>JAODJU010000081.1:9286190-9297831 GCA_026776725.1 Gnathonemus echidnorhynchus
TTCCCATAGAAATGAATGGACGGTCCCCATTTAGATAGAAAGACCAACGTGTGTGTGTGTGTGTGTGTGTGTGTGTGCATGTGTATAAATATAAAGAGCAACGTGAAACTGATCTCTGATTGGCTGAGAAGGTGGGCGGCTGATCTCTGATTGGCTGAGAAGGCGGGGAGGCTGATCTCTGGCTGAGAAGGTGGGAAAGCTGATCTCTGATTGGCTGGGGAGACAGGAAAGCTGATCTCTGATTGGCTGGGGAGGCAGGGAGAGTGTGTGCAGGGTGAATGTGTGTGAAGGGCGGTCAGACAGATACTTATATGTCTTTCTATTTGACCACTGGACAACATAAACTGGCGGGAAATTATTCTGAGCTCTAAATTCTGTGCTTAACAAATGTTAAGTCATAGTCTGCTCTGTTGTTCCTCTGGCAAATACTTTGCAACTTTTGAAAGTATATATCTCAGTTGTGAGGGAGAAGGAAGATAGCTTTATTGAGTGAAACTATGACATTTTGAGCTTTTGAGGTTTTTGTCGTAAATGAATAGCATTGATTATTCACGTTCATTTTTATAATTACTGTGAACAGACCACTGTATACAGATAGGAATGATTTCATTCAAATGTACATCAATAAATGTTATGAAATACGTTGAATAGAGAAATGTATGTTTATATGAACCCTTTGGATTTCCATGCTTTTCATTTCAGTCTGGTGGCTTAATAGGTAGTGATGCTGCCTTACTTACACCTCCAGGGGTGGGGGGCCCATTTTCACCCCCACACCGTGCCTGTTCTCCTCATGCTGTATGGGGTTCCTTGTGTTCATCTCTTTCCTCCTCTAAATTATTCTCATTTTATAATCCTTTGATTATTTTTTCTTTTTCTTTGGTCAGTATAGGGAACTATATAGATAGTTCATTATATATTTATTGATTGATTGATCAATTATAAAGACATATAGCCTAATCATAATTATAACCATTTATAATAATGTTGGTAAAAATAAATTAAAACCAAATAAATGTAACCTGTTTATAAATGTAGCGTCTGTGATGTATTACTCAGTCATTCTGTAACAATGATTATGATAACTACTCATTTTATGTATGGGGTAAAAGACACATAGACATAAAGAGCTGCTTATCTCTTTAGGAGAGGCACTTGGTTGTTGTTGGATCGATAAGCAAGAAAGACTTGCCAGTACTGTAAAATGTAACCATTGGCTTACACGGCAGTTAACATACTATACAGAGTGCACAATGCAACACTACTCAGTGTATGGTTTTTGACACTCGTGCAGTAATAATAAAATAGTTGTTTCACTAAAATTATATCGACCATTTGCAATGTTTCATGAAGAGACTGTGAGAGGCCATGATCCGCCTTTCCTGAGCATTTCGACAGAATTATTTTTTCCTTTCACTTGTACAAGGAACAGTCGTGTTGGCGGTGGTTAAATTTAAGGAAAAGCAAGGTTATAAGCACGTTTTAACTAAGTTTGATACAATATCAGGTCTACTGTGCTTTCATTTGATCAACGAGTAACATTGTTTCTGTCCTATACAATGAAAATATTGAGCTTTGGCATGAAAGAGGAAGATTGTATCTAGACAACATGAGCTGTTATCTTCCACTACATCGTGTTAGATAGGGTGGAGGCAGGGATGATGTGTTCAGCACTTGGTTTTGATGAAGGTGCACTGATGAGGCCTGTTACCATTGATAAAGTAAATGTTTTATTACTAACCACATACAGCATTACAGACCATGTTCCACCAGATATGTTCACCTGTTTTATTTTGATTAATGGTGTTGTCAATATGTAGGGTTATTTGACGTAGCAAATTTACGGAGATGTGCAATGAAGACTATTTGTGCCTCACTTGCTCTATAATTTATGAATAACTGTTATTTTTTATTTTTAGAAAATGATCCCAAGCAGTCAGTTGGCAGAGCCAGCATTCAGGCACAGAGAATCTGCAGTGAAATCTCATGCTGTTTTTCTTCCATTTCCTGGGCGCAGTTACTAGGCATCGCTAATAAAATTCTACATTTATGATTGTAGTAATATCACAGTAATATCACATTTCTCGCTTTTATTTTGTTTATTGCTTGTTGACTTTTTTTATAGTAATTTATACTCAGTGAGCATTTTATTAGGTACACCTGCTGATTAACACAGACTGCTCCTACAAAAAGCCAGTCCCAGTCGTTTTGATGCACCTGAACCCATACAGCCTGCAGACACAGTAAAGCGAGTCTGTTATTCTGCAGCTAAGCTTTAGAATGGCTAAGCTGCCGGAATCAAACTCTTCATTTCGAAAGTGATATGTGCAGGTTCTGGTGTGTTCTGCCAGCCCGGAAACAGACACCCTTTGGGGATTGTCATGTACTGCAGTGTCTAGAGTTTACAAAGAATGGTGAAATAAACGCAGAAAAAAAAAACGCAGTCGGGGGAAGTTTCGTTGCCAAAAACACCTTGTTAATGAGAGAGGTCAGAGGAGAACGGCCAGACTCGTTAAAGCTACCAGGAAGGCCGCAAGTGCCAAAATAACAGCTCAATGTGTCAGCCAAAGAGGAAGAGGAACAATTTCAGCCAGCTGCCAGTGAACACCATCAAATGGTTGTGCATCACAGTGTTTATGATTCTGCCACAGGAAATGGATGGAGATATGGATATATGGATGGAGATATGGAGATATGGATGGAGATATGGAGGGCTTAGACTGTCTTGATCTTTAAGTAGCAGGAGGTGAACAGTGAACTTTGGCAGCTCAAGGGAAAAAAATGAAAGAAAAAAAAACTGGCACAAATTTATTACACTGACCGACTTTGAGTTAAGGAGCTTCAGTCTCTCTCCAAATGTAGTTTAATTTTACACATTAACTATACGACAGAGATAAGTCATTCCCATTGGCCTTATAATAAATAGTAGTGGGATATTAAGAATGCTGCTTGTATCAGTTTTACCCAGAAATAATGCATTATACAAAAGTGTGGTTCAATATACTTCATAGTAATGCTAAATGTTATCATCCCACATCTATCAATAAGTCAATGTAAATGTTATTAAACTTTTCAAAATGTTGTGCAGTCCAATAGTACGACCGCACTATATTTTTCAGTATTCCTTAATTAGCCATTAAGGCGGCTGTCTGGCTCAGTGGGGGGCCCAGAGCCTCTCACTCGTAGCTTATGGATTTTTGACTGGCCTGATGTGTGTCTGTCTCTGCTTACTTGTTTCATTTTGCTCCAGATCAGCGGTGGCCAATCTTATCCTTAAAGGGCCGGTGCGTGTGCAGGTTTTCGGGATAACCTGTAGGTCAGCTGTTCAGATCCAGGTGTGATGACTCTTCAGTCAATCAGTCCTCTAATTAGTAATCTAATTAGGGAGCTGCAGCGAAAACCCGCACACACACTGGCCATTGCGGATAAGATTGGCCACCCCTGCTCTAGATGTTCTGCTATCCTTCTATGGTCCACAGTCTATCAGTTTAGATGGACTAAAGTCTCAGAATCACTTGTTATTAGTCAATGTGTACCCTGTAGTGCATCCTATATAGGACATGCCCTACCTCCAGACCTATACATGCAGACTTTCACTGATTCTGGATCTGCAGTTAATTGTAGATTGGTAGCATCCCCTACACGGTTTAACACAGTGTGTCTCAATCCCAGCTCCCAATACAAATGTTGCAGGTATTAGGTGTCCTTCATTACTTAATTGTTTGGTTCAGCTGTGTTGGGAGCTGGGAGGGAGCAAAAATATGACCTATCTGGGGTTCCCAATGACGAGGTTGAGAAACACTGGCTTAATGGGCTGCTTAGTGTACCTGAGAAACCATCTTTCTGATAAAGAAATATTATCTGATTCATTTTTCTCTACAGATACTGACTTCAGTGCATCTATCCATCAGATAACTTTTTTATTTTTATCTGTGTATCACTAATATGTGTAGCATTAATGTTAGGCTCTAATCCTCTGCAGTTCTTAGTATCAGTAGATTGTAAAGTCCCTTTTTCGTTCCATGGATTCTCAGTTGCAAGTGGGTTGCTTGTACATATGATTTGTTATGGTTTATTAATTTGTACCTTCTTTTTTTTCCTTTTTTTCGCCCCACAAGGCGTATAATTTATTGTGTTGCATTGTGTCGCATAGTATTTCCTTCCTCTAATTCAGTACTGAACTTAGGCATTCAGTTTGGACATGCTGTTATTTCTGTGTGTGCCAGACTTTATAGAAGGCCATTAAAATGCCTAGAATAGATTTTTGAGGTTTAACGATGATGAATTGAAGTGCGGTTAATTAAGGTAATACATCATAATATCACACCTAATTCTTTATTGTCCTACTTAACTATAGCCCACCATAACGGGTGAGCTAGAAGTAACATTTCCTACAAAATGCACGCACCAGAGGTCACACATTCACAGCTCTGTGAGTAAAAGCACACTGACCATAGAGACGAGTAATAAATGAATACCGATATTTCAGAGGCACTATGCAATTTATTGGTCAGAGGCTGTGCAAATATTTAACTGTTTAGATGTTGGAAATATAGACTAGACCTGTATTGTTCCATTTAAAACAACTGAGTTGTCTATAGCGGCCTTTTACCTTGTGTTTGTCTGCACTGGGTTTAATCTCCTGCATTACAATGTTCCTCAAAGTGAGTAATACATCACTGACTGCAGATACCATTAATGTAAGAAGAGTGAATTAAAGGACATTTAAAGGAAGCACTGTCAATAAAAGCCTGTAGAATAAAAGGAGATTAAAGGCAGTAAAATCACGTTTTCATATTACAACCTGATGGATATGAAATTTTCAGATGGTGTTTACATAATTTAGGCATTCTTGGCATTGTTAATTAGCATTGCTTGGGAATAGTCTGCTTGTAATTTCTGAGCATCTAAGCAAATAACCATGTCAGACCTGTTTTCAGGCATTCTGTGTTAATTGTGTCTTATATAAGTATTCATTTCCTGCTGCATTGCTGCCCAGTCTTCATTATTCAAATCCATCCAGCCACGTGTCCTGGTCATGAGTAACTTACTATTTGCAAAAATATAATAATGGAAAATAAGTAGCCTTTTCATTTCATTTACTAAGTAGCTTCAGCTTTAGGATATTATATACATACATATTGAGATAAGGTCATACATTTAGTGTACCTTCAATTTTATCAACATTTTGAATTTCGCTTTTCACATGGGGCAAAAGTGATGTACATCTAGAAGGATATCATGTCCTACTTCAACACCAGGTTTAGTTCTGCTGTCAGAAGATAGAGTAACAGCCTTGGGCTTGGTCTGGCTAATCACTTATTTTACCAGGGTGAGTGATAACCAGCCCTGAGCAATACGGTAACACGGACAATAAAAACCAAATTGTCCACATTAGTTTAAATACCTTGATAGGGTAACTAAGAGGGTCAGTTTTGTGTGTGACTGTGAAAGAATCCAGCAGGTAGCTAACAGGTAGCTAAGCAGGTAGTAGCAGGTAGCTAAGCAGGTAGCAGCAGGTAGCTAAGCAGGTAGCAGTAGGTAGCAGTTAGCTAAGCAGGTAGCAACAGGTTGCAGGTAGCTAAGCAGGTAGCAACAGGTAGCAACAGGTAGCTAAGCAGGTAGCAACAGGTAGCAGGTAGCTAAGCAGGTAGCAGCAGGTAGCTAAGCAGGTAGCAGCAGGTAGCTAAGCAGGTAGCAGCAGGTAGCTAAGCAGGTAGCAGCAGGCAGCAGGTAGCTAAGCAGGTAGCAGGTAGCTAAGCAGGTAGCAGCAGGCAGCAGGTAGCTAAGCAGGTAGCAGCAGGTAGCTAAGCAGGTAGCAGGTAGCTAAGCAGGTAGCAGCAGGTAGCGTAGCTAAGCAGGTAGCAGGTAGCTAAGCAGGTAGCAGCAGGTAGCGTAGCTAAGCAGGTAGCTAAGCAGGTAGCAGCAGGTAGCAGGTAGCGTAGCTAAGCAGGTAGCTAAGCAGGTAGCAGCAGGTAGCTAAGCAGGTAGCTAAGCAGGTAGCAGCAGGCAGCAGGTAGCGTAGCTAAGCAGGTAGCTAAGCAGGTAGCTAAGCAGGTAGCAGCAGGTAGCGTAGCTAAGCAGGTAGCTAAGCAGTCTTAACTATGTCTTCAGCTTCTCTGGCATTTGCATGGCTGTGTATCAGTGATTTTTAGTTATTTAGTTGCTCTCAGTTTTTTTCCACCTCAATTCTGCACTATTTGGGAGGCATTTTGTCTTCATTTTGTGCTGTTTATTTAATACACCTCTGTGTTAATTTAAACGCTGCTCTCCTGCTCCTTTATCCCACCCCAGGGCAGGCCAACACCTCATATTGTTACAACTGAAGTCATAAAAGCCTGTTTCACTTGCCACACGCTACTGAGTTTATGCTGCATTATACAGCAATAGCCATGAAATAAGCAGCACATCTACTTTGTGATTGTTTTCTTGGGCTGCTGCTCTGGTGCATACAAACATAGGTATAAGGGAAAATGGCAGTTTTGTGTGGGGTTTGAGAGCTGTACTATGAGTGTACACATAAGCAAAGATTAAATTTAGTTGGTATCATATTAAATGAGTAATTTGTTTGTTATTACACCCACCTCTGCTGTGTGTGTGTGTGTGTGTGTGTGTGTGTATGTGCATGTGTCTGGTCCAGATATACCTCACCTTGTGGGGACCGGCCCATTTCTTTAACCTTACGGGGACCAGTTTCCAACACCTGTTTGCACTATGTGTGATGTCTTTCGCTTTGTTTTGCGTTAAATGAATGTTTCTACTCTTACCTGCTGTATGCACAAGAATTTCCCCCTGGAATCAGTAAAACTGTCTTGCTTTACCGTGATGCTGAATAGCTTATGAGCTGATTTAAGCTTCCAAGAACCATTCTTTAAAGGCATGTGATGATGTGGGCCCAGCGTTAGAGCAATCGGCCACTTGAACTCGGGCCATACCTGTACGTGTACAAGTTCTGACTATGGTTTACTTTCCTGCAATAGGCTGCCACCAAAAGGAACTTCCTTGCTTGGTGCCATTATGAAATTGAGAGGGGTGAAATTGACCAGCGAACAAAAACTAAATTTGCAACAATATCCAGTGTAATCACGACAATCAGCTTTATTCATGTTCCAATAAATGAACCCAGTGCTGGTGAAGCTGCTTTTGTCAATCGAAAGCAGATTCATCCTGTTAATGTGCAAGTCATTTGTGATCCCAGCAGTAACAAATTCAGTCCTGAGTTGCTTAACAACAGGGATAAGTTTAGTGAAACGTGATTTTGTCGTTGTGCAAAGATCATGAAGTGATCTTACACAAACCTGGATGGTATAGCCTATTGTTTTGCAATAAAGTTTTTATAGTAGAAAGAATACACTCTAAAATAACAATAAAATGAAAAGTGCAGTATAGTACAGGGGGTCCTCGGGGTACGACGTCTTGACATACGACGTTTGAAGTTTACGCCGCTCACTCCCATAAAATCTTTAAAAAATTGAGACGTGAGTGTTTTGGCTTACACCGCTAGCGTCGGACTTATTGACTACTTGAGCGAACTAGTTGGTGGAAGAATATGCAGTAACTTGGCATGTGAGTGAGGGAGTTGGTGTCCCCCAGTACTCTTACCTATGTCATTGCAGACTGTTAAAAGTGCCAGTGTTCTGTTCGTGAAGATGAAAGCCATCACGATGGAAGTGAAATTAGACATTGTATGAGATCCGGAAAAGGGCGTGTTTCGACTTACACCAAAATTTGGGTTATGTCACTCTCGTAGGAACAGGAACTGTGTCGTAACCCGAGGACCCCCTGAACGTACATAAATCTGTAACAAAACTGTACATTATTTTATCAAGTACTATATACTGTACATAATTGTATGCGCTGTACTTTTATATACCTAGCAGGTAGGCTTGTTCACACCAGAATCACCACAAACACATGTGTGATTTGCACTATGACATGGCTACAATGTTACTAGGCAATCCGAATTTTTCAACTCCATTATAATCTTACCAGAGCACCGTCATATATGCAGTCCGTCATAGACCAAAATGTCGTTATGCGGGACATGACTCTATAGTAGCTCGATGGCCCTGATCAACTTGTGAACCGTTCCTTTTGAGTCTCACATATCACATCATTATCTCCTGACAGCTCTGGCACAACATCACGTTTTTTTCGGGGCATTTTGTAGAGCTGATGGAATTTATTGCAGCGGTGATGTGTTGCCATTCAACTCACTTTTTCTCCTGTGCTTGTGCTTGATGCCTGTGCTAAAATGTAACATTTTTTCATGCCTCTGCCTCACACTATTCAAAATTCCTCAACTTGATTTTTCATTTACAGTCCCCAGATTCATACCTAGAACAGCCGGATTTGCATATTATATGAGCACGTGGTTCATTTGCATTGGCCATTTATGGTAATTTGTGGGCGGCACCTGGGCGTGCATGCATATTTACAAATTAATTCTGATATACCAAGTGGAAATTGTGCATGTATGTGCGTGGGAGAGGCTTGATAAATTTGATTTTTTCATATGCATCTTTTCACAATGAAGTTTACGCAAAGATTGATAATTCACTTTGGGTCAAAACAGTCATGTTTTGCCGAGTTTTCTGTCACTACATTCACCTCTGTTTAGCCACTGTAACACTGTTCACCACTAATGCCCCAGTATTTCCAACAAACAGATTTATGCCCTAGAAAGTCCGAGAGCCACTGAAGATGCCCTGAAGCAAGCTGTACAGAATGAAGGAGCATCTGTAAACTAACAGGAAATGGGACATTAACAATGAATCAGCCCAGCCATGAAAGCGAGTCCATCCATCCATCCATCCATCCATCCATTGTCCAACCCGCTTATCCGACTGGGTCATGGGGGGTCCGGAGCCTATCCCAGAAGCTACAGGTACAGGGAAGGGAACAACTCAGGAGGGGGGCCAGCCCATCGCAGGGCACACTCACACACCATTCACTCACACATGCACACCTATGGGCAATTTAGGAACTCCAATTAGCCTCAGCATGTCTTTGGACTGTGGGGGGAAACCGGAGTACCCGGAGGAAACCCCACGATGACACGGGGCCTAAATACCATTCAATAGAAATTTGTTAATAGCAAGTAACCAAGAAAATACTCATCTCCAGTCTTGTTCTCTGGGTGGCCAAAAGAGTTGCTGTATTGGACTTAGTATCAGCTCAGGTTTTCATATAGATATGTACCAGATGTTCGGAAAAGAAAACGTTATCTACTATATGAATATCTCACTTGTTCACAGAGACAAAAAAGGTTCTTGTTGTCCATTTGGCATTTTCCCCATTTCTTTATCTAATAGAAGTGGAAGCCAAAGTATTCTGTTAGATGAGATAGCTTAGAATCTCCATCCATTTTATCAGGAACTGCCTTGACTTGTTGTCTGCGCCAATATGAAAACATTCTTCACTGCATGATCTGTCAGATGACAGCTTTAAAATGAAGTCTTCATAGCCCTGTAGTTCTGGCCAGGAGATATACAGCTTTCAACAATAGCTGTGACTGCTTTAAAAGAACAGTAAAGGGGCAGAACTTGGCTCTTACACACTATGGCTCTTACACACTATGGCTCTTATACACTATAGCTCTTACACATTATGGCTCTTACACACTATAGCTCTTACACACTATGGCTCTTACACAGTATGGCTCTTACACACTATGGCTCTTACACACTATAACTCTTACACACTATAGCTCTTACACACTATAGCTCTTACACAGTATGGCTCTTACACACTATAGCTCTTACACACTATGGCTCTTACACACTATGGCTCTTACACACTATGGCTCTTACACACTATGGCTACTGCTTTTTTTGTTCACTCAGCTCAGTGTGTATCATTGCTGCCTTGCTCTTCCTGATTTGTGGGTTTGCATCTCACCCAAAAATATGTGGATAGGCACATCGGCAGCGGTAAGCCGAGCGGCTGAGTCTCTGTTTGTACCGAGTGATAAACTGACATCTCTTCCAGGGCGCCCCTGTTATTATTAAGGCTCTGGACTCTCTGTAAACCTGTACTAGGTATTTGGTTGAAAATAGAGATGAGTCACAATTGTCAAACAATAGAATATTGTAGGACATGTATAAAAAGTCAGAAAAAATAGATTTACTGAGGTATTCTCAAGTATTATTTGGTAGTAATATAATTATTTGCTATTTATCCATTCTCTAAAAAAAATATTTTTTGATCCATGCACAGATTCCTTGTGTGTGTGGTGAGGGTAGAGCACAGGTTAATCAAATATTATTTGAACAATTCGAATAAATTTTGACTAGTAATTCTGCCTGAAATGCCACTCATTCCTATTTGAACGATGATTGGATGTTACCTTACCTGATATATTCTAGCAAAGTCCCCATACAGAGAATTCCTGGGAAGTTACATTATCGTCTGGCTGACCATATAATCCAGGGTCTTATTAACTGATAAGTGAGAAGTAAAGCAAGTCCCATGATGCCTGGCCTGGAACTATCATCTTGTTCCCCAAGCATAGTGATTCCTGTTTTTTTTGTCGTGGCTTTAGATGCCTGAATAATTTGGCCCTGTTTGATGATAACCCAGTGCTTACCCTGAGCAGACCAATTAATCAAACAGCTTGGGAATGTTACAAAAGTCAGCTGGGGGGAAGGACCAGTAGCTTATGAGGGCAAGAAGAAAATCCATAACACCTGACAGATTATAGTATTAGTAGTATTATTGTATCTCCGTCATGAGTATCCAGCTGTGTACTGAGATAAATTGTTTCCTGCAATGTCCTGTCCCGTATTCATTAGCCACTGCAGGTGTTGAATGCAGTTCTCTGTTCTCCAGGTCAAGAAGTATGGGATTAGCCACAGTGAAACTATATTAAGGACACTGTCAATGGTCTTCAAACCCCAAGACACCAAAGTAAATATGATAAGAGACTTGTTGCTCTGGGGTTAGTAGGTTGTTATTCACGATTTATACCTGACCTTCAGGCAAAATAACAGGCTGCTTCCCAGAGAAAGAAATGAATCGACTATCAAACAGAAGCTACTGGCTGTGAATTATGCAAGACATTCTCTTTAATATGATCATCGGATATGGTTTGCTAAATAGGATCTAGGTGGGTTCCTTCATTATACATTCATTTCATTCCGAAATGTCGGTTATTGTCACTGATAATGCATCTTTATCATATTTCGTATAATAATCTACAATGATCAGCTATGTTATTATTTTATGTATATATTATAATCAGTTATTTTATTAATTTGCTTTGTAGAAGATCACTAGAGTCGCCGGTGTGGTAGGGGGTAGAGTCCCCGGCGAGGTGGGGGTAGAGTCCCCGGGTGGTTGGGGTTAGAGTCCCCAGTGTGGTAGGGGGTAGAGTCCCCGGTGAGGTGGGGGTAGAGTCCCCAGTGTGATAGAGGGTAGAGTCCCCAGTGTGGTAGAGGGTAGAGTCCCCAGTGTGGTAGAGGGTAGAGTCTCCGGTGTGGCAGGGGTTAGAGTCCCAGTGTGGTAGAGGGTAGAGTCCCCAGTGTGGTAGAGGGTAGAGTCTCCGGTGTGGCAGGGGTTAGAGTCCCAGTGTGGTAGAGGGTAGAGTCCCCAGTGTGGTAGAGGGTAGAGTCTCCGGTGTGGCAGGGGTTAGAGTCCCAGT
>JAODJU010000081.1:9302346-9314353 GCA_026776725.1 Gnathonemus echidnorhynchus
TTTACACCAACACGAGGATAATTTAAACATCATTTTCTTTGCCTGCCTAAGACTTTTGCACAGTACTGTATATATATGGATATACTTTTTCTCAATGTATTGCTTTGTTGTGTTTTAATATCTCTGCATTATTAAATGTATTTTTTTCTCATTAAAACTTTATGATCTATGTTACAGCAAGGTGCATTAAATGTATTATATTAAAAATGGATTATGTACAGTGTTTTCTAGATGTGCTGAAGACCACATAATGCATTGTTGTTATAAAATCTGCAAAAACTCTTTGGAGGAACACAGCCAAGTGTAGAAACATTGCAGTTTTGTGTTTGGGCCTAGAATATAACAGCATTGCAGCAGTGTGTGTGGACCCTGAGTATAAAAGAATTGCAGTATTTTGAGTCGACCCCGACTATAACAGCATTGGAGCAGTATGTGTGGGCCCCGACTACAATAGAATTGCAGCAGTGTGTGTGGGCCCTGAGTATAAAAGCATTGCAGTAGTGTGTGTGGGCCCCGAGTATAATAGCATTGCAGCAGTGTGTGTGGACCCCGAGTATAATAGCATTGGAGCAGTGTGTGTGGGCCCTGAGTATAAATGCATTGAAGTATTGTTTGTGTGCCTTGAGTAGGGCCCTGTTCCTACAGTATGTCACGTGTGTCTTCAGTCAGCACATTCTCTGACGTAATGTTTGTCCGCACAGGCTTTGCGACAGCACCACAAGCGCAGGAATGGCATGTCCATGATGGTGAACAAAGCTGTCCCTCGCGTCGTCTTAACGCCCCTCAAAGTCTCTGATGACCAGCCCGATTCACCAGCAGGTATGTGACTCTTGCTTGCCTCCTACCTTCCAGAGAGCAACAGGCAGCATTTGATGTCCCAGTTAGTCCATGCATCCATCTTCCTGATGCTTTTTCTGGTCAGGGTCATGGGGCCTTGAGGCTAACCTGGGTGCACTATTTATGCGATGCGAGTCCAGTGCGGGGGTACACGTACACGCTCACATGCTTACTGTTTGGAGAGGGACCTACACCCACTGAAATACGCAATTGGAAGTCAGATCAATGGATGGATGTTATCTGCAATGTGGGGATATACATTTGAATTTTGTTTGCAATTTTATATTTAAAACTTTTATTGTAATATATTATGAAATATCTGTTCCACATTTACTCACAGAATTATACCCAAATATTACTTAACGCAATATGTCATAAAACAGATGAAGCTTCGGTGTTATTGTAGAGTTGTCATGGAAATAATTTACACCTTATCAAAAGATACATTTAAAAGTGACCCAGACAAAAATAACAGCGAGCTTCTACTTCAGGCTTCTTCCTGTTTTACAGTTGTTTTCTTGAAACTCTGAAAATATAAAAGTTAGTTCCAAAGCGCACCTCTGTTTCCAAGCACAACACTCCCCACAGACCTGTCCTCTTTGCTAATAAGTTTGATTCCTGTTTTGTATCTCGTATCTCCAGAGGAGTGTGTTTTGGCTGGAATACAGCTTTAATGTCATGGACAATGAAGCTTCTGCTGGACTCAGTAACTCAGACATATTTTTTCAATAGTCCCCCTCAAACTGACAAGCTGGTAGAATGATTTAATAGAACAATGAAGCACATTCTGCAAAAGATTGTAGAAGAAGATGCACGCAGTAGAAATGAAGTGCTACACGTCTTCGTGTTCCCCAAAGATGATGCCAAGCCCACACCACAAAATTGTGGAACATGGTGCCTAGGAAGGACAAAAAGAACATTTGTTACTGACATGACAGACTAAAGAAATCACGTCCAGTGGGATAGTGTAATCCCAAGAGTGGATAAGTTTCATGTACGGGTCCTGCCAGATCGTAGGAGACCAACTCGATCCACTTCTGCTCCATGCCATTGTGGGGGGAGGAAGCCACAGGGGAGTCAAGATACCTGCCTCCCCCAAAACTAGGCACAATGACACACTCTGGTTTCAGCTGTTTAATACGGGGCCTTATTTCCAGAGTATTTCTGTATTTTCAAATCTGTGCCTGTCTTTTGTTTCCAGTCCTCATCCCCTCTCTTCCCGATCCATGATTTTGCCTCCCTCAATCAGTGTCTCCGTCTATTTGGATTTTGCTCTTGTTTCCTGCTCGATTTCCTTTTTCCCTGACGTCGACGCCCTCGTTCCTTCGTCCAGCACTTTCTGGCTGTATTCAGGTCCAGGTTGCCGTCCACTAATTGCTGATATATACGTGCCATGGGCTGGTGCTGCAGGCTCAGGCGAGGGTGACCACTACGCTGTT
This sequence comes from Gnathonemus echidnorhynchus, assembly GCA_026776725.1. Classification (NCBI taxonomy): domain Eukaryota; kingdom Metazoa; phylum Chordata; class Actinopteri; order Osteoglossiformes; family Mormyridae; genus Gnathonemus; species Gnathonemus echidnorhynchus. The sequence goes on from JAODJU010000081.1 coordinate 9,304,623, forward strand.
TTGAGATCACTGAGTACTTGGTGATCAGTTTCTGTTCTGCAGAGGTCCAAGCCTTCTAACACATAATGACACACTGTACAGTACAGTTAATTCCCAGGTGCCCTGGTAACTGAGAAATAGACTCAGGTTGAACATTTTACATTTCTGTAGAACAAGCCTGGTTGTCTGTGCTACCTGTGTGAAGCAGGTTCATCCCATTACGACTTCTTATTTATTTATTTTTAACATTGCGGTGGCAATATAGGTAAATCAGAATAATGAATATTTCTGTGCATATGTTCATAAATTAAAAAAAGCCCACAGATTGCAACATTGTAATTTTAGTAGGCCATAACGGTTGACGATGAATGTTTGCTTTGTTAAAATAGCAATATTGGCCAATCATTAGGAGCATATGAGAATAAAATGCAAATCTTAGGGTCAGCTCCATTAGTTGGATTTTATTCATAGTTTTAGCGCGATGAAAATGTTTCGAATGCAGGATCGATGCCGTGGGAACTTGATGTGTTCATGTCCAGGGCTGACGTCAGATTTTCGGGTCATTGGGAGGCCTCTCCTAACCCATCGCAGTGGAATTTGACATATAGAGATTTCATGTACACAGAGTGGTGTATTTCCATCGATTCTGAATTCACAGCCGGAACTTCGGAAGAAATTCCCCAAAAAAAGGATAAATTGCAGCAATAAATGCTTATACCTGTTATTGAACAGTATATAACAGTGAGACCACAGGTCAGAATCGGTTTGTAGATTCTGGAGCTTGTACACTTATGGCTATATGCTTGTAGCAGCCCATAATGTAATTCCTGCCAATAACACCATCATGTTTTTAATACATTAATGGTACTTATTATATTGTTGGCTGCTACACTAGTGGATAATGTAATAACTTATTACATTATGCACAAACTTGGTTCTGAAATTTTATTACATTGGTAATTACTTTTGCTACATTGTTGGGAAGTAATTACTTTTATTACACACTAAAATTTGAAAAAATACTATGTTATTGGCAATTATTACATTACTGGCTGCTGCAATGCTCTATACAGTGTGAAGGGATGTGTGTGTGTGTGTGTGTGTGTGTGTGGGGGGGGGGGTTGGCTGTCAGTTTGCCTCAAATTACATTGATGGAGATCAGTGTAAAAAAAAAATACAGTGGCAGTAAAGTGTGGCAGCAAAGCAAGGACACACACAGTGAACACAGTAACTCCGAAAGTATTTTTTGGACCTTTTTCAAACTTTGCAGACAAATTTAATGGGTGACAAACTGAAAGTGATGAGACAGAGGGCAGTTTCAAAGACTTCATCCCGTTAAGATGATAACTCAAACAGCGTCTGATAGATCTTTTTCGAACTTTGCAGACACAGTGAATGAGGAAAGATCTGGACCTGATCAGATTTTAAGATAAATCGCTCCAAAGATGAAGTAGCGCCATGAAGTGATGGCGAAAAGAGAAGGATGGCCTCAAACGCTTCGTCTTGTCCATTTTTGTTGGCCGAAACTTATCGTGGGTGATCATCCTCCCATTCATATTAATTTTAATCATAATTTAACCCTAATCCAAGTCAGTGTTGCCACATTAAAGAACAAGCGCAGGTCTGATGAATATGACTGCATTAAGAGAAGTCACACAAAGTGCACCGGGGCATCGGATATATAGCCTGACCCTCCACTCGGACCCCAAGCTTCACGCCTTACTGTGTAGGTTACAGCTGGATAGGGATTAAGGTTGTCATAGTTACAGCCATAGAAATGAAGGGCTATACCCATAGACATGAATAGAGAGTCCCCATAAAGATGTGAATATGTGGGCTGTGTATCTGTTTGTCTGTGTGTTTCTGGATTATGTCTATATTACATTGAGGGGATCAAATGTTCCCCGCAATGTAATAAAAACCTGTTATTTTGACGTTGTGGGGACCATTTTTCAGGTCCCCACAAAGATCTGTGACTGCAATCAATAACGTTATAATGCCAAAAGTTGGTTACTTACGGTTAAGGTTAGGGCTGGGTAGGGGCTAAGGTCGTCATGTTGGGGTAAGAGTTTTCCCCCATAGAAATGAATGGAGAGTCCCCACAAAGATATAATTACTGTATTGTACTGTACTGTATAATTACTGTAAATATATAATGTGCTGTATTGTACTTCATCCATCCATCCATCCATCCACCCACCCATTATCTATACAGCTTTATCCATCTGGGTCGCAGGGAAGCCAGAGCCAATGTACTTTATAATCTTGATAAATGTTACATATTTGACTTAATACATTTATGATTTCAAATGTGTGTTGAGTTAGAATAGATAACTTATGAAAAGCACTAATGCTGGCAGTAAGTATTGTGAGCGTCGATATTATGTGAGCAAGTAACATGATTTCTAATTTATATTAGTGAACAATAAAAGTTTAAAATTTGTCGTCTTTTGCTAACATGGTTAATTACTTAAAGCTGAATTATCCTAGGAAGTCAAAGTATACTTTAAAAATAATTTAGTCAATATTGTGACTTGGTGGCTGAGTATAAAGAACTAAACTGTGACTGCCTGTTATCTTCCCTTGCTTACTCTACCATAACAGTCTGTAATTCTGTTGTAAGAAGCCGCACGTCTATGAATAATAAAGGCAGATGACCGTTGAGGCATTCGAGGTTATCAGAATTCTATGTGGTATTTTATGTAAATGCCAGAAGCAGAAAATTGGCTTTATAAATACCTGATTTCATTCATTTTCACAGGAAAGAAAATACTTGAACTTCATTTGCATTTTCAAAGGGCAATATAAAGGAGCAGACATCAGAACAGTGCTTTGTTATGAAAGATGTACGGGCTCACGCCTGTTTCTGCAAAATAGAACAGTTCATGAACAGTGGTTAAAATTGAATGAGCAGCAGTTTCTTAGCTGTGAAACAAAAGGGCTGTGAGTGACTCCCACAGAGAGATGCCATGACCCATTTACATACTACAAATGATACTTGATCTTTTATTGGAACGTTCTGTAATAAATGTGCATTTAAAGTAGCAGCGGACCTGTGCGTAGAAGAATTTGAAAAAGCAATCTGAAAATGTCACTTTCTGTACATCGACTGCCTGTTGTCTCCTGAGGCTGGTTCTTTGTGGGGTCATTTGTGGTTAACTGTTTTGGGGCAGCGTAGCAATTTCACCTGTGTTATCCCGATGCATTTATGTGTTTTATTCTTTTCAGGAACTTAAAACACAAATACTAGATGAGAAATGATAGACGTGCCGCTCGGAGCCCAGCTAGGTACCGCGCCAGGGTGGGTGACCAAGGATGAGATTCCGCCCGAGGTGTTTGCTCCAGTCCTTTCTCCGGATGCTCTTAGATCTAGGAAAGTGAAGAGGGAGAGGTGAAAAGGAGTGAAGTGTCATTCTGGTTAAAGAAGTGAGTAGGAGAAGGAAAAAAGACAAGGCAGATGAGTTATCAAAGTAGGAAGTGAAGGTAGGCATTAAAACGGTAATTCGATTGATTCCGTCAACCGGAATCAATTAGCTGTCTCCAGTTTTGTGTAGTTGGGTCGTGGCTTTGTGGCCGTGTGCTTACGGGTCTAATACAGTGATTGTGAAGTCCTGACTGTCCTAGGTACTGCAGTGATCGCCTCTGTGGGTCCCAGGGGGCCTTCGTGACCCCAAGAGCTCCGGTCCACCATGAGATGTCTGCCTGTGAGGCAATACTTCAGTTCAGTCTGTGCCTGTTTGATAATAACTGTTGTGCGCCTCAGTGCCAAGGATAAACTCCCTAGTATGAAGAAACCATGGGGGGGGGGGGGGGGGTGGCATCCATCCTCCAGCGGCCAGCAGGGAAAGTCCAAAGTTACGATTTATAGAGCAGTTTTCTGAGTAGTCTGGAAATTTATGTATGGGGAATGTAGTGGAATTCCGGGCTTCCAGTGAAAGGTAGTAGTGGAATTCCGGGCTTCCAGTGAAAGGTAATTCCTCAGGTGGCGTGCTGCCCTAGAGAAGTCTCAGGCACAAACATTAGGAGGTTTAGACTGAGGACTAATGAGGTGAGCAGTAGAAGATGATCAGAGTGTACAGGGGAGTTGATAGAGTAAGAGATTAGACTGAGGCAGTGAGACTATTGCGAACTATAGTAGTGAGGAATCTTGAAATCAGCGCAACATTGTAGGAGGGGCCAGTGTAGAGTAGGGGGTGTTGGGTCCAAGCTTGGGGGAGTAGGAGAGTTCTGGATCATCTGGAGCTCGTGAAATGACCTGGAGTAAATGTTTGTAAGGATGGAGCAGCATTAATCAAGGTGATTGTAGATGGAGTCAGGATTGAGGGAGTCATGGTGGATTGAGAGTGGGAAGGTCTGGGTTGGGCAGAGTTGCAGAGACAATAGTGAAGGGTTTGTCTGTAGTGGAGACATGAGCACCAGATGAGGGGGGTCTAAAATGATCTTCTGTACAACAGGTTTTTAAATCAGTATGCTTCGTGTGTTTCTAAATCAATATCCTGATTTTGCGAGCAGTTATAATTAGTTGGCATGCTACTATAGAAGTATTACTAGAAAACCATTATACAGCTTAAGTGCAATGAATATATAAAATTGGGAGGCTTGCTGGGTTGTGGGGCAAGATGGCTGAATAATATATTGCATGATTTTTTTCAAGAGTATTGTAGGAGTTGGTTGTTTTGTCATTATGCCTTTTAAGTTATAAAGCATAAACCAAGATTACAACTATCTAGGCTGAAGAAGCAGGTAATTGTAAGGTTATGAGAACAGAAAGCTGGGTAACATTTTACGTGGGCACAAGTAAAGCACTAACTCAGTTACTACTCAAGTTACTACTAATCATGAACAAATTTAGTTACTGCATGAAATACATGAACCATCATGATTGATTAATGATGAACAAACATGGGATTAGTACATAACTAACGCTTAGTTTCTGGTTAGTTCATACATTAAGTAACAGTGTACTACTACATTATTTGTGCCCTCAATTTTATTTTCTCTTAACCTTAACATCACCTCCTTTTCCAGCATAAATAGTTGCAGTTTGGATACTGGTGAAAGCCAGTTCTGCTAATGCCGCTTTGCACAATGCAAGCTGAAAGCCCAGATTAGAATTTGCAAAAGTGAACAACAGCCAACAAGCTGACGATAAACAGTAAAAGGAGAGACACCTCATCTGTGAATGAGATGGGTGTGTCACATGTTATTAATTAAAGCAGTTCACTGTTAAGCACAGCGTTCTTGAGAGTGTGACGTGATTTTAAGTATAACAGCTGATGATATGGAAAGTATGACAGAGTGTAGGACAATAACGTGTGCATCACATTGTAGCAAGCCACGCTTTTAACCACCAACATGCTTTATTTGCCGTTTGCACAAGTACATTGGGGTGCTTCTCTTCAGTAACCCCAGGGTCAGCTAACGTGCAGCACTCCTGGAGCTGGGGGTCAAGGGCCTTGCCCAAGGGCTCATGGACATGTGACCGTCCTGCTGAAACCGGGGCTAGAACCAGTGAACTTCTGATCTCGGGCAGAGAGACATTTAGCCCACTGAGCTACTCACTGCACCCCTGTAGAAATATCTGTCTACTAACATATGCTGACTGGTCTTTTGTTGGTAATCTAAGTTGTCTGTATGGCGGCTGCAGCAGGATTAATTCTGAAATATATGTCCATAGCTTCCCCACTCATGTCCAAACCACAGCTGAGTCCCTCAGACAGAAGCTGGCTCACTTAGCATCCCGTTTGGAATCGCAGGATGAATTTTACTTAAAGCGAAAAACCCCATTCTATGTGGCTGTTAAGAACTGGCAACACATTCTCAATGGACTTTAGAAGAGGTTGTTGATTTGAAGCCAAGCAATGATTTTTAGTCCTAATAATTCTGTTGACTGAAACATGTAGGTCGAACCCCAAAAATGTTATTCGTCCATGTAGAGAAATATTCGGAAATAAAAGTTAACATGGTATACTTTGAGTTGCATCTATATTTCAATGCATTTCAGTCGTACACAACAAAAACCACAGGGCTGATCCTTTTACCCTGCCACTAATTTACTTTACAAATTAAGGGTATTATGTGAATGCTATCGGGGTATATAATTACCCGTGTAAAAATGAGCAGCATTCCACACGCATCTTAAACCAACTCGGAGATCTTGTATAACAAGCATTACAAAAAACCCTGGGGCTGTTGTAAAATTTCCAGTATACCATAACCCCCCCCCCCCCCCTCCAAAAAAAAAGAAAACTCAGGCTTCTGATAAATATATTAAATGCTGAAACTGGAGTATGCCTAGAGCAGCTATAAAATTTTAAATATCCATAAAAAATTTACAATATACATATTTCTCAACCACCTCAGAACTATGCAATTTATTTATTTTTATTTTTTTTTATATTTATATTTTTGACCATAGAGACATACTGGGAAAATTTCCCCAACCTGCTCATTTTAAATCTTATTTTCATATGGCATTGGAGAGTGTTTAATTGTATGTATCTGTTTAAGCACTGAATGACAGCAGTTTGTCCCCTAATCTCCGCTACTCATAATAGCCTGTGTTTATTTTTGGAAGTCTCAGCATTCGTACTGAGACACCCAGATGCCATTGCAGTTACAATATTGGCGGGGTGGGTTTGTTCTATCTGGGGCCCCAAAGTTACTTCCAGCCCCCCCCCCACTGGTTTACCGACAGTTTGGGGCCACATCTCGGGGGCCCCATGCAAATGTTGGTGTATAACGGTAAACACCGCTGCTGAATACTGGTGTTTGAACATGGACACAGAAAATCCAAGCTAGGAAAAACATGCATGTGTCTTGGGAGTAGACGTTAAGTGACGATGTTTTGTGTGGCTTATTAGCTTGGCCTGTCTTATTCTCATGGTAAAACGGATTATGCCAGGTAGCAGTGCTGTTTGATTTAGTTTTTCCCAAGTGACCCGGGACGGGGACTAAAGGGGACAGCGTGTGGCTCAGTGGGCTAAGCCTGTGTGCCTGTAATCAGAAGGTCGCCGGTTCAAACCCAGCCTCAGCACGTCTGTGGGTCCTTGAGCAAGACCCTTAACCCGCAGCTCCCTGGGCGCCCCACCAAGTGGCTGCCCCTTGCAGACAGCTTACTCTACAAAGAGCAAGTTGAGGGAGGCGTAAAGACAATTTCAGGGATCAATAAAGTATCAATTATGGACCTTTCTTGTTGAGTTGGTCCCTGTTTTATTGTGATCCCAACTCCACTTTGTCCAACACCGGTGTCACATGGTTCTGTCTGTCTGATATTCTTTTCACACAAAGGTTAATAGATTTCCACATAATAAAGTGCTTCATTAATCTTAAAGAGCACAGATAAATGTTACACCATTTTGTTGAAAAATGCCTATTTGTAATTTTCCTACCTGTCTTTTTTGTACTACAGCACATTTTATTTTTATAGAGTTATGGGCAAGAACATGATTTCAGCAGCATAAGATTATGTCCATTCATTCATTTGCCAAGTATTACCTCAAATGTATAGCCAGTATTATCCCAGGATAGCCAGTTCTGTTTTATGTCATTTCCAGTAGTCTTGTGTCATTTGTATGAGTACATGCGTGTTTTTGTGATTATTACATTGTGGGGACCAGATTTATACATAAAGTGATAGAAACCTTTACCTTGTGGGGACATCTTTTTCAGTCCCCACAAGGATAACCTCAGTTACATAAAAATCTGTGATCTGGGCGGTCACGATCATGAAATTTTAATTGACGATTGTCATGCAAATAATTGCGATTAACGGTTTAACTGTCTTTTTCAGTTCATTTTATAACACTGTTAACCTAGTTTAATAATACATATACAGCATATGAAGAATTGAATATTGGATACTGGAACATATAAATTAAAATTGCATTTAGCTTTTCAGCTTTGTAGACAAAATTGTACAGGGCAGATATGACATTTAAAAAAATAAGTTGAACGCCTCAAGATAGAGTTAGTGTTGTCACTAGCCGACCTGTACCACCTACCCGATTTTGAATCGCACATCTGCACTGCCCGATCCGTTCATCCTGCCATTTTACGACAAAATATATATTCTACATTTACACCAAAGTGAGCTGGATAACTTATTGGAATTAAGGTAGTCTGGGCTAATATATAAATGAATAAAGATAAAGTCCATTTAAATTGTGGTACCTTAAATTTAACAAGTTATCTGGCTGAGCAAGAAATCCAGCTTTGTGAAACGTGATACAGACCCCTGCTTTTAATGATTCTCCATTTTCTCTGCTTGTCATTTGAAGTGTTCACTCAGGTCGTCTATTTCCAGTTCTTGAATCAAAACTATTACCTTAACATTCCATATCTGCAGTGTTAGTTTATATTTTCGTCAGTGGACATTGCTGCTATTCAGTGACGTGGTCTTCTGGGATCCAGTGACATGGTCTTCTGCTATCCAGTGACGTGGTCCTCTGGGATCCTTATAGCTTTGGTTCAGATATGAAGATTGGTATATTTTGTGTTTGTTTGCGCCAGATCCGTTTTACTCTAAATGATCAGAAAAAAGGACAAAACATGTATTTCTCTGGTTTTTTGTCCTATTGACATAATATACTGACTTTGCTGCAGCAAAATAGTGGCAGCAGTCAGGGACATATACAGTCATCCCACCGCAACCAGACCCATAAACACGCACTCAGACACACGTGCAGGTGCTTATGCAGAACCTTTAACCTTTAAACAGACAGAGAACACAAACAATGCAAAATATCTGGCTGAATATCCCATTCTGGGCAGGTGAAGATCGCTCACAAGCAGCCCATAACAGGATCACCCTGGGTCATGAAAATGTCGTGAAACAAAGTGATACAAATTGGGTCCCGTCGTAAAATTTGCTGTGAAGCGTAACACTACGCAGAGGCATATGCGCCGATGTGGAGGTACTGTACAAACAGGGCGGGTGGTACGGATCAGGGCAGAGGCGGGACAAGATGATGTCATTAAACGAGCGCAAGTCGAACATCGCAAAGTAGAAAACGATGTGGAAATAGTGATAGAAATATGGCAGTTCTGTCACTATTTTTATACAGATGAATGGAGACGATTGTAGCGATCACGCAAAGTAATCACGGTCAGCTCAAATAATCGCAATCAGGAGACTGTATTAATTGTGATAGGCCTATCTGTGACTGCAATCAAAAAGCTAAAAATTCTAAATGTCTTGTTTTGTTTGATTACTTATGGTTAAGGTTAGGGCTGGGTAGTGGTGAAGGGTGTCATAAGTGGGATTAGGGTTATGCCCATAGAAATGAATAGAGAGTCCCCATAAAGATATGGATATGTGGACAGTGTGTGTGTGTGTGTGTGTGTGTGTGGTCCAGGTATACCTTAGCTTGTGGGGACCAAAAGTCCCCACAATGTGATGAATACCTGTTTTTTTTATACCTTATGGGGACCACTTTCCAATTTCCATACAATGATTCTAATCATTTAGTCTGATCCGAATACATGGAGGTGCAGGGTGTTTGGTCCAGGGGTGGAGCCCTAACACCCTTGTGGGCCTGGGCATAGGCAGGGGTGTAGTAGTGATGGCTGGCCAGCCGCAGAGCGCCGTCTTCGGGGGGAGTAACACGACTATCAGCTCCTGTCTTCCTCTCGCTTCCGCTACTCACGGCCTGTCTCTGAAGTGTCTGCTTATGGCCCTACGGGGGCCCTTTTATTAGTCGGCAGTTGAGGCCATCCACGACTGTCCTGCTGTGACACCAAGCCCCAGATCG
>JAODJU010000081.1:9321003-9343226 GCA_026776725.1 Gnathonemus echidnorhynchus
AGGGCTACTCACAAGTAGATTTATGGGCTATACAGGGCTACTCACAAGTAGATTTATGGGCTATACAGGGCTACTCACAAGTAGATTTATGGGCTATACAGGGCTACTCACAAGTAGATTTATGGGCTATACAGGGCTACTCAGAAGTAGATTTATGGGCTATACAGGGCTACTCACAAGTAGATTTACAGTAGAATTGATAGTTTCAGAATATGTATATTAAAGAATAATACAGTAGTCGTATTCTATACGAAACATTTTATTATAACATTGTTACAGAATTGGAAAAAAATTAATGAAACGAGAGGTAGTTACAAGGCACCTCTCAGGCCTACTCTCATATCTCGCTTTGACAATTTTTCTTTGGAGTGATCTGTTGTACAAAGTAACTTAAATGAAGATGTGAGCTAATGAATAGCTATTATACTGAATTAAGCAGAAGTATAGCTTCTAAACTATTATTTATTATGATATAAGAATGCCACTAAAAATCTTAAGAAATATTTTGTCCTCAAGAAATACTATAGCTTCAAAGTCTCCCCTGTTTTTTATACTTCTTAATTTTTATACTTAAATTCTCACCACTAGGCTTATAAAAAGCAGCAATCAATACATTGGTCTTCTTATGAAAAAAAAATGTCAATGTAGCCATGAAATTAAGGCTTAGATACATTATTATTACTGCTATATATTATTATTAGTGTTTATTTTTGGTATTTATGTAATTAGGAATTAAGGTTTAATGTATGGTTACAGGTGAATTTACTCCAGAAATGCAACTACGAATCCGACAGGAAATGGAAAAAGAGAGGAAGACTGAGATATGGAAAGAAAAATATTACGAAACTTACTACGGGCAAAAGTAAGTGTTACACATTTTTCCTCTTCTATTTAATGTTTTTGTACCAGATGTTATTTTATCATGTGGCATTGTGACTCAGGGCCCCGTCCAGGGTGTCCCTGCCCTGTGCCCTGTGATGGACTGGCATCCCATCCAGGGTGTCCCCCTGCCCTGTGCCCTGTGATGGACTGGCATCCCATCCAGGGTGTCCCCCTGCCCTATGGACTGGCATCCTGTCCAGGGTGTCTCCCAGCCCTGTGCCCTGTGATGGACTGGCATCCCGTCCAGGGTGTCCCCTGCCCTGTGCCCCTAACTGAAATAGACGTCAGGCGCCTTTGGAACTCTGACTGGTAGTTGAAAGATTAATAGATGCTACTTCATGTTATAAAAAGTGAGAATTGAATTGTTGCACCATCACTGCCGATAAAGTGATAAATATTTGACAGTAAAGTAACAGATGTTAAATATTACCTTAAAATGTGAAATTGACTGACTGTCAAAATATCCACTGCGCTCTACTGGAGTGTGGTGCAGTGTTATTCTGTTAGTTTTTGTTTTTATGTGTACATGCCTATTTTAATTATGTATGAATGTCTTAGGAGATTGCAGTCTATACGATATGACAGTCTATACGATATGACAGTCTATACGACATGACAATCTATACGATATGACAGTCTATACGATATGACAGTCTATACGACATGACAATCTATACGACATGACAATCTATACGATATGACAATCTATACGACATGACAATCTATATGACAATCTATACGACATGACAATCTATACGACATGACAATCTATACGACATGACAATCTATACGATATGACAATCTATACGACATGACAATCTATACGATATGACAATCTATACGACATGACAATCTACAGTATACGATATGACTCCACAAGAGGTGAAGTAAAGGCACATACTGGCATTGTTTAATTCTGAGTGCCTTTGACTGTGCTTCAAAACCACCGTAGGACCAATATTATTAATAATAAAAATAGTCTTCATTCAGTTAAATGCAATAAATAAATTAACTGCATGCATCTTCCACTAAACTCTTAGGCCAACAGTCATACATGCTTCTACCTTTTGAAAAATGCATAAAAATGAAACTATGATGTATTTTTGTATTGAAATATGTATAACATCGAAATAAGAAAATGTAGTTTACAAATAATGCTTCAGCATTCAGTGAGAAAATTTTCCGAGTCGCCTGATATCTCTCACAATGGTTTTGTTGGTTGCCCATGCTACCTCTCACTTACTCTTTATATGCAGTACAATCTTCTTGCCCTTGTCAATATTATTTGTGTCTACATGGATGCTCTTTTCATTCATTCACTCCTGGGGTCTTCAGGGAGGGTACTAGGCAGGTACCAGATCGTTCCAGATGTCCTGAAACCTCGTCTCCTCTTGCTCCGGAGATGCAGTCTCTCTACTGGGTCCCTATTCTTTCCTGTGGCAATCACTAAGTTACCACATCCATTCTCCTGTAAAGCACGCCATCCCTCTACCTGTGACATGGACAGAACGTCCCCAAAGGGCCTGCAGCGTTGTTTTTCAATTTGCAGTTTTTTTTTTCTCTTTTTTTTTAATGCAGTGTGCAGTGCATGAAACCTCTAGAAAGTTAATCATTTTGCAAACTGTACACTGATTACTTTTCTTAAATAATCATAGATTATTTTTATGTAATTACTAGTTAAATTAAATTACTTGTGTATGTAGATGATTTATATGATTTACGCACTAAAAGGCTATATCACTATGTATTAATTTTACAATTACATGCCAGTTCTGAAAGTAACATAAAGAAACAACCACCCCCCTCCCCCAGTCCAGTTACTGGTTACTGGTGGTATGGGCTTTGATACAGTGTTTGGGCATCCCTGTTTTAGGAAAGGGTGAAAAGCCTGATGTTCTAGCTTTACATTGCATGGCAGTTACATCAGTTACATTTCTTGTAATTCAAATAAAAACCTGATTAGTAATGTAGCTCACTTATACATCTTCTTTTGTCTATAAAGTACCATTATGTAGCTGTTATGGTCCAGTGCATCAGTCATTTTTATTGAAGCTTCTGCAGTTGCATTACACCCAAAATGCTAGCATGGCAGTATAAGGTTTCTTTTTCAGTAATTTAGGCTGCATGGTTTCATTTTACCGATTGTTCTTGTGGTATGGGTTTCAGTGAATTTGTCATAGCAATTAATCACGATGATGAATATTCTGTTTCTGTTCTGAGGTATTCTCAGAATGGTAATACTGTGTTAACTATTGATTTTCTTTGTTTCTCCAGATCAGGCTTGACTGAGAAAGATTCACAGAGTTGTATACCTGACTGTGATGAAGATCAGGAAAATATCAATGCCGAAGTCCCAGCTTTCATACAGACGGCTGTAGCAGCTGAGAAAATCGAGCTGAAATCGAGTGACAGTACATGTGTTTGTGAAGATAAGGACATACCGAGTGTTTTCAATATGGATGCGGCATCAAAAACATTATCTGTATTGCCCACTGAGGACATTGTACTCTCTGGATTCCCTGAGATTTCTGAAGAGGCGGTGATCCAAGAGGAGATAGCAGAAGAAGTGGAACCCAATTCCTGTACATATATCGATTATCCTGATCCTCAAATTCACGATCCTTCTGAACATGTCAGCACTGACTCTGTTAAGGAGAGTCAAACGATGACCCTTCCACTGAACAACATGACTGCCCCCCTACAGCCACCCTCCTTAGAGACACCCACTCAGCCGTCAGCAGAAATAATCAAAGCAATGAGTGACGAACCCCAAACATCAGCCACGTCTCTACTGTCACTTCCCTCCACTTCACAGACGGAGACTGATGAAATGTCACCACAAACAGAGGAAGACGCTACGCTTGATAAAGTAGGTTCCATACGCACTGGACACAGTACCCTTGTAGAGACTAACTCTCTGTCATTGTCCAGTGAAACAAAAGTCGAAAAGGACGTCCATAGCACAGGGGAACCTGACTTGAAACATGCTTGTGACAATGAGGACACGACAATGTCTGAGATAGTGGAGAGTGAAGCACAGGTTACATCTCAAGCAGTGGATAATGTTCTAAGCAGTGAGCCAAATGTTCTACCTTTAATGTCATTCAAAACTCACTTAGAAGAGAATGCAGAACTTGATGCCACAACCGGTGCTGATATTCTCACTCCACATAAACCAAAAGACTCAACTTCTTGTGATAATAAAGTATTACAATCACAGTTGACTTCAGATAATTCTGAAGACACTGATATTGAGTGTTTAAACCCTGACACTGAAGTTGTTTCTGTTCCTGACCCTGTTAATGAAGCTCATGGTGAGGAAGCACCGATATTTCAACAACCAGATGAAGAACTCGATGACACTGAAAGTGAAAACACTCGAGATGAAAGTCTGTCTCCTTTTTCTACGTCCAATGCAACGTGTGCCTCACCTTTAGCTAATGACGCAGTTCACCTAGACATACATTGCAATGGAAAAGTTGATTGTTCTGACAGCGTATCAGAACATCCCTCTGATGAGTTGGATTCCGAAGCATCACAGAATTTAGATGATATCTGCAAACCTGTGCCACAAGCTAAAGTCCCAAAGCAAGAACAGAGCCTTCCTGATACTGTCTTAACCAAACCGCTAAATGAGAGAAGATTACAAGAAGAGTTACACGCTGAAAATCCACAACTTAAGGAGAATACAAGAAGGACAGAAAACACCACCATTGCCTACACCATGAATAAATCACTGCCAGAAATAAATGTCTCCAAGCCAATATCATATGATCAGGTTGCAGACAAGACTGTAAAAATCAATCCATCGCTAGATATGCTGAAGGTAAAATTGCACAAGTCATATCCAGGTAAGCAGCCACCCAGCGTACAGGAAATGTGCCACAGGAAGCCAGGGGAGGTGATCAAACCATTGCTGCTGGACTGTACAGACAGTACAGACACGGAGAACTCCAAACGGAAGCCGGGAGAGCTGACCTCAGGGACGTGCAAGGAGAAGAGGGCGAGGATGGAGTGCAGCGAGAGCAGCCACACCTCCTCACCTGCAGGCAGCAGAGAGGAGGCGCGCAGAGAGGAGGCGCGCAGAGAGGAGGTGCCGAAGGAGGAGCCACGAGTGCCTCCGCTCAAGGTTCTGTGCCCTTTATTACGATTTAATTCTCAGAATAGCAGGCCATCATCAAAGCGTTTTTCATTTTTCCTTTTAAGGATTTACTTCATCAATTTTGCTGTATTATTTGTTTACCACTGAATTTTTATTTTGATTTTACCATGTCGATACACTTTTTTTTCAATAGCACACTTATACAGTGAGAAAATAAGAGACACAGTCTACCTAGCTGTAGCAGTAGATTTTTTTTGTCTTATTGAGTGTAAACAGCTTCTTACAATATTGGCTGTATTTATGGCTGAATGCTGCTCCAAGTTGTTTAAATTTCCAGACTGTGCCTGATTTAAATTACTTTTTTTACGTTTTAGTACATCACAGAGAATCTGATAGGCGCTTATGACAACAGCCAAATCCAGAGATAATAACGTTTGCTTTCTGGTGATGCAATTAGGGTCTGCCTGTGGCAAGAAACACCTAGGGTTTGAGGAAATATAAAATTTATTAGACAAAAGAAAAATCTTGATAGTCAAGACTGTACAGTACATGAGATGTACTAAACAGCAATAGACATATCAACAATAGACCACATGTCTTAATTATCTATTGACAGGCATAATTAAAATGGCATAAATAAAATTGTCCAAGTGTATGCATTTCTATAAATCAAATAAAGTAATGCGAGTGCTTTTTAAATGTCATATGCAATATTTTGTATCATTTTCATATTTAACACTGTTATGAAAACAGTGAGCAGTACATTTATCCAGACATAACCGGCATAACAACAAACCATATATCTGATATCATTTCAATCATCTATTCTAAAGTGGAACTTTGGTTCTCCATGGGTTTGTAAGGGCCTCGCTACCCTGAATGGATGAGCACGTATTTGAAATGGATGGAACAGATGTCTCAAGTGAAATGTGATTAAAATGTATTGATGTATAGCTAATGGAGAATAAATGGATCTCCTGTGATTTGAGTTCACTTTGTGACACTTCTTTACAGAAAGAAATGAAACATCAGTTTGAGCAGTTTTTTGACCCGTATAATCTGGAGTCAGTTTAACTAGGACATATACCTGTGAGGGAAACTGTATGAGTGGGAGATCATTATGTGTGAAATGTCATAATCTAAAAATACTGAAACTGAAATGACTTATGAGAACTGAAATAGTATTGACACAAGGACACAAATGCACCATAGTCTGGAAAATATTAAATTTCCTTTTCCTGTGAAATTCAGAATATTTAATTTGTGCAAGAAATAAATAAAATGTAACAACTCCCTCTGTACGTGCCAAATATGCAGATTAACTCCTCTTGATTTAATTGAATATTTCTCCCCAAAACTAAGTAGAATGCCTGCATAAGAATTTGACAGACTTACTTATGTTAAAGATGCTCTTATCCAGTAATTGAGTAAGAGAGTCAGTCCCTTAAGCAGTTGGGGGTCAAGAGTCTTGCTTTGATGTCACTGTGTTGCCCGTGGGATTTGGAACGGAACTTTCCAGTCAGGAACAGACAGATAGAGCTAGTATGGTTATAGCTAAGACTACAGTCTTAGCTACAGTGAACTCCACTACGTGACGCCTCCCTCCTTTTTCGATTGATAGGTACCTTTTAACTCTTGCTTTGGCACATTAACACAACATTATCGTGACTATAAGCGCGTTACTGAAAATACTTCGTACATATAGCACAGTAGTATGGTTAAGTTGCCAAAGGACATATATCACCAAAATCAATTAACTCTTATCTCAAAAACAAATGATTGTATCAATTAATTAGCCAGTGCCGCTAAAATGCACGTAGCTTAATCATCATCATCTAAACTACGGTAAAAATGTTTAGGCGTATTGTAAAAATGTCAGTGTAAGTATGCTCTTGAGCGCCACAATTCTGGAAGGTCGTTATTTCCCACTGACATTGACTGCCCATTTTTCTTTAGAAAACATTTTTATCCCTGTCAGAAATACCAGTTTCAGCATTGCAAGGCTCTACATTGCAGTGCGTAAAGTTCACTGGCAAAAGAAAGCACTTGCATGCACTTGTAACTTATATCTTATATCTTCATATCTTTACTGAAATGGTCTCAAGATGCAGTATATAGCAAATAAAAAGACACACAGCACAGTATAACACAAAAACAGCAAAAAATGCTGACAAAATCACGTTTTGTGAAAACAAAAATACATTGATACTGTTTCACTGCAATTCATTTAATGTACTCTTGAATCAGTCTGGTTGGTGAGCTATAGTTTTGCATGTATAATTTCACTGGGAAACTACATAATCTATTTTCCATTTTGATCAAACGGACTTAACCGATAATTATGCTAAATGAAAGCTAATCAAGATCATTAGCATACAAGTACTTAAACATTTGCAATTTGTGGGAAACATTGAGAAATGATTTAAAGCCATGCAGAAGTGACTTCATGGTTTGGGGGTTACACACATTGTTTTGAAAATGTTAATTGTCGTTTGAGACATGTGCCAAAGCAATCAAGAAAAATGAATACATTACCAACATAAATATCGAAGTCCATCAGAAACAATAGTAATAAGTTCACTTATGCTGTAAATAAACTGTAAACACTTCATTTTCAGTGGTAGAAGCACAGAATATTCAGAATTCGGAATTTTGGAATAATTATAAAGATTAATGAGAGAGACTTCCAACTTTCAGACAAGTCTAACTTTTCGTAGTGGTGAATAGTCAGATTTTATGTTTAAGACAGCTTTCCTTTGTTCCTGCTATCTATTCTCGTGCTGAATTAAAATCAACAATGTCAGCATTATGAAACTAGAGTTCTCATAAACTGTAGCATTATTTTCATCCATTTCATAAGTACTTATTCTGGTCTGGGGGCTGGGGGCTGGCTCCTCTTCCAGGCAGTGTAGGGCCCCATGCTATCCCTGCCCCCCCCCCCCCCCCCATGCCTGCATGGCCCTGTTCGCCCCTTTCCCAGCTTCTTCTCTGCACCCAGGCCAGTATCGCTGCAGATCCTCCTCTTCAAGGGCTCTATTCCACCATACTTGGCCCTTCCAAACCTGCCGTTCTGCAAACTGAAAATTGGACTGTGCTTTCTTGGACTGGGGCTTTTTCCACACCACTGGGGCTGCCTTCATGGTCCCAGCAAAGCAGATTGCTTATTCCGCGTCTGGCTCTGTGCCTTCAAATAACATCACCTGCTGCCTCCGTGTTCCTCTTCGGCGTGTTTCTTCACCTGGCCTCCGCTGTGGCCTCTGTCTTTCTCCTGGCATTCATAATGGATACCCTACTTATCTACACATTCTCTTGTTCTTTATCATTGGCTACTCACATCACTCATAGGTCTAAATTCCGCCTGGCCCACCCTCATACTCTCTGTCTTCTGCTGTCATTCCAATGCCACCATGACCTCATTGCGTCTCCCGTCGACTGCTTACGCCTCTCCTCTGTTTTTACACTCACTCGCCCTGACCTTGTTTCTCATGCTCTCTTGCATTAGTTTACTCCTCATTTGCTTATGACCCTTTCAGTTCTCTCAGGTCCCCTGCATTTCCTGAATTTTTTATGAACTTTCTTGTTATACGAAAGCGGTTTATTCCCTGGTTGCCGTTGCTGTCTGCACCCTTACAATTACTTGTCTACTGTCATTTATTTGTATATTTCGGGGGTCTGTCAAAGGCAGTTTTATGCAAAAAGTGCAGCAGACACTCAATGTGCCTCTTGGGTTGTTTACATGATTAGACCTGCAAACATTGTGTATTTGTTGATCATGTTGACATCTCAATAACACATCCCATGGTTCTCCCTGCTCACCCAACCAAAAAAAGCCCAACTTGTCTTCACACACAAAGTCAGCATCGTGCCTTTTGAAAGATACTATTACATTTTAAGTGATTCCTTTACCTCCTGTGTAATGGCAGCTTTATTTTTCAGTGCAATTGTCATTACTATTTTGTGTTGTGTTCTGTTACGTGAAGAACACTACCCTTGTTATTTTCGGTAATTACATGAAACTGCATGCTGAATGTCGCCAATGTACCGTCGAGCGTTATTCTTAAACAACGATGCATTCATATATTAAGAATGTGTTAACAAAAGCATCTCTTTGATCTGAAGTGGCTTCCTTTCGTGAAAACTCCTGTGAGCCTGTACAAGAGAACACCCAATGCTAAAATAACAGTGGTGCTGCTGGTTATACAAAGGGGGTGGGAAAAAGACTGCAAACAGACTGGATCGCAGGAAGGGACCACCTCTGAGAAGCAGAGGTCTTTGGGGAAAATGTGACAATATGCAGCTGCGAAATTTTAACAAAATGAATCTGCAGTCATGCAAAAAAATAATAATATTATGTGTTATTGTTGTTTTTGCTACTGCTATGTGTTTGTAATTTGTATTTTAATATTCTTCTAAAGTGTTTGTAATAAGCTTTTCCACAGTCCATATTTCCTGTTTGTCATGTAGAATGGTGCCATTTGGTTTAATGAATTTTAGGTAATTACATTTTTATAACCACGGCAATGAGTGTGTGCATTAACAGCACAACTGCGTTCAGTAGGCGGGAGTGTTTTTTCAAATTATTACAAGCATATTAAGCTCTGAATCTGTAATATAGTAATGAAGTTGATTTCCTTTTCCCTCTAGATCCAGCTCTCCAAGGTCGGGCTGCCGTTTATTATCAAGACTCAATCTGTGTCCAAGCCAGAAGCTAAACTTTCATCTCCGGGGAGGAACCTCGGTGCCAGGACTCTGGCAGATATCAAGGCCAGGGCTCACCAGGCCCGTGCCCAGAGAGAGGCTGCAGCCGCCGCAGCCATCGCCGCAGCTGCGCATATCACTGCTGGGGAGGGAGGACCTCCTGCCGATGCGTGCAAGACGCGCACACTAGCCCACGTCAAAGAGCAGACCAAGGTGAAGCTTTTCCCTAAGCATCATGCCCGACCTCAGGTTCACTATCACGCTAAGGGCACCAAGCAGCACAACGCGAAGGAGGACCATCATTGCTCAGAGCTACCGTTCAACATGACCAGGGATTGTGCTGCTGGTGTCATCATCGCCAACCCCAACAGGAGATCTCCCAGTGAATGCCTCACACTCGTTCAACTACCCAGTACCAATTTAAAACCATCCGAAAGCCAAACTGCCATTCCACCATCCGTAGTCAGTATATCGGTGCCAAATTCTGTTCGCTGTTTTCCGGTTCACCAAAATTTGAGTAGTGTATCCCAAGCTAGAATGAATACTGAGGATTCGAGAGGAAAAGAAAGTGTTGTTTGTAACATTCAAGTACCAGTTTCTACTCGTCTTTGTTCCATTCCTCCCGGTCCCTCAGTTCTTGTATCTGTTTGTAGTTCTAGCCTGCAAAGTTCGGTCTTAAAAGTTTCCCCTTCCAGTGCCAAAACCTCAATTCTGAGCTCATCACAACGAGCTGTCTTACCAAAGTATAACCATGAACTTCCATCTGTGATTCCAGAATCTTCTGTTTGTCCTTCCACGAATACACAGCCTTGTTCATCTCTTGGTAATGGGAACCAGAGCCAGATGGGCCAGATCAGAACCTCCTCAACCTGTGCCACTGTTGCAAGACCTACATCAAATGGGTTCCATTGCTACGTACCAGAAAGCAGCATGTCGCATGCTCATGAGAAACCAAAAATTAACTACCAAGACCACCATGCCTATCAAGAGAATGGAGATAAGCTTCAACGCCTTCAAGTCACAGCTCATAAAGACAAATCGGTAAATCAAAAGGCGATAATAACAACCGAAGTAATAAAGATATCTGCAACTCAGAAAGACATATTTAAGTGCAAAGAGTTGACTCCAGAAGATCCTGTCACAAACAAAGCTATTCCATGCAAAGTGATTGTAGATCATACTTCTGCTACATATCAGAATTCCCCGACTATGCCTGTAACCCAGCACAACCCACCAATCAAAGGTGTTAAAACAGAAACTGTTCTCCGCCTACAGGAATCCATTATGAGCAGAGCTGAGTTATTTCGCCAGAGAACTGAGCAAAATGGCATCTTCAGTGCTGTCTCCAGAGGGAACAGTAAAACAGCGCATGGCACATATGGCGTCCTGCAGAATATCCCTTTATCTCAACAGGTTAGCCACAGGGAATCAGACCCAGAAGCTGCTAATCTCATATACAGCTCTTTACTCTACAAACATGCCGAAAAAACCTTGGCTATAGACCAAGACATTGAATCAAAGACATGGCCGAAGGCAAACAAGAATATGAGCACATTAGTCATCCAGAAAACTCATCAAGAATGTAACCTTAAACTAGACGTACGAGAAAGCAAGGGTGAGACGACTCCCCACGTTTTCGCCAAATGTGGAATTTCAAAAGCAGAAGTCCGCAACAGTGACACTGGGGATTTTAAGGAGCCATTGAATCCTCGGCAACACCTAGCTCCACGTCATCCGGACGACAGGCAGTCCAGGAGCATCACATCCAATGAGTGTTCACTGGCTGCGGAGAACTATAGAGTGGTTTCTGCTGGTAGTGGATCTAGTTGCCGTCAATCTTCAGTGGAAGCCAGCAATCCGCTGGTGACACAGCTGCTGCAGGGAAACCTGCCTCTAGAGAAGGTGCTGCCTCAGCCTCGACTTGGAGGCCGACTGGAGATACACAGGCTTCCTTCACCTTTCCACACTAACTCTCTGCGTAAACCCATGGTTTCGGAGAGGACTGCCATGGAGCAGGCTCAGAGTTGCCTCAGCCGCAAGGGAGGGGTTCATAGCCTGGCCATGGTGGGTCAAAGCCTCCTCCAACAGCGAGATGGCAATGCCAGTAACAAAGTGACCACAGCCCTGGCAGAGCCGGACCTTTTCAAACCCGATCCAGGAAAATCAACCGTGGACGGCGATAACAGGAATTCCTCCTGTTCCTTTGGTGCTCATTTAAATCCACCGGACGTGGGGCAGAAAATAGCACAGGCGTGGGGGGGGAGGAATGTGAGGCAGAGGAGCCTCACGCCCAGCCTCGAGATTAAAGAATCAAAGAGGCCCCTATTTACCTGCAGCTTACAGAAACGAGTATCTAGTCTCAATAAAAACAGCAGCTTCTCCTCTGAAAGTGATACCTCCCAAAGGCCATTTTACCCTCCAACAACTGCAGGCAGGGACTCCAGCTTCCTAAGTGCTCCAGTGCAAGCCTGCAAAACAAGCCCATTTGTCTGTGCCGATCCAAACAAATTAGTGCTCAATAGGAACCAGGAACAAAACGGTCCGGAGTCAATGACTACAGATCAATTTAAAAAAGGTGCGTACCCGACTAATCTGCGGAATATGCAGGCTGATTATTTTGAAACTGTCTCACAGAACAAGCCTTTAGCCCATTCAACAAATGCTCTGCCAAAGATCCAGTCAGATCAAAGGCAAGCAGCCGGAGTCATGGAGACGAACAGAAATCTGAACTGGTTAACTTCTGGAAGTGTTTGCAACAGAATTAAAGTGGAGCCAATTTCTTTTGATGAAAATTTAAGCAACAGCTGTGAAATTAATAGTAAGCAGGCATCCTATGAACAAAATGACTGGACAAAAAACTCTAAGGTTCCTCCATTCGTTGCCCCAGAGCAACAAAAGGTTTTTACGCAGCCGCCTCCACGCCTAGATCCTCATCAGCAAGTGTATAGCAACTACTCCTCGATACACTTCACCAACGGGACGCTAAACAGAAAGGCTTCTGTTATAGAGAGGTCTGTGGGAAATCCCAGACTCCAGCCTACACCTGTGTCTAGTCACAAATTTGCCAACCGGAACAGTGTGGATGAACTGCAGCTTAAATGCTCCTGCAGGCTGAAAGCGATGATCGTGTGTAAAGGGTGTGGTGCCTTCTGCCATGACGATTGCATAGGCCCGTCGGAGCTCTGTGTTGCCTGCCTCGTTGTTCGATAACTTATATAAAGATTAGATAAGTCTTAATTCCATAATTGTAAATGATCAAGAAACAGTGTCATTTCTACAATAAGTATTGACTACGTTTAAGTTATTTTGATTTTTTTTTTTTTTTTTTTAAAAAAAGCTTATTTGTGTCAACCTCATAGTTACGGAATATTTAACTGTTTACATGAAATGAAAGTAATGTGACTGTTAAGCTATGCCGTGAGGCAAAACCAGTATTTCAATTGCAACTTAGCCTGAAGACATCTGGTACTGTACACATCAAGTTATGCACCTCAGCTGACGAATAATTGGACATCTTGATCCATGAAATGTGCCTGTGTATTAAAAAGCTCATTCTGGAAGTATCGGCATTTAGATAATTCAATATGGGCCGTTATAGGAATTACACTCTGTAACTGTGTTTCACGTTTATGATGAAAAGCACCAATGAAATACATTTCCAAATGTTGTGTTTCTAATGGTTGCTTATGGAACAATTATTTGATGGAAATTTGTCATAGGCTGAATTTAAATCTGCCAATCCTCTTCATTCTTAGGTTATTTAAACTTGCATACAAATACTTTCACTATTGCTGTTGTTATGATTACTATTACTATTATTATTTTATTATTATTATTAGTGAAATAAAATCTATACATACTTTGAATCATTCATTTCAATATGTTGTGTAAGACATTGGCCAAGCCAGACTATGTAGGGATACCAGATGTATAGATTTAATATGGATGTCATTAAAAAGGTTTTTTTTTCATTTCCCCCCAAGTCTGCGTTAATGCTGCCAGTGCTTTCTTGAGGAAAAAAATGTGATGATCACAGTTCACTTATGTTTCTATTATGATACTTGTTAATTTTGTTTGTTTTTCCTTTTAGTTTTATTTTTATACTTAAAGTTGTCAAGAATAATTTAAAATTGAGCTAAATTATTGTCACCCATCATGCAGGAGAGCGTACAGAACCGTGGCTGGAATCTGGAGCATTTGAAATAAAAATGTGAGGATGGGCTAAATGCTATGATTACTAGCATTGTACTATTGAAGCATAAACCACAGCTGGAAACCATAATGAACAAAGCATTTTCTCTTTGATACTTAACATCATCCCACATATCTAGCAAAACATCTGTCCAAAACATCACTTGTGTGTTTATGTGGAGGTGGATAGTTCAGGTCCACAAAGAAAAGCTCCAGACCAAGATTTTGTTTCTACCATCCAGTTGAATACTCTGTGACTCTTTATTTTCAGCTGGTTGGTTGAAACAAAATCTTGGTCTGGATTTTGACTTATCCACATCTGTGTTTATGATAATGTCTATCAGACTATATCAAGTTTTTAATCACAAAAGAATTCCTGAAAAATGTGATTCTCGAACCTTCACTGATCACCTTTTACACAAGGATGAAAGGCAAACTACTGTACATATTCATTTTAGTTTTATTGTTTTGACCTGTATTGTTGATCACCATAAGTGGTCATAATGAATGTATCTTTTCAATGTGCGTTTATTCGTCGTACCATTTCCAGCTCACTAGTTTATTGGAGCGAAAAATTATACCTGGATTTAGCACAATTTTAAAATTATACCACCTGCTGCAATAATTTGGAGCCCTTCTAACCTTTGTACATTCTGTATATTAAATGCTAAGAATTGCTGTGTGTTAGGATACTGATGATGGAGTCCATCAAATTTATAATTACAATATGGTGAACATACCATATTTACACCACAATTTTATAAAGAAGCCCTACAGTGAAAAGCACTGGACTCTGCACTATACCGAAGCAGACAGTGAAAAGCACTGGACTCTGCTCTGTACCGAAGCAGACAGTGAAAAGCACTGGACTATGCTCTATACCGAAGCACACAGTGTCTTCCTTAGCTGCTCAGCCTACAACATGAACATGTTTGTACAAAATTAAATAGTCTGCCAGACAGAAATATGTGTGTTTCCTCTGATGTGTCTAACGTGGATCATTATTGCAGCTTCTTGCATTTTGCCAAAGGAAGATGAAGAAAAGTTAAAGCAGAAATAATTATATTGCACATTACCTAAAACAACTCAAGAGAAGAAAATAAAGAGTTACCACTTGAGTGTGATCTCCAAAATCATGTGATATACATGTGAATTCACACTGGGGGACTCAGACTTTACTGTGTGCCTGTAAGGTCCATATATAACTCATCATAATAATCACATACTAAGACATTACTTTCCTGTGTATACAGAGTCTGCTATATGGCTAAAATTGGAACCAACCCACAGTATGAAAGTTCACAGTGAATACAGAACTCATTTTAGAATGTGACCGGAGTTGCAAGAGAATAACATATGTGCCAAATACCCAAGGAATGCTGGTCTATTTGACAAAATATCAGACCTAACATTTCCATTTTAATGCAGATTCAGTATAAAAAGTGTTTTGATTTGACTTAATTAAAAAAATAACAAAACTTGTCCAGAATATCTCTGAAGAGTGTCCTGCTACAGCTTCCCATATAGGGAGCCACTGGCCATATAGGGAGCCACTGACCATATAGGGAGCCACTGGCCATATAGGGAGCCACTGGCCATATGGGGAGCCACTGACCATATAGGGAGCCACTGGCGTGTGCTTTGTGCTACTTGGAATAAGCTCCAGACTTCCCATGATCCTGTAATGGAAAAGGGATTGGAAGATGGATGGATGGATGGATGGATGGGTGGGTGGATAAAAAAAAATCAAAAGGTATGTGCATTATATTTTAATATCAATCAGAGGAATGCATCCTGTGGTTTTAATGTGTTATGGGTAGATTAGTTAAACATTAAGATGCATGATAATCAATCAGTATGAAATTTCAGTGGCATCCAGGAGATCCTGGCAGAGGAAAAGAGCACTTAATTTCCAGTAAAGTAGTGATCCATCCATTTTACATAACAGGTCATCCAGTGCAAGGAAGCAGTACTACAATGATTCTTTAAATTATACCGCATACTCACAGAACAGTGTTAATAAAAACTGAATAACAAGATACTACATAAAGGGTTATGTCCCCCCCCCGCAGTGAGGCATTTTTGTAGAAATTCAGAGAACTAAACAAAGTGGTAATATGTCATGGTATAATGTAATTGATCCTTAGATCAAGTAGATTTTTGCTTGAAATCATAAAATTACCAGTCCATCTATCAGTTAATTTGTTAGTTAAGTTTTTTAATGGGGGTGCCACAGTGGGTTTTATGAAGCCCAGAGAATCGTGGCCTCTGCACGCTGGCATGTGATCTGTAACTACACACTGCCACCACATTTTCTTGCTGGGTTTCCTAATATTATGTGTGCTGTGAACCGTAGACAGATACCCATTAAAGCTGGAAAAGGACAGATGAGGCAGACTCGGCCAACAGAAAATTATTTCACAATGTACAAGCTGAATATTTTATCTGCCAGCCATAGAGAAGACATATAGTTGTTGCTAATCCCTACAAATAGCCCATACATATGCTAGTTGTAACCATGTTTGCCAAGATCATCAATATAAAGTAACTTTATTTAATAACAGACACAATGAATATTCCACAAACTTATCCATGATTTCTTTTTACATTAGGTCATCAGTATGCCTTTTCAGTATGACCATGAATGCTGACCCCTTAATGTTGCACGGAAAAAAACATTTTGATGAAACATGCAATGTTTAAATGTAGATTTCAATATCTTTACAGCTTGAGGGCATCCCCACAGACAGCATGTGACTGTTCTCTGTGCAGTTGTTATGCCTCTGAAAATGGGGGAAAATAATCACAAAAAAATCAGATTGCTGTTTCCTCAGTGAGAGTATTTAGTTTTATCAAACACATACACAATTCACAAACAGAACATTCACAGAACGAGTGGTTTGTAGTAGGATACATATTTACAGTACAGGCATATGTAGAATTTCACTGCTTAATCATATAAGAAAGAATACACCAACAACTGTACATAATGCATTTACATTTTACAGAACATAGTGTAGCACTGGAGGTACCAGGGGGATTGCGGCATATTGGACTGGTGCCAACCTTGTGCATAGTTCTTAGTAATTACTATGTATCATAATGTCTTGTGCTGTACCATAGTGTCACATGTAATGTTAAATGTTAATTGTGGTACATCGCACGTGTGTCTGTGTGTGCCCAATGTGCAGGTTAGGAATAAGCGGCCTATCGGGCACGGTGGGTAGTGTGGGTACTTCGGAGAGTGACTGGCACGGGTGAAATAAACGCCACTTTGCAGTTGAATCCCATCAGCTCCTGTTGCTTATTACTCTTTCCACGCCATGGCTAGACGGTATGCTACATAGGGGTCAGAGCTGGGGATGATGATCGAGGAGCTCCAGAGGGAGCAAGAAGAGCCCCAAGAAGAAGCCCACGCCAAAAGGGGCTCAGCCAGCCCAAGGGGACCTCCGGGATCTGAGCGCTTTGCCTTCCCAGAGCAACCTGATGGCATTAGTGCCTCCCCTGCCCAAGCGACAGCACATGGCACAGGAATGTAGCCAGTTGCAATCAAACCCCGCTGAAGCTGCCCATTATGGAAAGGAACCCCTGGGGCCCTACCTGACCCAGGTCCGGCTGGCAGTGCGTCTCAGCAGCTCGTGCCACCAGGGACAAAGAGTGCCATCCCATTTCCCTGGTACAGCACCACATTGACATGGGGGGCACTCCACCCGTCCAGCTGCAGTCGTGCAGACCACCCTAGGCAAAGCTAAGCAGAGGATCCGAGAGATGGCAGAGGCAGGATAGAGCCATCCGACAACCTAAGGGCGGCTCCAGTGGTCCTCGTCACCAAGGATGGGTCATGGCGCTTCTGCATCAATTACCTATGACTCAATGCAGTGACGAGGAAGGACTCCTATCCACTGCTATGCATTGACAATGCACTGGACTACAGGGTTCAGCTTCCTGGACTTCCAGACTGGCTACTGGTAGGTCGAGGTGGCCCAGTAAGGTCACCCTAAGAATGCATTCACCAACGGCTACGGTCTATGGCACTTCTGGTCGATGCTGTTCGGCCTGTGCAACGCACCAGCGACTTTGGAAAGGCTCATGGAGCGTGTCCTGGTCGACGTCCCCCGGAACCAGGGCGTTTTCTATCTCATTAAATCATTGCTGCTGGATGGAGGACCAGAAGCAGCAAGCCAAGGTGGCAGCCACTGCCCGCAAAGCTCCGGGTACCCAAGCCGACCTGGACTTTGATCTCCAGCAGCTTATCGCAGAGCAGAGCAGTGACACCATGCATTTCAGGGTAAGCGAGAGGCTGGGCGAAGGCAGGAAACCGGGCTGAGAGGCGATCTCAACTTCCGGCCTGGAAACCAAGGCCTACCACTCCCAGTGGGACACTCTAGACAAGCACAAGGGGCTGCTGTATTTGTGCTGGCAATCACCGGACGGCGCAGGGGAACCGCTGCAGCTGCTAGTGCCCCAGAGCCTACGCCCCTCCGCGTTGAGCTCAGTAGATGGAGCCATCAGGACTGGGCAATTCGGGGTAAGGAAAACTTTAGAGAAGCTGCAGCAGCGCTTCTACTAGCCTGGCTGCCGGCAGGACACCGAGTTATTTGTGTACTGTTGTGATGCATGCACTGTGCAGAAGAGTCCTAGCCAGCAGTCCCAGGCTCCCCTGCAGTAGTACCTGGTGGGCACCCCCATGAAGTATGTGGGGGTGGACATCCTAGGCCTTTCCCCCCACACCGAGGCTGGGAACCTCCACATACTCATAGCCATTTACTACTTTACGAAGTGGCCTGAGGCGCAT
The DNA here is from genome assembly GCA_026776725.1 of Gnathonemus echidnorhynchus. NCBI lineage: Eukaryota > Metazoa > Chordata > Actinopteri > Osteoglossiformes > Mormyridae > Gnathonemus > Gnathonemus echidnorhynchus. Next base: position 9,339,672 of record JAODJU010000081.1, read on the forward strand.
GCAGTTCCCAATCTGAGCAGCACCACCACAGCGACTAAACTGTTCAAAGAGTTTCTTTGCAGGTCTGGGGCCCCCGAGGAGCTGCACAGGAATCAAGGGAGGAACTTCGGCAAGGTCTGCCAGGGGTTGGGGTTCGCAGAGACCTGCACCACCCCCTTCACCCTCAGAGCAATGGGCTGGTGGAGCGGTTCCACCCTACCCTAGCTGCACAGCTGGTGATCCTCGTAGACGATCTGCATGACTGGGACTCCCACCAATACCCAGTTCTATTTGCAGATTGCACAGCAGCGTAGGAGAGCTGCACCTCCGCCACCCTCATATTCGGCCGTGAGCTGCGGACCCAAGTGGAGCTGGTGTTGGGCTCACCCCCTGAGTCAGAGCTGCCAGTGACACCGGGACTGAACTACCTGTGCCAGCTCTGGGAGTGTGTACATGTCTTGCACAAGCTCGCCAGGGACCATCAAGGCATGGACACGGCCAGACAGAAGAGGGCGTACCACGTCCGTTGCCGGGGGCAGGCCTTCAAGCCTGGGGCCCCTGTCTGGGTGTACTGCCCCATCAGAAGGAAGAGGCGGTCACCCAAGCTCGACAGCTACTGGAGGGGCCTTGGGGAGGTCCTAGAATGGATCTCCGGGGTGGTATACAGGGTGCAGATGCTTGGGTAGCGCAGGACTGTCATGCTGTATTGCGACCGCCTGGTTCCGTACCAGCCCCTAGCCCACTCGGAGCAGTCATCGCCAAGACAAGTGGTGAGTTCCCTGGCAACAGGGGACTCACTCCCAGGGTGCTTGTGAGACTTTTTAGGGGTTCCAGGACGGTTAACCCCTAAGGGGGAGGCAGTGTAGCACCGAAAGTACCATGGGGCAGCGAGGCAGTTTGGACTGGTGCCAACCTTGTACATAGTTCTAAGTAATTACCGTGTATTACAATGTCTTGTGCTGTACTGTAGTGTCATGTGTAATGTTAAATGTTAATTGTGGTACATCGCATTTGTGGGTGGGGACAAAAGCAATCTATTCCAGTCTAACAAATCAAGACCATATTACAGGTCACAGATGATACAATTACAGTTCAACTTTGAACAATAAAGGATGACGCCAATTAAAAGTTTTAACTCACCTTAAACCGTTTTAACATAATATGAACATTTTTACTATTTTTTTAAACACATCTTACGAATTGTTTCCCATAACCACATGATCTTGTTAACCTTATCACAGACTCTTAATTTTAGACTAGACCACAAACCATCTGGCTTTTTAGATTTGTAACAGACTCCTAATGCAATACATTTTTAACTTGTCACACAGTACTGAACAACACTGTTGCACCGAGGAAGGACCGAGTCCTCTTCTGTCAGCTGTACGTTTAATTGACCTTCCTCTGATACATCTGGCCCAGCCACATATGAGAACTGTGACAGACATAATAGTGAGCAATGTTTTGTACTTTTTCTCTTCGCTGATGTAATGGTTTACTGGCACTTTGGTTTTTGATCATTTAACTCAAGCAGAGGACGACTTTCCATAAGGCAGGTGTAGGCAGCTTCTGGGACCCGTTGAAGACAGAATTTCCAGAAGTTGCATTTATGGATGTAAGATAATATGATCATTAAAATTATAGCAATACATCTGTTATTTGCATTTTTAGCGACATAGAGACAAAGTTGCCCCCCCGTCCCGTCTGTAAGGGACTATTCCTACTTTGGGACTTAACGCTTCTTCTCACGCTGGAGTCTAGTGGAAGCTACCGGTTGTTTCTCTGCCAAATGAACCAGTATAAAGCAGCTTAACAGAAGACGAAAACTGCACAAAGACACAAGACTAACATTACATCACCCTTGTCTTTGATACTATCGCGTTAGAGTGGTAGACAAATTGTGAAAAGGCATTAAACAAGCATATGCAAAAATTCAAGATTAACCTCAGGGGTGGAGTAAGGCATTGACTACAGCCTGCAGCCACGGCACAAAAGGGAATGGTGGTTAAACTTCTTAAATTTGGCTGATCGATCCGCTGGGGCGATATACCCCCTTCCCCGATTGGTGAATTTTACTGCCAGCACTCCTGCCCCCACCTTGATCAACGTTTTACTGCTGCCACTTTGTGCTTTAACTAGCCTATTATTACTAGTTTCTCTTTTAGCTCCAAAAACAAAGTTAATCCACCCCTAATATTCAAGTCATATTTACCATAGGTTGTGAAAATGGTGCAACTAATCTTTAGAAAACAATTTTTAGTGTAACTCATATCACCAAGTGCAGGTACAAAAATCGATCAAATGAAGGAAAGTTCATTACTGTAAATATGTTAAAATATTAGTTAAAAGGAAGGTAACACAACTAGTCAAGCCATATTTGCCTTTAATCGCTAGTATTCCATAATCTCTTGCAGATATATCTGGTATATGTTACGTAATCCTGATGTTCTCATGAAAAGGTTTTTTTCCTGCATATTTAACTACAAAATAAAGTATCTCATCACCCCATACATTAACAGAATCTTACAAATATATTCTCACAGTGTGGGTGTCTTTTGCTTTCTATGGAGCGTTAGACATTTAAACTAGTTCAGATTGTAGCTGCAATAAACTTGTAATGCTAAACGAAGCCTAAAGGGTCAAACTGCAGTTGGAAAGACTTTCCATAAGAAACACGATTCAGAAATAAAACAAAATGCGACGATGCTTTATTTACAGAGGTTCCTTGATTTGCATGGCTTTTCAGCTAACTGGAAGGAGGACAGGTATTTGGAGTATTGAAACAATCCTGCGGTGGATTGACTCAGTTCTTACTAAGGAAATTAAAATCATTGAGGGGAAAAATAGGAATGAGGCTGAATCTATATTGCCTCCAGAAAGCTTCATTATTTTACATTTTACTTTGCTACATGAAATAAAAATTATTTTTCTACTATTTTTCTACTTCTCTATTATGTACGAGTTTCTCTCAGGATATTCAAGCATTTATAATATTATTACAATTATATTCACAATGAAGACCGGAATTACTTAACTGATATATATTGAACCAATTATATGTGTAATTTCTATCCATCCATGCATTTCTCAAAACCACTTATCCTATTCAGGGTCAGGGGGGGTCTAGAGCATAAGGCAGGGTACAGCCTAAGATGGGGCACCAACCCATCACAGGGCACACTCATTAACCTCAGCATGTTTTTGGACTGGGAGGACAGGGAAAGGGGGCCCGAAGGACACCCCACGATGACACAGGGAAAACTTGCAAACTCCAAACAACATGGAGCCATGGCAGAAACTCAAACCCTGTTCCCAGAGGTGCAAGGCGGTCCAGGCATCTGCAACCTGTATACCACCTTGGAGATCCGTTCTAGGACCTCCCCAAGGCCCCTCCAGTAGCTGTCGAGCTTGGGTGACCGCCTCTTCCTTCTGAGGTGCAGACCACTCCACCACTGTGCAGAGGTGGAAATTTCAGATTCAGAAAGTACAAATCCAGACCGTGATTTAGCTTCAACCAACCAGTTGCACATAAAGAGTCACAGTTACAGAGTACTCCACTGGTTGGTTGAAGCTAAA
>JAODJU010000081.1:9343326-9356400 GCA_026776725.1 Gnathonemus echidnorhynchus
AGAGTACTCCACTGGTTGGTTGAAGCTAAATCACGGTCTGGATTTGTACTTTCTGGATCTGAAATTTCCACCTCTGCGCCAACCATATTTGTAATTACATTCTGAGAAATTGCACCAAAATAGTCACACCAAAATTAAAATAGGTGGCAAGAATGAATATTACTGGTTTCACGAGGTCCTACAGCAGAAGCAGCAGATGACATCAGTCGTGCTGTCATGAAGACTAAGGAACTGCCCACTACACCTTGAAAGGAAGTTGTCAGGAGACACAAGAAGGTTATAAAAATATTGGCAAAAATGAGCCTATCGGAACAAGGTGTAAAAAGTATGAGAAAACCCAGAAATAACAAGATAGGCGAGTTCTACTAAATTGTGTGACTGGGAGAAGCCCAATTGTGTGAAATGACCAAGAGTCCATTTACAATACTGACAGAACTGTGGAGCTCATTAGGTGAAATGGGATATCTGTACACTGTACGTGCTTGTCTTCCTTGGGGCGGTGACAAGATGAAAGCTGCTTCCGCATTTCTGTTGTGTGAAGGGAAAAATGCATAATTTACTTGCATTCAAATTTTAAAATGGACAGAAATATCTGAAGAACTTTACGAAGGGGAATACTTTCTGAAGGAATTGTACTTTTTTGTACTTTTTCAGGGATTGACACCGAGGTTTTGTGATAACCAGCAGACCCAGGCATCGCAGTGACGGGAAACAGGCAAGGCTGGTGTGTCTGAATGGGAACACTCCTTATTTTTAACCAAGCACAAACACCAACCACCCCCAACACACACTGCCCATTGTGCTGGCCGCCCCAAACGCTCCAACAACACACACTATCAACATGAACGCTACACATGCCATTGTATTACATTGTGGTGATGACACCACAATACATGAGAAACACAGGGAACTATTTACAACATTTACAGGGTCGGCACAGGTCCAACTTGCCGTGCTGCCTGACGGATACCTACCCATCCCAGGACCCCCATAAAGTCCCGCTAACATTTCGGGCCGTGGCAAGTCCTCCACAGCCACTGGGCCCTGAGTCCACTCCTACTGTCAAGGGTCGACAGTCCCGGTCACCACCACAACTGGTTTCCTACCTCAACTCCAGAACAAGTCTTGGAAAGCCAGATGGTAGCCACTAGTGTCCCCTCTCGGATGACGGCGGGAGCTCTCCACTCGTGAGCACTGGGCAGCTGGGTTCTGCTGGCAGAGCTGGTCTACTAGCAGACTCTGTGAGTGTGTGAGTGCAGGTTCCCCTGGCTGGACGTTGCCCTTGTACGGCTTGGTGGGGATCTGCTGAAAGCCACTGGCCCTCCAAGTCTCCGGATTAGGTGGCCTTGCCAAGGCACTCCAGGTTGCCCATATGCTCCCACAGCTTCTGCAGGCTGTGTAGCTCCAGCTCCAGGGACTCGTGCAGCTATTCCTCATCCTGCTCACCTTACACCCACCGCTTGTCCAGCTCACGGCGTTCCTGTGCCAGCTGGACCTCTAAGGTGCAATACGCCTCCTCTACCTCGGCTTAACACTTCCAGCGGTTGCATTCTCGCTACCAGCTGGACAGCTCCTCAGACAGCTCCTCCCAGTCCTGTTGGCTCTGCTACCGCTGCCCCGCCAGCCAGTGAACGGTCTGAGTCTCAGGAAGCTCCCGCCTTCTTCATTCACCAGCACGTCTTCGACGGAGGCCTGGTGGACTGGCAGGTCCAGCTTGAGGGTGCACTGCACAGGTCAAGGGCAGTTCAGATGGACGAGGTGATGCCTCTCTCTCTCTGCATCCTCTCCTTGCGACTCTGTCACGGGCTCCTGGGCGAAATTGTGCCACCAGCAGACGAGCTTCTTGTCTTGGAGCCCTCGGTCTCCAGTCAGCCTCGCTGAGAAACAGCCATTGCCGCTTCACCTGCTCTGCTACCCCACAGCTGGCAGCAGGTATGCCAGACTGTAGCGGACTGCCAGTGGGACCTCTTCTGGCATCCCACCTCTGACCCAGGCAGTGGGCAATAGACAAGGCAGTTTTATTTGAACTGTAACACTCATAGCCCTTCAGGGGCCGCGTGTGGCTCAGTGGGCTAAGCCTGTGTGCCTGTAATCAGAAGGTCATCACAGCCTCAGCATGTATGTGGGTCCTTGAGCAAAACCCTTAACCCCCAGCTTCCTGGGCACCACTACAGGTGGCTGCCCTTTGTGGACAACTTACTCTAAAAACAGAGCAAGTTGAGGGAGGTGTAAAAACAATTTCCCCACAGGGATTAATAAAGTATCAATTATTATTTTTAAAAGGATCAAACACAAAACACTCCCAACACACCCTTCCCACCATGCTGGCTGTCCTGGCCACTCCAATACCAATGCACAGTGGACACACACACACACACACACCACTATCTACAACAATGAACATAAATGCGACACGTGACAGTACGTGCAGTACAGTGACACCACTGTACATGACAAATACAAGGAATTATTTACATTAATTACAGGGCAGGCACAGGTCCAACATGCCACACTACTTGATGGGTACCTCCAGTGCTACAGTACAAATTTTTATTTCATATATTTCACAGCTATGCTAAGTATTAATTCTAGTAATAATATTGCTGCTGATGCATTCCTCTTCAGAAAAGCAATGTGCCCTTTATGAGTTATAGATCTCTGGAGTCATAAAATAACTGTTACAGTATCAAACAGGCTATATCAATTTTCATACCAGAGACCGTTTTAATGGATTGGCTATTTCTGTCAGTATTTACAGATAAAGACTCTTTAAATAATGCAAAGCATAAAATATTTAATTGTACAGCAAGATCAGAAAGCGTTCCTGGTGGTTCTTGGCATGGAACAGGAACAAGACCCTCATGGTTAGTCACGTATTGTCAGGCAAAAGGTGGCGATGGAACAATGGAGGACTGCTGCTTTGCTCTGGGTTCCTGTACATCTCGATGGGGAAACCCAGGCTTCATGGTTTTTCTCATAATCAGGAACCTGGAGTTTCTGAAAGTCTAGTGAAGACACAATGCAGAATGTAGTCTTACTGAGTCCTGGCACATGGAAACAGCACAGTAAGTGCTGTTTACTGACAGCACTTGTCATCATTTAGCTGTCTATATAGATATTTCTAACTACTAAAGAAGGTGGATCTGTCAATATCATGGAACAGAAGACAGTAACCCTTAAAAAACCCACGTGTCAGGCGAGCAAGCGACCCAGAGGCAGGCTGCTGTTCAGATTTCCCCGAGCTGAAGTGTTTAAGGGGAACAGGCAGGATTACACACATAGACAAGTAATAACGACTGAACAGGGAGCACAGGGCTAAGAGACGCTAATAAACACGACTAACAGAGGAGCAAACACAAGGCAGCTGTGGCTGGTTAACAAGAGGACAGGAACAAGAGGTAAGACTAACGAGCTTCAGGTGCGGCTGGTTTGCAGCCACATCCAATGGAAACACAGGGAACAGACAAGTGGGTGGGGCTGGATGTAACAGCATGTAAAATATAAATAGAATGATCATTTTAATATACTTAATGTATAGAGGTGAAAATGAGTATGCTGCACCACAGTATCTATAAAATTCCCTCGTTATTATGGGATGGTGCATAATTCTGCTAGGCTGGTGCACAGAGTAATGGAAAAACTTGCCATTTCATTCTTTAAACCAGGGTTCCTCAAACTACAGCCCATTTGACCAGCCTTTTCACCAGCATCTGCTATGCTTTTCATCCAGCCCGGTGCATATTTTTCAAAATAGCATGCATAGGTGTGTAATGAAAAATATAGCACAGCAGATGTGGCTAGAATCCACAGAGACATTCAAAATGAAAAACTTCAACCGCTACAAAGTCACGTAAGTGAGAGTCCGTTGCGCTGACATCCCACCTCCCACAAATTAACAGCAGCTCTCCGACACCCGGGAATGATGTCCCGGAAATCCACCGTTCCTCTCTTCAGTGGCGGCAAAATTGCCTGGCAAGAAGTTTTACCACGGTAACCCAGCCCCACCCAGTTGGCAAATTTTATAATCAGCACCCCTATCAACTGAAAAATCTTGCCGCCACAAGATTCACTTTTAATCTTGGAATTGATTAAAATGATGTGTGTAGACTATTGACACTATATCAAAATTAATAGTAACACGTTGAACATACAATGAAAAATGGTTACAATGAATGAACACTTTTCCACCCTCAGTCTGGTCCCCTGAAAGTCTGAATGGTAGTAAACGTGCCCTTTGGTTTAAAAGTCTGAGGACCCCCCCTTTTAACCGTGCAAGCTGTGCTCTGTTTTGTATCTTTTTGTAATGATGGTGTGTTAATGTGGGGTTTGAGCCCCCCCATAGAGTTCTGTAAGGTTTGACCCAGATAGAATGCTCCGTTTCTCTATTTAGTGAAATGTAGATGTGTTACATTACCGTCATTTTGAAATATGTTCACAACATGCTAACTGCATTAGCTGCGTAGTGGCTCGAGAGTCGTGGGTGTACGTATACCTGACCATGGAGATTATTCCTGGCACCACAGGTCAAAAGGCACAAAAATGTATATGCTTACCCACACAATCATACACTGAGACCAATAAAGAGATGCCTGTCACCATGACTGCAAGTTCTGGGAGGAAACCCACAGCACACAGGTGGAGCAAACAAAATCAGAGCAGAGGTGGAATGTGAACACAAGTGCACAGACATACACATACTGTATACTATATACTGTCCTAAGTGGCCTAGCTAGTACTGCGTAAGACCCAACAGTCAGTCCAGAACCTCTTTAAAAGTAGATGAACTGTATGTTCACAGAAGCCATTCTACAAACAATTTTGTACTGAGATGTTATTTTTGCACTTGTAGCTTTTTTGTTAGTCTGGGGGGTCTGAGGAAGGGGGGAAGGTCCTCGAGAGCCTCATCCCTGGAAGACAAGAAACAGCCGGGGAGCCAGTGGGGTCGGGCCTGTTGGGGACTGGACCTGGTGTCGTGCCCAGGCATCGCCTGCTGTATGGCAGCACTCAGGTCCTCATTTGAGGAGGCCCTTTCGGGTTGGTGCATGGAACTGACACTGCAGTTGTTACCTACTGGGCCAGCTGCTTTGAGCAGCTGTTTAAGGCTGACCCTCTGGCTAGAATGCTGGACACAGCCACCGGTAGTGTATCTGTCTGCAGAGAGAGCGTCAGCCTCATCGAGAGGTTCACTTACCTCGGCAGCGACGTTTATGCCAGTGGCGATTCTTCCTATGAAGTCACCAGATGGATTGGGAGAGCATGGGGGGTCATGAGGTTACTGGAAAGGGGTGTGAGGCGATCAGGGAGTCCCAAACGAGGCACATCAGCTGCTTTGTGAGGGAGCGTCAGTTACGGCACTACGGCCATGTGGCGCGTTTCCCTGAGGGTGATCCGGCGCGCAGGGTCCTCACTGCTGGGGACCTGAGAGGCTGGACCAGGCCAAGGGGACGCCCACGGCTGTGGTAGATAGATGGCCATTTCCGGAGGGTGGGACTGGACTGCGGGTTGGCCTGGGGGGGGTCACCAACCGGGATCCCGAGGTGTTTCGTCATGTGGTGGGTGACTGCATGCTCCCCAACCTGACCTGACATCAATTTCTGTAAACTCTAGACTGGTGTATGAATATGAGTGTGGATGGGTGAATGTGAGGCTCGTAGGAGTAGAAAAGCGCTATATGAATGCAGTCCATTTACCATTTTACCATTTTAGACATTGCAGTACGTGAATATCCCTGGAAAGTAGCTGCTTCTGAGATGCAGGAACCAGAACATCTGGCACCAACGATCACATCGCATTCAACAGCCCTACGTCAGGTATTTGGACCGTTCTAATGCTTAGCCTAACTGTAACAGTTCTTCAATCAAGGTTAAGTGTGACATATGGTCAAAATAACATTAATTTAATACTGTAATAATTTAATTGAACTGAAGGATCCTGAGCTTGATGGAGTGTGATAGCCTGTGAACTTAGAGTAAGGAAAAAACATTACAGAATAAAATATTACATGCTATAATCTAATGGACAAGGAGAGGATTCAAGTACAAAAACTAGAGAATTATAAGAGGGTAGATAAAGCAGTGAAGAAGAAGAAAGGTAAATCATGGTCATAGTTCAGACAGGTTAAAGTCTAAAGGCTTCCCTTCCCAAGAGTGTGTCTCCGTATTCAGACATGTCACTCACAACCCATCATTTTTTAATGCAATCCCAAAAATCGCGTACGTCTTATAACTCTGTCCTTTCCTTTGAAAATCTTCATGCACTGAACTGCAATTCATTCTGTCAGACCCCTATTCAGTTCAACACTTCTCTCATCATACATCTTCCATCCAGGTCAGATGTGTTCTTGTGGATATCAAGCCGACGTTAATTGACATCTTCATGGGCCTAAACATTGATCCTACCCCTGCTTGTGCCATGTCAGTCGCCTTTCCTCGCTCACTCGCTTCGCCTTCGCTTTACCTTCATCGCTGATGTCACGCTTTCTTTCTTGTGCTGCTGTCGCATTCAGTGTGACCCTCACCTTCTTCACTCCTTTCAGGAGCAAACACAATCCAGCCCTTCTTTCTTCAATAAACCTTACGAACGAATATAAAGTTCAACCATTGAAAATGTCTGAAGGTATTTCATTATTTTTTAAAGGATGGGAGTAAACTTTTATCCAAATTAAGTTCCTGTGATACCTTTCCATTTGCCAAATTGCCCGTATGTGTGAATGGTGTGTGTGCCCTGCGATGGGTTGGTAGCCCTGGCTTGCATTACCCTCTGCCTTACACCCAAGCTTCTAAGATAGGATCCAGACCCGCATGACCCTGCATAGGACAAGCAGGTATAGAAAAAAGATGGATGATGGATGGATGGATGGATGGATGGATGGATGGATGGATGGATGGATGTTTTTCCACCATGTGACCCAAAGCATACTGTCTACATCAGGGGTCACCAACATGGTGCCTGCGGGCACCAGGACACCCCCAAGGACCACATGAGTCGCCCGCGGACCTGTTCTAAAAATAGCACAATTCACCAGTGAGCAGCGTCTAAAATTTAATTTTATCCTGTTGCTATTCTTCTTTAACCGCATTTGCATTTATATAGATTTGAAAATGACAATAAAAAAAGCATTTAAAACGTCTATTATACATGAAGATTCATCAAATCATAAACATGATCACTGTCTTCACATAGATGAGTATCATTAATAATAATATAAAACTAAAGGTAAACTGAGCAAATTTGTTATTTAAGAAGAGTGTATCAAACTGGTAGCCCTTCATATGGCTCAGTATCCATGAAGTAGCTCTCAGTTTCAAAAAGGTTGGTGACCCCTGGTTTACATCATTTCCGCTGTACAACAAAATAATTCTGCACTCTAAAGTACTATGTGTAACAGTTTTATTCATAACAGCTATGCATGTGTATTTTTGCATTGTTCAAACTTCATAACAAGTCCAATTTAAAGTTCTTGCAGGAGGTATTGTGATGCAGGCATGTAGATTGTCATGTTTTTTATCGTTTTATTCACAGCAGTAAAGTCTGCCACCAGCCACTGAAGGTGTCAAAAATCTTTCAAAAAAAAAAAACAAACCCAAAATACACACAGTTACCTGCAGATCTTGAAATATAGATGGATTCTGCTTCTCATTCTGCTTTGTTTTTGCAAGTCCTGCTAGTGGGGAACCTGCATCACCAGAAACACAGAAACCCATCAGTCTGAACAAGTCATTAGAGAAAAGGAACGCGTTTGTTTATTTTGTTCATGGTTAAAGGTAAAAGCATTTTGATCGATTCATTAGTCATTTAGTTTGTTTACTGTGGAAAATGTACTAAATTAATGTTTTTGCTTTAAGACAGTTGTTTCTTTTTGAGAACTATGACATTGTATTTTTATAAGCTATTTAAATGTACTTGTTTATAAGCTATAAAAACTAAACTAGCTCAGTTTCGTACTGAATTCCTCAATCCAAAAATTCAGAAATACCTATTCATACATTTAGATATATGTGTATATATTTACATCATCTGCACGAAATTGTATGCATTGTACATGTACCATGATTTTTGTAATGGGATACAAAGAATCCTTATGTCTTACACTGACCATTATAATGCATTATGAAGGTACATTATCTATAGTGCATTATGGATGAGAGTTTCATAACGCATTCATAAAGCATAATACACATGGTTATAATGTGTTATGCCTTTTCATAAATATTTATAGCCACATTTGTAATGTTTTATTAATGCATATGTTATGAAAGTGTTCGTAGGTTCTTATAGACATTGCATTCATTGAAAGTGTTACCGAATATACCTTATATACTATATATGAAATCTAGTTTCTGAACCAGCCAATGGTTTGATTTGTACAGTAAGAAAATTTAAAATCTATGCAGTGATACAATTTCCATTCATTGTGATTTGTGATGTCAAAACACATGGATGGAATCAAAAAGCTAAAAATAGCCCACACTGGACAGGGAGCCAATCAGAAGGAAGGATGCCCATTTGTCAAAGGCTACATAGACACACGTGTGCCACGGGCAATTTACAGACCCCACTGAGCAGAGGTGGAAAGTTCAGGTTCAGGAAGTACGAATGCAAACCGAGATTTGTACCTGAACTCTCCACCTCTGCCAGTGAGGCTCACTGAAGCTCTTCGGACTGCAAGAGGAAGTTATACATGCACTGAAGTTAACTCCCAAGCCTGTGAGCCAGCAGCATGCAGCATGCAGACTACAAACAGAAAATCCAGTTTCTTATTTGCTTTATCCTATGGGTGTCAGGAATGAAACCTAATGAACGTAATGCCCTGAGCTGGCGATACTCATCCCTGCTAGCTACAACAGAGCAGAAAAGGACAAGTTGTGCAAACAGCACACATAAAGAAATTCCTGGCCAGGTAATGACATCGTGAAGAAGAAAGCAGTACAGGGGCTGTATGGATGAAGGTAGAGGTTAACACATCTGAGGGCTTTGCTATGTCACCAGATACATCAGGTGAGCTTAATGACATATATAAAGATGCAAGCCTGTTTTTGTTTTTTTACATTTCTATTTGCAGTCCTTTAAGGCCTAATAAAGCAGATATTTGAAACCTATTTAACATTTCACTGTTAGAATTATTTAAGTAGGTAATCAGTTATTTGTTATAATAATGGTCGATCGGCTTTGTTAATTGATCGAAAGAACATTTAGAAATAATTGTAACAAATTAAAGGGGTCATAAATATATGAAATGCACTGTCTTTCATCTGGTACTGGCAAACCTTGTATGCTATGCTTTATATGCTTCATATTATCTATCATTATCATCATTATCATCATCATCATGGAGAATAAAGAATACATAAGGAGAAGAAGAGAGGGAATAACATGAATTTGTGCAGTGTCTACACTGACACAACTGCACAATAATACACGAAAACAAAGGCGACTCTGTGACAGACCAGCTGAATGCAGTGGTGCTGCCAGTGTTCTCTGGAGCTACTGCAAAATCCCAACCGTGGGAGACATATAAGAAAGTTTAACTCGGCATAAATAATGCATGGGCAGAAATTTTTGGAGTAAGCATGGCAGAGGGGATGTCATATGCCAGTGAGAAGCTGCAGAATGAGATTTTAGCAAAGCTCAGGGAATTCTGAGGCGAAGGTGTGTAATATTACGACTACAGGGTAATCTCTTCTGTGCCGCTATATATCAATCCACTTATAATCTTGTGAAGTAGCTTATAAAAAGGAAAATACAGACACGTTTATTGAAAATTTAACCACATCAATCTTTTTTACTTTTCACATTTACAACTGACAGTATCACAAAGATTCTCATTTAAGCAACAAATATGAAAGACACTAGAAAATGCAGCAATATGTATACTATTACAATAGAAAGTGCACATTACCTGGTCACAATCATAGTCTGAATTAAACGGAACAGCAATATTTATATTTACATAAACAACATTAGTTTTAATACAAAAATTAAATAAAATTTAACATGTAATAAGGCAAATTTCATATGCACATACAATCATTTACATAACGTCACAATAAAAATCAAATTCCCAGTGGATGAAGTCTTTATCACCAAAAGCAGAACAAAAATACTTTCACAACATATTACATCTCTCTAGTGAGCCGAACAAAACTCAACCCAAATATCAATGCTAATATATATTTATATATATACTTAAACCGTATAAAAATATGTTACAGCCCATAAACATCTACAAAAACTGAGAACTGCATCCAATTGCAACAAGTCTGAATCTATTATACTGTGGAAACAATATAAATTACTCAAAAAGCATCAGCCAGTCTCAATTCAATTGCAGTTTGTAATTGAAAAATATAGAGGAGTGCAAAGGTCTCAGATTGTCAATTGCAATCTTGCAACATTCACTAATTTACATCCCACAGGAAACACTGAAATGGTGCCAAGAAACACAAAAATCATAAAAAAAAAAATAAAAAAAGATAAAATTAACAGCAGCAAATCACAGAGCAAGCTCAGTATTGGACCTGTAGAAGAACACACACTGACTCCATATTTACGTGTAAAAGAACAGTTCCGAGTGTGTGATGCGTGTAGAGCTGAAGTGAGGACCTTGAAGGGCCTTGTAGCACATCTTCTGACATCCAATGATAGCCTCTCCTCATCCTTACTCTTTACTGGAGCACTGACACTGGAACGTAGCACGATGCCAGTTATACATAGAGCGCAGCATCAATTCCTTGTTTTCTATCGTTGACACTGAGGCTTACTTGCTTAGCGTCTAGCTACTATGTACTGTCGTGCTCGTAAAGTGGTCGTGAGGCTTGGGCTCGTAATATCTGAATCAATAAACATAAACCACCCTAATTCTTTTGATGTCTTTTTTTTTTGCTGTTGTGGACAGTTTAGACCTTTTAGGGCCTAGTAAAGAACCTGGTACTCTGAGTGATTCCCCTCATGACCTCTCACAATGTATTTACAAGTTTGCAAATGTACATATTTAAAATCTGGATGATTTGTTCAATCTGATGTCCCATTCATGCAGTCCCATTAGCAAATAATATAACAGGAAAACTGAAAAGAAAATCCAGGCTCGGTCACACAAGCTAGTGGTCCCAAGAGGAGATAGTAAACAGTTGGTTTTCACAAAGTTGGTCCCAAACAATCACAACATATTCAATAACACAGTAATACACCCTATTATAAAAGTTTTGCAAATCCACTTACTAGATTAAGAAAACAGTCAGTAGCACCCTTGAAAAATATTGCACGTGCATATCATTTAAAATCACATCCTTGTAACAACCCCTCCCCAATCAAAGAAAAATCCAAAATCCAAGAACAAAAACTTTGATTGGTTAAGTCACCTGATGATGTGCCAAAGTTCTGGGTTTTTTAGAACCCCAGAAGTGTGTAAGACACTACGACGTCAACAGAGTTTGGGTTGCCATAGCTGATAAAAAATAAGTCAAGAATCTGAACCAAAGAACCAGTTACTAACAAGACAGCATAGAAATACGACGATGGTTAAAAGAAATGGTGGGTGGGGGCATCAGAGATACTTGTACTTTGCAGAGAAGCTCCCAGAATCTTCAGTTCTGCTGCAGGAGGATGTTCTCCAGCTCATCGGCCGAGCGAAGCAGGAAGGCAGCGGACTCTCGGTAGCCCGCGATAAGCTGTCGGACGGCGTTGACCTCGGTGGGGTTGAGCTGGGGCCGCGAGGTTCCGCTGCCGCTGGAGCTCTGCTGCTTCTTCATACTCAGATCCGTAGGTCCTGCAGGGGAACAACACCAGTCTATGGGTTCTTTCAAAAATAAGTGCTCACAACATTCACACTCAACTCATTCTCAGTGTTTGGATTGTGTTTATGAAGTATAAGCCAGTCTTTCCTGTATATTTTGGCTCTGAAAGTCCCCAAAGAAATGTTACCATTTTTTTCTAATTTAAAGTTTTCAATTTTCAGATTTTCTATTTTTTTTTTTTGTTTCTCATTTTTTAGATGCATACATCCATTTTAAAATGTGTTATTTGCCTCACATGTACATAACTTTGGACAAAAGCGACTACTAAATTTGTTATGTTAAAATTTGCACCTACCCAAACACTTTCATGCAACTATGGAGACATTCAACGTGATTCCATATTGTTTAACACATCTAATGGAGGACATAGACTGACATAAAGAACACCAAGACTGGGGAAAAAAAATAATGTACTACTAATAGTAAAAAGTTTAAAATAATTTATACACTGAAGACAAAAATAAAGTTAAAGAGATTTTCAGTTCTGTGTCAAAATCATTGCATACAAAGATTGAGCTTACTCTTTTAACTCACAATTTTATTTCTTTATTTCATCGTAAAAACATTATTCTTCAGGTTTTGAGATCTCATTTAACCTTCCTTAAATATTTCATAACGTTTTAGGATATTTGATATAGATTTCATATAACTTTGGAGCATGCTGGAGGCATTATTTAGATAATTATGAACAGAGTTGGGTAATTCAGCTCCAGAGAGTAAAAGTCCAGGCCGGGATTTTGTTTCAACCAACCAGTTGAGTACTCTGTGACTGTGACTCTTTATGCTCAACTGGTTGGTTGAAACAAAATCTTGGTCTGGAATTTTACTCTCTAGACCTGAACTCTGATTATGAATGTATATACAGAATTTATCAAGCATGCTTGTGTGATGTGTGGTAGCTTTACATCTTCTAATGCAGGTCAGTGTATACTTGCCATGCATACAAAATACAACGTGAAAATACAACATGAGAAAAATGGAATGCCATGTCAGTGTTGAAAAAAGAAATCAAATGAGCTGGATTTATATTTGCACGATATTTTGTGTTGCTAAGCAGATATTGAATAAACCAAATCTACCCATCCATCTTCTAGCCCGGAGAGGATCTCAATGGGAGGCTGGAGCCGATCCCAGGCAGCATAGGGGACAAAGCAGGGGTACACCCTGGACGGGATGCCAGTCCATCACAGGGCACAGGGCAGGGGGACACCCTGGACGGGATGCCAGTCTGTAACAGGGCACAGGGCTGGGAGACACCCTGGACGGGATGCCAGTCTGTAAC
>JAODJU010000081.1:9356618-9366657 GCA_026776725.1 Gnathonemus echidnorhynchus
GGGATGCCAGTCCATCACAGGGCACAGGGCTGGGGAACACCCTGGACGGGATGCCAGTCCATCACAGGGCACAGGGCTGGGGAACACCCTGGACGGGATGCCAGTCCATCACAGGGCACAGGGCAGGAGAACAGGACAGACATACACACACAGCCCACACATAAAATCACATGCTATGGGCAATTCAGGGATACTGATCGACCGAACGGCATGTTTTTGGACAGTGGGATGAAATCAGACTACAGAGGAAACTATACACACAAAGAACATGCTAACTCCATAAACGCAAACACAACCACAGAATAAGCAGAGTCTGAACCCCATAACCTAAGTCAGTGTCTCTCAACCCGGTCCTCAGAGACCCCCAAACAATCCACCTACTGGGATCTGGCATGGAGCAAAAACGTGGATGTCTAGGGGTCCCCGTGGAGCGAGTTGAGAAACACTGACCTAAATCAAGAAGGCTACTCTCTGAGGCACCATATTCACACAACTTTCACTTCAAAAATGCCTTGAACACATAGACACCCCTGCTGTTTCTATACAACGGAAACAGTTTGGCAGATCAGCTTGCAGTAATTCATTTCAAAGGACTGCTCTTTCAAAAAAAAAAAACACAAGTTACCTGCTGTGTTATGCTCTATAATCTAAAGGAAATGACTGTATGGCTGGTTTTTTGGTTTACATATAAATCTGACATTTATATTACTGCTATGGGTTTTTTTTTTTTAATGGAAAAAAGTCAGAGCCTTAAATCAGAACGCACTGATCGGGGAAGAAAATCGGACTAAAAATCCGCATCCTGTTAGGGCAGAACAGAAAGCATATTCAGCCAGAAAGTGGGATACAACTGAGCTTTTTATGATAATGGAACAGCACACGAGAAATCTTCAGGATAACACAGATTTCATGAAGCTTTTCTTGAACTTCCATGCCTTTCGTAAGTTGCAGAATGCTTCACACAGAATGTTGCCAGACAGTCAGTTAGCAATGGCCCCTACACTCATAACCTAATGTCAAAAAACACAACATTTTGGCCAGCAGTATCTGTATGAGCTCTGCCTCGTGTTCAGTACCATGATTCCTACTCGTGCATCTGCACCAGTCTCCTCTAAAGCAGTATTTATATAGTTATCAAACACTCTAATCTAGAATGACTTAATTACCTGGCAATGTTACACTCTACCCATTTACAATGCTGAATGCTTACTCTGGTAATGACTGAGTACTTTGATTCTACTATTTGCATTCTATAATCTGAGCATGCCCGGGGGGTGGCTAGGCAGCCAGTCGACCTTGCCCCCACCAAGGTTTTTTTTCTCCTCACTGTGGAGCTTTTTGTTCCTCTGCACTGTTATCTTCTGGCATTTTCCTTCTTCCTTTTTTTCCCCCCGTATCATGAACCATTTAGTATTTCCTACTAAAAATGTATTTCCACACACTCGTGTTAAGTGCCTTGGGGAAAATATGTTGTGGAAGGCTCTATGTAAAGTGAATTGAATTGATTAAGTACAAAAGCAATGGCCCTCGCGTATTTTATAACCACAAAACACTAGTGCAAAAGCCATCATCTACCCCCCGCATCACCTTTATTTAATTATTTAATACTCAAAAGTCCATTCACTTCTTTGTGCCTGCTTGTCTATAACCAGGGCAGAATTTTAAAAGCAAAAGAGATCTTTGATCTAAGTTACACAATTTCCTTATGGTCTTATCTCAAATTCTTTTGTTTGCTTCTTTAGCACTTTACAACTAGCCATTCTTACTTTGTAGACCTCACTACAGCTGGTAGACCTCTCTATGTGGGTAGAGGTATCCTAAGATAAAAAGGATTTGTTATTTTGGAAGGACACGTACGTTTTCTTCCTTTCCAAAATACTGCATTCAAATGTACTATTCTACAGCTCCCTCCAGTGTATATTCTGGGTATTACCCTCTTTATGGGATGAAGGCAAAATGTTTTTAATAGAAGAGTAATGCTTGTATTCCCTGTTCTGTTTAATTGATCACTAGAATAATTATAAATATTTAATAAATGTGATTTTTAAATTTCTTGTTTGCCTGTATAAAAATGCTGTAAAAGCACCATATGCCATAACAGTGATAGCTGATCCCTTTCTATTTAATGTAAATTATTTGCAGTTTCTGCACCGCGTAATGTCACACTCCATCTTGACGCTGGGTGACGTGAAATTAGCTCTCTGGTATTTTAAAAACACTTTGGGATTTCTGAAGGTCGGTAACGACCCGCTGAATATCCGTTCCGAACGCGGCAGCTGTGAGCCGCGCGGAGAAGCTGCGTGAGGTTTTCTCGCGGAAAAGCCCCAGAAGCAGATTCCGCAGCTGCTACGACTCCAGGAGCTGACACACATTGGGGTCGCCATGGTTACGGCACCAGCTTCGACTACCCTTTGTGTGCCAGTCATATGATTTAACATGATAAGCAGGCATTGGGACCAGGCCCTTGGGGGTGAAGTCTAGCAGCGTGTAAAGGCCATCCCAGGCTGGCTGGTTCCCATGGTGCCGAGGGGTGGACTCACCACTGCTAGCAGCTTCAGTGAGGTCCAGCAGGCCTCCCCCTACCCCGCCGTAACTATGGCAACTGTAGGCTCCATTACCATTGATGTACAACACCTCCTGTGCAGCTGGAGCTGCGGACGTCGGAGCAGTGAGGAGAGCAGCATCGCCTTTATCGGGGGAGACAGCTTCGTCCTGCCAGGAGAGGAGAGACGATCAAGAAAAGGAGCAAACAGAGTCCCTGATTCAGGCTGCGCCGAGACCCCTAGCCCATCAGCTGAGCAGGAGGTTTGGACGGCAGTTTTAAACGGCGTGCTCCATTCAGTGCGAAACTCTGCTTCTCCGACTGATAGGAAGCAGCAAATGCCCATAGACATTTTTGATATGAATTATGTAACATTTGGGTTATCACATTCACAGTTCACTTTTTCCTCCTTCCGTCGGAGTCAAGGTTGCCCTTGTGGCTCAGAAAAAAGCGCGACCTTCTTGTGAGGAAGCCTGGCCCTTCTTTGAATCGAATCTAGGCTGCATCATTCCCTCACGGAGGCCCAGAACCCTTTGGTAGGAGTGAAGTTTTGCTGTGGGGGGTGTGTGAGTGTGTGTGTGTGGGGGGTTAAATCAGTCACAGTGTGTCTCGGTTGACTGGTTCACGAGGTATCCGTGGGTTGTGACACTCCGTCCAGTTACTGACCACTGACTCGCAAAGTAAAATCTGGGTAAAGCTCTACAGCTACAGAGCTGCAGATCAATGTCCGCGTCTAAGCTAATCTTTCGCATCCCGATTGCCAGACGGTCAAGAGCAGGCAGCAAACATAAGCAAAGGAAAGAAATAGGCTTTAGCCAAGATTGAAACACATCACTTCATCTTCATGCCCTCCCCTTTTTGTTCTGCTTATGTGATTTATTTTAAATTACATTGAAATGGCTTGCAGTTCATTACACAGTATCGGCGTTCTGGTACAGAGGTCTAGCTATAAGAATATCTCTTTCATTAGACATACTTGTTTCTAAAGGACAAAAAGGACTAACTTGTCAAAGGGTACTAAAGCTGTATAAATCATTCAGACAGCTTATTGGTCACCAGCTATGAGTGGCTCATTACACATCCAATAGCCAAGGTGGAGCAGACGTGGATGTAGAGATTGTTAGCTACATTCCGCTTCCTGTCATGCTTCCAGATGGTGCACATATTCAAGTCTGGTGTATACAAGATTCATTCATGTTTTTACATTTGAGATTAGTCTATGTTTTTGAAATCATTTGAAAGGAATCGACTGAATGAAATCTCGAAAATCATTCGAAAGAAATCTCTTAAAATTGACACATGACAAAATCAGTACATTTTTAGAAACATGATATCTGTCATTACCCTGTCATATTATCCCATCTCTATTATGTTGTTTTTTGTAAATCATATGTTGATGTTGATTTTTTTGATATATTGATTTAGTGTGTTGATGTGTCTGTTTGACAATTATTTCGTTATGCTTATACCTCTAAAATGTAAATAATACTACTAACAACATCAGTGTAACCGCTGAAGTAAGCGATAGACAAGGCTTACAGATAAATGCACACACAAGCTGTTACTGTCTGACTATACACACTTAACTAAGAGCACCTGCCAACTACAGGTAGGACCCATTTTGTCTGCAGCACAGCCTGAATTCTTGAAGTCAAGGTGCTGGCAACTTCGCTTATGGAGTTCAGTCCGTGGAATTTTTGTTAGCTCTAACAAGTCCGGTCTTTTCCAGGCCTGGCCGCTCTCATTAGAAAGGTGTTTTCACCCTCAGAACTGGCTACATGTATTTTCTAACCTCTGTAAACTCTGCAATATTGTGGTGGTGAGGAATAAAAAAGAGTGTGTACGAGGTTTAATGGCTTGTTTGTATTTAGCTTTGCACCAGAGAGACCAGCTCAAAACCTGTGATGAGAAGATAATGGTGCCTTAGTGCCACGTGTTTGTGATTTCAGAGCGATTTCACAAATGAAATCTGGAGGAGGTAGCATAATATGAAAAACAAGTTTAAAAGAACTGCCGGTTTAACAATGCTGTTGCTCACCTTATGGGATACATTTGTGGTGGAAACATTGAAATGACTGAAGCCATTTTAAAATGGTGGTTCACAGATACAGAGTATTATTAAAGAATTCTTAAAGTATAAAGCGCAACCACACAGGGGCAGTGTGTGAAGAAAATAAAGCTGAAGTAAGAACAGAGAAGCCAAAACAAAGATGGAAAATCATTCAATCATAAGTGGAATAATCATGCATTAGCCCAAGAATGGTCTGGAGAATGTCTATATAATATATGTAAAATAATGAATGCAGTGTCAGAAATAGCAGGAATTCTGAAAACTGAGAACAAAAGCTACTGTGCCTTTACGTCAAATAGAGATGAAGTGGGCCTAAATCATTTTAACATACCAGCTGCCTTGAGAAAGCATTAATATCAGGTCAGTTCAGTCAGGTTGGGGAACATTCACTGATGCAGCGTGTTACTGCACCTACCACAGGGCGAAACTCCTTGGGATCCTGGCCGACGACCCCCCAGGCAGATACACAGTCTAGTCCCACCCTCCAGAAATGGCCATCCATCTGCCGCAGCCAGGTGTTACGTGGGCGTCCCCTCAGCCTGATCCCCAGCAGTGAGGATCCTGCGACCCGGATCACCCTCAGGGAAACGCGCCACATGGCCATAGTGCCATAACTGACGCTCCCTCACAATGCAGCTAATGTGACTCATTCGGGACTCCTCTAGCAACCGCTCATTTGACACAAAGTCAAACTAGAAGTACCCCAGGATTCTCCGAAGAGACAAAGTATCGAAGGAGTCCAGTCTTTGTCTCAGCTCACTGGATAGCGTCCATGTCTCACAGCCATACAGCAAGCCTCCATTGACCACACGAAGATCACAGTATTGTCGGCAAAGTCAAGATCAGTGAATCATTCTTCACCAACACACAGCCGCTGGACCCCACAACCTTGCTCAACACCCAGTCCGTACAAACATTGTATACAAGCAGAGTCGGAGCAAGAACACACCCCTGGTGAACCCCAGAATCAACTGGGAAGAATTAATTTAGAATTAGAATTTGGTGATAATTGTTGACACACCACAATGAAATGTGTCCTCTACATTTAATTTATATGTGACATTGTGACATAGCAGGGGGCAGCTAATTCAGCGCCCAGGTAGCAGTGCATGCTCCATGCAACGCAGAGGTTCTCCCTCCACTCTGCACAGCACTCACAGTACCAGTGTACAGGCCGGCCATGATGTCCAGCAACTACAGGGGGATCCTGCGGAGTCTCAGTATGTCCCACAGGGCAACTCGATCAACTGAGTCAAACACTTTACGAAAATCAACAAAGGCTGCAAAGAACCTCTGCCGATATTCACACTTGTGCTCGATGAGAACCCTCAGTATAAGGATATAGTCGATGGTAGACTTCTTAGGCGTAAAACCAGACTGCCCCGGTCACTGACAGGCAAGCAAGTGATCACAGATCCTGTTAAGGATGACCCTAGCAAGGACCTTACCCGGCACTGAGAGCAGTGTTATCCCCCTGTAGTTGCCACAATCCAGGTGATCACCCTTCCCTTTCCAGGTAGGGACTACAAGTCCCGTTTTCCAGTCAGTTGGGATGACGCCTGACTCCCAAATGGAAGCAAAGATTGCCTGCAATGCCAGGAGGACAGCCTTACCACCAGCCTGGAGAAGTTCACCCCGGACACCACAGATCCCTGCAGCCTTCCCTGCCCCCAGCTGATTCACCACCCTTGCAATCTCAGTGTGATTGGGTGGTTCACAGCTGATCGGAGGATCAGCTTTGAGAACTGTGGACCCAGAGATGTCCAACATCCTAGACGGAGGGTCAGCTTTAAAAAACTGCTGAAAGTAGCCAGTCCAACGTCACAACTGCAGTGTCACCCGTAAGGACCGTTCCGTCACCCGCCCTGACTGCAAGCCTCCGAGGAACAGATTCAGATGTGTGCAATGCTTAGATTCCTCTGTAAGCAGGACGTGGGTCACTAGACCTCAGATGGTGTGTCACCTGCTTACAGATTCGGCTAACAAATGCCTCCTTATCTGCCCTCAGAGCCTTCTCAGTTCCTGGTACAGACTGCAGTTGCTACCAAGTCGTGCAGTGTGACTCCTCTTGATAATATCCAGGGTGCCCTACAAGATGAAACACCTCCTTCTGGGAACACTGGCAACACCAACACAGCCCCCAGCAACCTTCAGGATCTTAACACAGAAGGTCTCCCACATCACATTAGAGTCAGCAGTCACACCCAAGTCTGCAAGTTCCTCACACAAACTGCATGCAAACTCATCAGAAAGTCTAGCCTCATTCTCCTAGTAGGTGGTAGCCTACTGGATCTAAGTTGAATCTTCAGAGTAGCAACAACAAGCCTGTGGTCAGAATTCACAAACTGGACACTTCCGTAGACTCTGCAGTTCTGCAGGAGCCTCCAGCGTCTGCACACGAGGATGTGATCAATCTCCTTTGCCGCACCACCAGTATTGGAGTACCAAGTCCAACGATGTGGCTCAAGGCGTCGGAACCAGGATCCAGGGACCTGCAGCCCCTGACCTTTCACAAAGTCAAGGAACATGGAGCCACTTTCACCCCGGTTTCCAGACCCATGGGGGCTGACGTGATCCTCATAGCCAGCCCTGTCGGTGCCAGTGGTCGCATTGAAGTCACCCATGACCAGAGGAGTATCACCTCGTGGGCACCCTTCAACCACCGAGCGAAGTTGTGAGTAAAATGTCTCCTTCAACAAGACATCACTCACCGCGGTCAGAGCATACACTGAGACAACAGACAAGACACCCACGGAGTGCCTTAGCCTGAGCCTCACAATATGCTCGTTGAAAGGAATGACATCAGACACCTTCGGAAGGAGCCGATCCACTACAGCAACAGCTGCTCCCTGAGTATGGAAGCCGTCAAACTAACCAGACCAAAAGTAGGTATACCCACCTACAGAGATCTGGCCACTCCCCGGTCTGCGTACCTCAGAAAGTGCTGCCACTGAAACACGGAGTTTACAAAGCTCCCCGTCAGCAGAGGAATATGGTCATCTTGCCGGAGAGACAAGACGTTCCACGCGCCTACCCGAATGGGTCACCTCAAACTGGGACCCGAGTGCCACCATGCAGCAGGTGACGCCTTAGCACCACACCAGCCCCCATCCCCAACGGGCCTGACCCTATTAGCTGTCCGACAGTTTCAACTCATCCAGGGATGGGGCTCCCGAAGGCTTTCCCCCATCCCTTTCATGGTGCTTGCAGCCTTCCTGTGGGCGGCTGCAGCAGAGCTACTCCAACGGAAAGCAGAAAAGTATCTAGCTTGTTTAAATCGAGCTATTTTGGTAGTTGTTTTAAGGTGACTGAAGTGCCATTAATGTCGTTCAAAAAATATTAGTCAGTGGTTCCACTACTCCGCTACTTACTAAACAGCAAAGTTAACCTTTTTGTTAGCAGATTAGCATTTCTGCTAACTTTGAAAACCGATAATGGAAGGTTCACCTTCGACTAAATTTAATTTCTCTAGCTGTAAATCTACGAACATTTCGTTCACTTACATTTAGCCCAGACTACCTTAAATATATTATCCGACTAAGCAAGAAATCCTGCTTCTGGTTATTTTCCTTTATTTTTTGGGTTCTGATTGACAGAGCTATAGACCAATAAAGAGCTAAGACCCTCCTTCCTATTTTTGGGTAAATGGCACCATGTTTGTACTCCCCAAGCAGCTTCACTGGCGGCAAAACATTAGCCTGAGCCAGTCCTGTATAGGACTCTTACAAAAACACTTATATCTCACAAATGGAATATCCTTGAAAGAAAATTTATTCCATAGACTCTACAGAATCCAATAATTCCCAACTGGGTAAGTCCTAAATATACCCAGGTAATCACTCCAGCCCTGTGGAATTTCCAGCCCAAAACCAAACCGAAGGTAAATTCACGCAATAAAATTTAGCGGTTAGCGGTTGTCGTTAACTTCCGCTAAATGTTTTAGTGGTGTATCGATTTAGCATTATCAGATTATACTTTGGAGTCCGCGGATTAGCAGTTAGCGAAGCTAACTTCTCAGTTAGCTGTGCCCACAACTGGGGATTGACATAGGTTTCATCTATTACGGTTTTAAGTCACAGATCATTTTCAGGTTTTGCTTAATGCCGTGATTCTGCCTGTATGATGCTATCTGTTTAGTGTAACCCAGGCCCACGTGCGTCACGGTCAGCTGCCTCATTCCTGGCAGCACTTAGTACCAGAGGAAAAGTTTGACTTGCATTTGACCTGGTGCTGCATGTTTGGGGGTATCTCCATTTACCACTGTTTTTGTTCCTGTTTTTGAAATTTGTTAATGAAGTTTTATTTTCTTTAAATTCAGTCCCATGGTGGTGATAGCATTATGACCCTGAATGGGGACAAATGTCAGAACACCAGTGCAGTGTAGTGAATGGTGTATATCAGGTAGGTATTGGGGGGTTCCTACGCCCCTGAATAATGTGACAGGGCCACACCTGTGCTGAGTCAGAAATCATGCTCTATGTCTCCCTTTGGATAACTCTCAATCCTGCTCTGCACTGAGAATGCTATCCTATAGCAGATGAATGCTCTTTGCTAGCAGGTTTGAGGAGTCCATGAGATTATATCCGTATTAGTTAAAAGAACGGGCCTGATCAGTCCCCTGCAAATGTAACATTTGGAAGGCTGTGGTAATATAACATTTTTTACATTAGCAGCATACGTTATGCAAGGGTTATGGAGCCATATTTTAATCATGACACACTTGCCTAGTACTAACCTGATAATGTCATCGCGGTAAAATGCCAAGTATGACTGAACTAATGATATTATTAAACATATCAAATAAATGGCCACTCACAAAGTAATTTCACGTAGTGTGAAAGAATGGTATTCGGAGAGAGGTTAGACTGTGTCAGCCTAACATCCCACAATTGGATAAAATGATCATATTCAAAATAGAAGAATATGGACATAAATGTCCTAACATTCAGCATGAAATGAGGAGGCTTCTCCAGTTAAATGATGTTTTAAATGGCAGTTACTGAAGTGATCAGAGAGGGCGAGGCAAGCAAGCCAGCTGCATGAAACACGAATAAACGTATCATTTGCAGTGTTTCTTTGCAGCAAATTCATTTTCAATAAGTTTTTGTTTACAAAAAAAAACCATGTATTGTCTTTTAATATGCAAAACAAATTCGTAACTTTGTATCAAAATTTTCTCTTTTTTTCAACACAATCCTTTCCCATGTACTGTACTGTACTTTATTTTTATTTTTATATACTGTACACACAGTGTTAACTATATATGGGAAAGCAGTAAATAAATACAACCCCATGTCCTGGCTGTGGAGGAAGAGGGTACGGGTACGTGACTGGCCTGCCTGCAGTCCTGACCTGTCTCCAATAGAGAATGTGTGGCGCATTTTGAAGCGCAAAATGCGACAACGAAGACCCCGTACTGTTGCCCA
>JAODJU010000081.1:9371444-9390061 GCA_026776725.1 Gnathonemus echidnorhynchus
TGTACTGCCACCCCAGTTTTTGGCGGTACTGCATCTCGCGTACGCGTCGCGTCAACATCCTCGCGTAGGTGCAGCTATGTCGCGTGGAATGAACGCAGAAAACGCTTGGCGGTCATGATGCTTACACATATGTGCTGTGAGCGTCACTTATAAATCAACTCATAGGGCTACCCAACTGAAGCTAGGGTTAGGGTTAGAAAGGTTTTGGCTTTTTCATGCATCAAAACCTGTTTTTATGGTAGTTCAGTGCCCCCATATGATGGGAAAACACGGGTTAACTCAGTTAAATAGCATATTTCATACTTTCCAGTGATTTATGGTGTAATTTTAAGTCCCTAAATTAGGGTTAGCCAACTGTAGCTATAGTTAGAGTTAGAATGGTTATGGTTATGTCAGACATCAAAACCTTTTGTCTGAAATATGATTGCGTGATTGTTCAGGGCCCCATATAACAGGAAATGACAGTTTAGCTTGATTTAAATATCAGCAAACAGCAGATTTTCTTCCACCACTGGCACATGTGCTATTTCAGTGCAGCTGAGCTCTCTATCCTGCTTTGTCTTTTTTTGGATAAATTGTATTTTGTTTGACAAATTGAATGCATCTCATGATTTAAAGAACACTTCCTACAGATTTTATAAATTGCTTTAACTAGATGAAAAAAATAGCCATGATCCCTTAATTTGATCATTTGTGCAGCTAAACATTTTAACCAATTGACTAAAATTACCCATCCATCTTTCTCCCAGCCATTTGGGCTGGACAGGGTCACTAAGAGCCTGGATCTTATCCCAGGCCGTATAGGGCACAAAGCTATAGGCCTTCATTTCATTTTATCAGTACTTTAGTTAATTATTCAACAACTACACAGTCCACAGTGAATAGTTTGCAGTTTGAAAATAACTCCTTGTTTTACCATCATTAAATTACTCCCAGTTATTCAGTCCTAAACTTAATGCAAATCTTCAGCTACTGCACTCAGTTTTACTTTCCTCCAAATCTTTAAAGATGTATCAGCTGGACCAAGACCTAGAATAAACTGTAATTTTAGAGAACAGTATTGAAGAGTATTGATTTATGCAGCAAAAAGTTATTGATTTATATTGATTGTACTGCTCTATTGAATATTTCATAATTAGCCCTGGCTACTGTTTTACTTAAGACTACGTAATGAAACCCCCAATAACTATTGGTGTGGAGAAAATGTAGGCTTAATGCATATGGGTCTTCACATGGTGTCCATTGAAAGTTTTAGGTTCCTGAATCAGCAGTAATACCAATACTAACTCTGCCCTCTTTATTTACTTGTTTATTTATTTGTTTGTTTTTATATCAAATTATTCTGCTAATCCAACATATGTGCTTGTGTGTGTGTGTTTGTGTGTGTGTGTGTGTGTGTGTGTGTGTGTGTGTGTACGCACCTTCCTGAAACACAGAAAGGAAAAGGTGACAATAAAGTGAGAAACAGACGAGGGGAATCTATTACTGCTCTCTCAATGAGCCCTTAAGCCGTAACAATTTCCAAGCACAGATTGATTTGTTAGCTAAATGAACTTGTTTAGCAGATGCTTTGTCAAAAGCACCTTACAACTGAGGTTCAGAGAGAGCAGGAGCGGGCAAAGCGGACTCTGGAGCGGTCGGGGTTAAGGGCCCTGCTCAAGGGCCCAAGTGTGACATCACTCTGCTGACCCTGGGATTCGACCTCCAATCACAAACCCACAGCGCCGCCCACCATGCCACGTGGCCAATGAGGGGAGAGATCCCCCTTGACAACTGGGACAAAGGGTGCTGAAGTATGAGGCCACTGCGCACACGCAGCTAAATCTGATACAAACACTGCGAACTCAGTGGAAACCCGATGGACGGATTTCCACTGTACAGCAGCACTGTACAAGAAGAGCCAGAGCAGAGCCTATTTTCTGAGCTGCAGTGTACGTTTTTATCAGCTGAACCGGCCAGCGTGCAGCCTACTGGGGACATGTCCTCAGTTCAGGCGATGACAAACGCCTGACGAAATTCATCGGGAAGGCCAGCTCCACGGCACTGACCCCGAAGCCCCTGGAGGCAGCACCAGAGAATGAGTGTTAGCAAAACTGGACAATATTACGAACAATTCTGCCCATTCGCTTCAGGGGGCTCTACACTGGAGCACCTTTAACCACCAGGTCATCCCACTACCGCGATCTAAAAAAACACTACTGGGGATCGTTCCTGCCATCAGACACCATAACATCCCCCCCCCCCCAATGTGCCTCTCGCCATCCACAGCCATAATGCGTCAAGAGACAGCCTGTTCTTTTACGAAACGGCCGGGAGCTTTCTCTTCTGACTGTACATAATTTATCTGCACATAAGTATTAGTCTAATCTTGAATTATTTTTAGTATCACATTCTGATTTTTAGATATCAGTTATTTGTGTGCTGGACAATATGTTCGCTCTGTTTAGACTACAGCCACGGAGAAAAATAAGAGGCCACTCTCTATTTTTAAACAAATCTGCATTTTTAAATCCCGGTTTAATCCTGGTTCTGCTGGCAGAAGGATAGGCTGAGCAGCAGGATGCCTCCAGGATAAACATTTGTAAGGCAGCAGGAGACACTGGGAACGACCAGAAACCAGCCAGGTAAAGGGCAGAATCAACTTTCTAATGCAAGAGATGACCGTCAACTTATCTGACAGTTTCTCACGAATCGGAGGATGACATCAAATGACCTTCAAAGGGATTGGGAAACATTAAGTGCAGGTGTGAAGTGCACTGCTAGGACAGTTCATATCAGGCTCCTAGAAGCAGGACTGAAGTCCCTTTAAGCAAGGAAGAAGCCCTTCATTAATGAGAAACAGGGAAGAGCCAGGCTGCAGTTTGCAAAAAAAAAAAAAAAATATTATATTATTCGCAGACGCACACCCATAAATGGAGAAATGAGCGACTGTATGCATACTGTCTTTGAACTTCGTTTGTTCGGAACTATATGTTCATTTATATGTAGTATGTAGGTATACCTTAACACCCTAACGTACATGAACAGTTTTAATATACATTAAAAACAAACATTACAATCGTATAATCATAGAATGTTTATTAATGTATATTAAGGCTGTTTAGGTATGTTTAGAAACTGAAAATTTGTATTTTGCTCCCTAACATAATATTTTATTTCTTATTATTAACATTATTACTGAGTTCATTCTGACTAATAAGTCCATTGTACACAGAATAATCAATCCAATCACCCATAGCATTACTCTCAGATCACACTCCCATCAGTATCACGTTGCTAATAAAACACCAAACCCCCCCCCCCCCCCATGTGCCATTTTGATATTTCATCACTTAAAGATGAACCTTTTCTTAAATACTTCAATAATAACCTAATAAAGAAATAGACTTCGGGCATAACTGCAAAAGCAGAATGAAGACATGACAACAATATCATACCGTGCGCATAGAAAGAGGTGAGGGCGATGCTTTCTGGAAAGTGAGGAGACTAGACCCTCTAGCCTCTCGAGTGTCTATCGATTCAATCATTAAGGACATTTTTGCTTATTGACTAGATGCTTAGTCCAAAGTGAGTTACAAGAGAGCTCAGCTGGGGGTCAGAGTGCAGGGCAGTTCGGGTTAAGGGCTCGCCTCAACTGTAGCAGCCACAGGATGGCGCTCTAAAAAAGAGCTGTAGCTCCTATACGGTTTTCTGCTTTGAAGGAGTAAAGTCAACATTTGATGATAATGAATGGCTCAACAAGCTCACTAATCTTTGTACTTACATGGAAAACTGAACTGTAGTGATGAGATTCTGAATTCTGATTTTGTAGATAACAAATAAAAATTGTAGAAAACACAGACCCCAGTAAAAATGATAGCACTCAAATAAATCTTGCCAGAATACTACATTTATTCACGTTATCAAAAAAAAAGAGATTAATTTCCCAAGTTTCTTTAGATTTTATAATCTCATCCAAGTCTGGTAAATCACTTGGCACCTGCTCTTTGGATGCAACACAAGGATTTTGTGTCCGTAGCCGATGTGATCAGTGCATTAAGTGCACACAAGACTCCATTACGTTGATTAAAATGGCTAATGACCCAAGAAAAAAAAATAGCTGTGATCAACCAATTACAGTGTTCTCAAAAACACGGTGGTTGTCTTTTTCAGGCCTTATAGCCTGCAGGCTAGGAAGTCCATTGTTCTAATGTGCATACATTTATAAGGCAAACAGGTACTATAAACCCTACAAAAAGGTACGACAAATACTACTGAAATAAATCGGCAGTCATCAGCAGCATGTGAACTAACTGAATGGCAAAAAAACGCAGAATTCATAATAAGCTTCGAGTGCTTGTTCTTGCTGCATTTCACCAATCTCACCGGTTTGCAGAAATTACAGCCCATTAACATTTGCATCTTGATTTTTAATTAATGAATTCATCCATATTGATTTGTTATTACAATGGAGAAGCAGGAGCAGCACATTTTATAACAAACCCTTTTTAATAACAAGATGGACCCATTCATCAATATGTATGAAACAAAATGGGCCTTATTTTCCTTTTTGCGACAGTATTCTTTAATGTAACATTTCAAACATATGACATTCTCAAGTTTTTCTGCATTATTTAACTACATTTTATCACGGCCAGCTTTTGGAAAGCAAATCTGAACCAAACCAAAAAAATAAATAGTCATTAGTCATTTAATAGTACTATTTGTCATTCGCATGCAATATAACTATGGGTTACTGGGTATTTTATATGTTGATTTGTAATTTAAATGACCAATTTGCCCATCCACCACAATTTGTCTTAAAAGAAATGGTAATGCGGAAGACAAGAAGCTTCCAGTGAGCTGCAGTGTTCAGAAACACAGCTCTAAACTCTTGCAGTGACATGCAATTTAAATATTTAACATGGCCTCTTGAAATATCCATCCATTCATCCATCTTCCATAACCTCCTATCCGGTGTAGGGTCACTGGGAGCCTGGGGCCTGTTCCAGGATGCATAGGGCACAAGGCAAGGGACATCTTTAGATGGAATGCCAATCCATCACTGGGTACAGTGCACACTCACGCAATTATATGCTATAGGCAAGTCACCAGTTCACTCCCCTGCATGTTTCTGTAGAGTGGGAGGAGATTGCAGTACCCAAAGGACACCAACCCAACACAGAGAGGACATCTAAACTCCGACCCTAGAATCGTACAGCCTATAGCACAATGCCATCCATCCTATACAAATGTGGTTTTGAATTTTTTATTTTTTTAAAATCCCCCCAGTGAATTTTAGACTTTACCTCTGCGCTATCCGGTGTCTCGACTATTGCTGTGAGTTCAGTGCAAGTCTTTTCCTTAGACACCTCCCACACTCCTATATTCTTTAGAGAATTATGTCAACGGGGGGGGTTGTGACATGTGGCATTTTTTTCTCTGGGCTTTAATTCACCCACAACTTCACAGATGATTATCGGTAGCACACATGAGCAGCAGGGAGGGAAAATCACTACCGGAAACCACACAGGAAGGGAAGGGTTGAGGTATAACTCAGTGTGTCGTACAGACGCATCTTCAAAAGAATGCAGCCGGGGGCCAGTGAACCAGGTGTAACTCTCCCCTCACTGATATTTCAGTGCCGCTGATTGAATCGCTAATTAGCGCTTAAGTGAAAACTTCAGCAGTTGCGCCACATGAAAGCCATAAAATTGCAGTACAATTGGAACTTTAGATAACATGCATGTAAACATCGAAGAATTACATAAATCATTCAAAAGGATGGAGAAGTACTTTGTTATATTTGCACTGGAAAAAGATATTCATAATATAGTTATATTAGGAAAATATTCAGGCAGGAATATAGTCATAATGATGTGATTACAATGAAACATGAAAATGTACCATGTTTAAAAACAGTAATTCAAACCTACACTGGTTTATGAAATTTAAAATATTACTTCCATATAAAAGCTGCAATTAGAATTATGAAATAATGATAATAAAACAGATCAGGCTGTAATATGAAGCACAAATTTCATTGTTTATATTAATCAGTGTGCAGGCAGGAGCTAGAAACACCAATTTGTGTTTGGCTAGTTAAATTTAAAAATCAAATTACGGGAAATTAACATACAGCCGAGACAGTAGAGATCAATGTCTAGGTGCCAAGCCAACATTATGTTTCAGATGCTGAGTGAAAATAAAGGAACAAACAAACAAACAAATAGCACAGAAAGTGCCAGTTTTTTCTACTACAGCTCCCTCTACTGTCAAAAAAATGAAATTACTGAAGCAGCAATCCCAGTCTCAATTCATGCAACTCCAACAAAATTTTCTGGGGCTGTAATAAGTGCCCGATTAGGATAATTCTTATGTTCTTTGGTTACCACAGTATGATACTGTATGCTGATTTGTGATGCTTTATGTAGCTGCAATGCAATGAATTTATGGAGGGTTCTTCTGTGACGTTACGAACTGGCAACTAAAGAATATTTCACTGTTTAAGACAGCAAATCAGGGGTGCCCAACTCCAGTCCTGGGGGGCCGGAGCCCTGCACATTTTTGGGTTTCCCCTCATTTAACACAGTCATTGTGATTCCTACTCAGGTAAGCCAAGTGTTCCATTTCCTGGGGGGCTGGAACCCTGTGTAGCTTAGCTCTTTCCCTGTTCCACCATAAATGATTCAGCTCAAGAGCTGTGTGGTAATTAGCACAAGGAGTTGAATCAGGTGCCCCCCCTAAAATAGGCTTAATGGCACCCCTGACCTATAGCTGTATACACATGAAAGTGATCATCATGTTAGTAACCATATGCAAAGCAATGTCCAAATTAAATGATTCAGGAGTATATTCAACAAATTGCAGTCTGACCACATTGTTGTATTTTTCCCCACAGAACATGATTTTGTTGTCATTTAGCTGTTTTTGTGGTTTACTGTGCTGTGTAACTTCTTTTTGTTGGCTGTATGTTGCATATTGAGACCATTTCAGTAAAGATATGAAGAATCTGCATGTGCATGCCAGTGAACTTCGCGCACTGCAACGTAGAGCCTTGCAGTGTTGAAACTGGTATCTTTTTATCTGGATAAAAATGTTTGCTAAAGAAACTCAATCAATCAGTGACAGTAACAAAAAGTTATGGTATTTCAGGAGGTGCACACTTACACTGATATTCTGACAATATGTCTAAGCATTTTGACTCGCATGGTTAAAACAATGTTGATTGTACTTTTTATTTCCAGTTACATTTTGGTGGCACTGACTAATCCATTGATAGACTTATTTGTTGTGAGACATGAGTTAATTGTTTTAGGTGAGTTACGGCTTCTTTGCAGCTTAACCGTATGTAGTTTTGTGAGATGCCCATACAGCCTTGACAGTGTTATTTTTCATGAGATGTGCCAAAGAAATCGAGAAAAACTGTATGTAGGATGTATACAACCTTTCGCTAAAACGTTACAGAGGAACTGCAGCTGTCACTCATGCTTAAGCATTTTGAAACTCTTTATTTATAGGTATTTATACAGTATATGTGCACATGAGCAGTGTAAACAGGCTGAGTAATCCTACCCCATGACTCAGAGATAAGGGTTTCTACTGCTCCACAAGTGTCTGCCAGTCTCACTATCACCTCAACGAGGGGGGGGGGGGGTCACCCATCAATTTATTTGCCATAACTGCTTATCCATGCAGGGTCACAGTGAGGATGTCAAAGACGTCTCCACTATTCCACTCAGAAACCTAATAAGTTCGACGCTGTCGTGATGATTGTGTCATCCGTTGTGTAGGCATCTCTATTGTTCTTCCTTTCATTTCGGTGTTTACACGCCTTCCAGCAAAAACTCAGTTTTTCATATTGGCTGATTTCCTCTCTGATTCATCTGTGACTAGCACTACTTTTAGGATTATACATATTCTTATTACATGGAGATTTAAAGTGATATTCGGTATCTTAATTGCATTATCTTGCTAAAATATACGAAATTCATTTTCTTTTAACTTTTATCATGTTAAGCTTTACTGACTGATTCACATTCATTCACATTACAGCTATTACTATTATAGGGCACTTTACTTGAGGGTAATTGTTACTCAGTTACTACTCAAGTACAAATCATGAAATACCTGAACAGTCATAACTGATTAATAATGAACAAACATGGGATCAGTTCTTAACTAACATGTAGTTCCTGGTTAATTAATGCATTAAGTAAGAGTGTACTGCTACATTATTTGTGCCCCCTCAAATAAAATGTTACCTTAGCGACACCATGAATTAAGGCACTAAAAGCAATGCAGCAAATATTCTAAAATAGACCATTAATAATACTAATACTGCAATAATACTATTTATTCAATATCCACTCAAACCAGCACGGTTGCCACTGTCGTTACTGCCAGCTTCACTGCATGTTGTCACTTCCTCTGCATTGCACTGCGTAGTCCTGTGTTGTTTCTGTGCTTTTGTTTTCGTGCACCTTGGACCCCAAGGAACATTGTTTCGTTTGTCTGTATACTGTGTATATGGCTAAAATGACAATTAAACCTACCTGACTAGACTTGAAGTGCAGAGACTATAAACAAGACAAGTGCAACGCACGAGGGAGAGGGGGAAAGGAGAGTAATAACAAATAAATAAAAACAGAGACTATACGTACGCGGTAGCTACTGCAGAAACAAAAATGAGCAGCTTCAGCTGATTTTTAGCAATGCTCGTTAGATATATGTGTTGCTACAACTGTTAACTTTTGAGTTGGCAGCACGTGGAACAACATTTAACGCGCTTTGCACCATTAACGGTTCCAGAGTAGCCACTGTCTGTGTGTACCGCCATATTGAGAAATCCATCTTAGTAGTATTGGCTATATGAGTAATATCATTACAACACCAATTTTAATAGCGCCTTGGCCAATCACATTCTTCCATGAAATGATACAAAACACAACTGCAAAAGTTTTTTTTTTTTTAACCAGAAATAAAATGCATTAATATATCACTTGAAAGCATTATAAACTATATGCCCTGTCCATCTTCTAACCGGTTATCTTAGTCATGGTCACATGGGGGCCTAGAGCCAATCCCAGGCGGCACAGGGACGTGAGGGGGCGGTACACCGTGGATGGGATGCCACAAATGCAACAACTGATACAAATGATGACGTCAATAATAATTGGTAATAAAAATAGTTGTCATCGATCAGTCGCATTTTTTCCAGTTTCATGCAAAATTGTGCATAATGACATCATCATCTAGCAACATTAATGCTGATGTGTCAAGCCTAGTTCATGTTTTACTTTTCCACATGCTATTATGGTCTGTGCGCGGTTGTGTGTGCAGACTTACGTGTGCATGCTATATGTGTCGGCGCATTTGTACAGCAATAATATTCCACCAGACCAGCAGAGGGCAGATGTAATGCAACAAACACATATAAGCAGTGTAGTGAAATTGAGAAACTTTCATGAAGAGTTTTAAAGTTGTAACTAGGTTTTGGGCGTAGTCATGATAATACTGTATATCATGGTATTTTGAAATCTTGGTGACAAAATTAGTTGGGATAAAGTACAATAAATATGGCAAATATGTTCCCATTCCAAATATGTTTCTATTCCGCTTTATCACTTTAAACAAAGATTCTTTACCTTATGTAAGTCACCCAGGGGCCCTTAGAATCCCCCCCCCCCCATGGCATTCCTGACTGGACATTATCACCCTGTTACTTTTACCATGTCAAGACAATGTTAAGTCTCACCCCCAGAAAGTGTGACAATGCTTGTGACAATGTTTTACGCTAATATTCTGTATTTTATTCTCTTTTTTTCTTCATTACCGTACAGCAGACCAACAGTAAAGCACTCTTCTGATTTCATGTCTAAAATAAGGAATACATAAAATCAAATGCCCAGCCACCGGGTTAACCATACAGCAAGCTGCCCACAGCATTATGGACAAATGGTTTTATCAATGGTTCTTTATGCCATATCAGCTATAATTGTAGCAGGAGCACAATTCAATAATGTTATTTAAAGTACCTATATAAAGCTTACAAGACATGTATGTTTAATGGATTGTCTTTATGTAAGGTCCTGATGGTCCTTCTTAATGATGGCCCTGTTGGTGTTCCAAAGGATATTTATTTAAAATCGTACTCTACCCCTGTCTATTAGGGAGTTCCTTGACAGGCCTAAGAGGCTCACTGGAGGATTTGCACTTAACCCTGACTCATTTGAACATGAATAGAATAGTTAGCTTCTTGCATCATCAGGGCAAATGGTCATACAGTACCTGACTTTTTGCAAACAATGGCTATTTTTATAAACACTGGGATGAATATTCAGTAAAGCCACATAGTTTACTATTTTCCCATTCACTTTCGGAATGCGTTGGCTTTATGCTTTCAGATGAATGTTCTCAGATCTTGTAAATTTAAAAAAAAATGATCTTACCATATATACATATAATTAATGGCAAGATACAACACCAACATAAAATTATGTAAAATGACTATGTATATAAATATATATTAAAAGTTCTTTGTATGACATATAGTGCGTCTAAGAGGAATGACAAGATTGATTCATACTGTAGTCATACATCAAAACAAGAAGAAAGATAATTAGAGATTAGTTTTTAGAAATATGGAATACTGGTTTGACATCACCATATTATCTAGGGAGAGCATGGAGAATCAACTGCCATGCTTTCCTTCAGCTGGCTGCACGTTCTGACAGTCGCATG
Source organism: Gnathonemus echidnorhynchus (assembly GCA_026776725.1). Lineage (NCBI taxonomy): Eukaryota > Metazoa > Chordata > Actinopteri > Osteoglossiformes > Mormyridae > Gnathonemus > Gnathonemus echidnorhynchus. Next base: position 9,382,167 of record JAODJU010000081.1, read on the forward strand.
AAATTAGAGAGTAACACAATTTCCATCTAAACATTGGAATGTAACATGATAACATAAGTAGCACAACATTATATTATGTAACATTATATGTCACCACATTGAATAATGCCTAATGCACAATGTCCTGACATCACAATTGTAAATTTCCCAGTTCCTGTTCAGTGACCCCCCTACTCTAGCCCTGTTGCGATTGGCTGCCTCTCCTGGGGGAGGAATGTTACACTAATATTTTGGCTCTTCCTTCTTCCCGATCATTGTAAAACACCGAGTTTTATATTCTCTCGCCACCCAGTAAAACCGCAAGACCCTGCCCCCCGATCATTGGCCGTTTCTGAATCAAGTTTTTCTTTTTTCTTCTAACCCAAAATACCTGTTGATTTTTTTTAAGCCGATTTCCACCCCTCTCGCAGAAATAAAGTGCCCTCTCTCTCTCTCTCTTTCCATTTCCATTCCACTTGATTGCCATCCTGCCTGGAGACTTACATCAAACAAGAAAAAAAAAAAATCTAGTTATAAATAAAGTAACACCTTTCTAGCAGCATGTTAACAGTACACTACCAGAGGAAAACCTTTAAAAGAGTCTCATTTACGGTCAGCTACATCAGTATGCATACACGTTTCTTCATCCATTTTCCAGACCTGCTTGTTCCATACAGGGTCACGGTGGTTTGGAGTCTATCCCAATGGCAATGGCATTAAGTTCGGGAATAATTCTGCACAAGGCGACATTGCAGGGCAAACTCCCCATTCACACACATTCCCGCCTGCAGATAATTTGGCGCTCAGTTGACCTTAGCATGTTTTTGGACTACTGTGATGCCACAGGTGGGCTCGGTTGGTCCTGGGCCCACCCAGATGAAACTGAGGTCCACCCATTCAGCGTTCACATTGAGCGATACAATACGATAAAGCGATTGTGTCTGACGGGTATGTGTGTGTGTGGTTAGATCGATCAGAGGGAGAGAGCTGCTGAGAGTCAAATAGATTGTTCTTTGTTCATTTGGTCTTAATAACCCCACATGTCATTTAAAAAGTGATTAAAAAAATATGAAATGTGATATTGCTGCCAAGTGAATTGTTATGGGACTATCCCACCTGCTTTTCTTCCGGCCCACCCACAGTATGATTTCCGGCTCTGCTATTGGGGGAGAACCTGAAAACTCCACACACACAGAGTTTCATTTAAGTCAGCTAAAAGTTTCCTGAACTCCTGAAAGCAGCACTTACTCCTATAAGGTCATTATACTGTAGCGACTCGGCTACTGCCGATGTTAGCGTAGGGACCCAGCTACTGCCGATGTTAGCGTAGGGACCCAGCTACTGCCGATGTTAGCGTAGGGACCCGGCTACTGCCGATGTTAGCGTAGGCACTCGGCTACTGCCGATGTTAGCGTAGGGACCCAGCTACTGCTGATGTTAGCGTAGGCACTCAGCTACTGCCGATGTTAGCGTAGGCACTCGGCTACTGCTGATGTTAGCGTAGGGACTTGGTTACTGCCGATGTTAGCATAGGGACCCAGCTACTGCCGATGTTAGCGTAGGCACTCGGCTACTGCCGATGTTAGCGTAGGCACTCGGCTACTGCCGATGTTAGCGTAGGCACTCGGCTACTGCCGATGTTAGCATAGGGACTCGGTTACTGCCGATGTTAGCGTAGGGACTCGGCTACTGCCTATGTTCATGTAGGGACTTGGCTACTGCCAACGTTAGCGCATTTCGGCCAGTCTAAGAAAGAACAACAGCTGCCTGTTTATTAGCCATTCAGCCATGAAATGACGTAGAATTTTTATCGACTAGCTGAGGAACCACGGAAGAGACATGTCCACAACATATACCCAGTCCACAGAAGCAGGAAGTAGATCAGTTATGCGCTGTGCATTCACTGAGACACTGCTTCCATACTTCCATTGTAAGTAGACACAGTGTCCTCCATAATTTCCCTCCCCCTTTCAGATCCGAGGCAGCACAGGTGCTCTTCGCCATCCAATAACCTTTCTGCGGAATCGAAACACTAATTTTATAAGACCTATTATTATACCGGACCGATTATTTCAGCCCATCTACGTAAACAAAGGACATTTTGTTCATTTGACTTGGGGAAAAGACTTGTGGGATGTAATTTTGCTGAATTTCTGTGATCGTTATGGTGTGATGCTAGTTTTTAGAGCACACTGATGATCCTGCAGACAACTGATTTAATCCTGGAGGAGTCATACTATACCAATTAAACCCTATAAAATAAAGACAAAACTCACCCGGTGGATCTGCAAACGCGGTCGACGCATCCAGAGACATGCCATACTGCACCCCTTGAGGCAGCCTTGCCATTTAATCACCTCAGAGAAATGCATTATGCTCGCTATTCCCTCTCTTAACCAGCTCGGAATGGCGCAGATTATACCCTGTACCACTCAACAACAAAGCAAGAGGCTCTGGAGGACATATGCAATTCTCCCGAGCGTGACCCTTAGCCGCCATCCTCCCACTGAAGAGCTAATTACCACCAATTAACTAATAAAAGGAGAGATGGAGGGATGGAGCTCTCAGCTGCCAGATGTCCCTTTGGTTCTGTCTCGGACAATTATGACTATGTGTTTCTGTTTGCCTTCTGGCTCACCAGACCATACAGGCGGAATGGTCATTCTCTCGTGTCGTGCCTGATCCAGGATGAGACACTGTTGTTGTCACATCACTCTCAGGTTCTCGACAAAAACAGCGCTCAGTCTCAAGTTGCTGTATCTAACATACTGTACATATTTACATTTGTATAGAAAATTGGCCTGTGTACAAAGCAGCAGACAACTGAGGATCAGAGAGCAGGTTCAGCCAGTCCCTGGAACAGTTGGGGTTAAGGACCCTGCTCAAGGGCCCAACGGTGAAATCACTCTGAACCAGTAACCTTCCAATCAAAAACACAGAATCGTAATACAGAGAGCTACATACTACACTTGTTGTTTTAAATAAGGATTTTTGGACAAACAAGAAAATACGTGGAAATTGCCTTTAACCTGTCTGTTTAACTTCACGTTCTATTTAAAGGACATGCGTAGGGTATACCCTAGATAGGAATATAGTGACATTGTGCCCAATATACCTTTCCTCTTCTGTTTTAGGTGTTATTGTAATATACATTACTCCCTCTTTCTTTCAGAAGTCTCCCTTTTTCTCAAGTTTTAATGAGCCACGTTTTGCTCACCAAAATAAAGGCCAATAATAAAGTGTTTTAAGTGTTTAAGCTCAATGCAGTTGGACAGGCATTCTGTAAGTGGCTGGACCCGCACTGTAGGAACGTGACACCATTCTTCCAATAAATACTCCATCATTTGGTGTTTTGCTGGCAGTGATGAAGAACATTGTTTCAGACACTGCGCTTAAGATATTCAACTGGATTGAAAGCTAGTGACTGGGACAGCCATGGGATATATTTTATATCCTCTTCATGCTTATCAAACCATGTAGTGACCACTACTGCCCTGTGGACAGGGAAACCGTCAGACTCGACACCCATCAGCCTAGAGACGTTTTACACTATGATGAATGTGATCGCTAGAAAAGGCTTAGCATTTCTCCGCGGATTTTTTTGCGTTCTAAGGGACTGGTGCCTCGCCGTATAATGCACCACACGTTGACGCAAATTCTCCAGAACCTCGCGGCATATGTCACACATGAACTCATGTTCTACTTGAGAACCGGGTGATGGATGACTCATCTGTCCATATGATGAATGACGTATTTTCTTCTGCTAAGTAAACCGCTTCCTGTGTCATTTGTTCTGCTTCACCTCCAAGCATGTGGATTTTTAGGTATAATATGGGGTTTATGCAGCTCCATATACCCTCTGTGGGAAGTACATAGTACAACTCAGGCCTTGACATTTGCAGGTAACTATGTTATTGGTTTCACTTTGTATCCGAACCAACACACTGACATCACCGAAGGGAATTGGCTCTCATACACAGTCTCCTTTTGTTGATGTCTTTCTCTCAGGCTTCAGTAACACCTTTGTCAGTATCTGTGCGGCATTGTCTCTTTGAATTTTAACAAGAATTATAGGTTGATTTGCTTACTCTTAACTTAATTAAAGGCACTTTTGCACCGAAGTTCTGGAGCCTGGTCCCGATTTGCACATCCCTGGACTGTCTCAGACTGGAGTTGTTGCAGCTGTTGCAGGGAATGGAGTTGTTGGTGTCGCTTTCACATCACACAAGAGGAACTGGAACCTTAATGTTAAATAAGTATGGCAGACGCAAAAGGCTTGTAGGTTAAACTTCACGCATAATTTAACATGAAACTACACCACCACGCGAAACAATGGAAGGTAGTCAGTTGTTTGTCAGTTATTTGTTAGTTATTGGGGGGGTCAATCACAATCAAAATGGGACGCAGCCTGGCAAGTTTCACCTCCGGCACTGGTGAAATTAGGCAGAAGTATATCGGATAGCAATTGAATTTTCTGATGCAGAAATGCGGGGATGCGAGCAAAAAAATATATTAATCGACGCATTAAATGTAATTTAGATACAGAAATAATCCCATCTGCTCAATTTTTGCTCCACCACATCTGCTTTTTTCGCTGCACTTCCACATAACTTGCATGTTAGCACCGATGCTTGCCGTCAACCAATCAACAATCTACCCAGTAAGTGCCTCCCCAGGAGTGTGTGTTCGAACGAAAAGTATGTTGCCGGTGTCCAAATTCAGAGGCGGCATCCTTGGAAGGACGCAGTTTACAAAGGTGCAGCATCGGTAGGCTGTATTCTTCAGAGGTCTAACAGAAAGTGTTGTCAAAGTGTTGTCACCTCTGTGCGGTGAATCTTGGAATATGTTGGACTGTGAAAGATCCATTGAGTGCATCTTTCACAGAGTGAGGAAAAAAACGGCGCATTTCTGACCGCATTTGATGGATCCTTCGAAATGGGACAGCCTTGTCACACCGCCGTGACGCATTCGGTCTTCGAATGCAGCCTTAGAAGGATGCAGCCCCTGAATTTGGACAAAGCCCTAGTCTGGAGTAGGTCCTGAAAAGGGTTCTGAAACTGCCTCTGAGGAACTACAAGTTCCTGTGGCGTGAATATGACAAAAGTCCCTGGTTCCGGAAAAAGGTTCTGGTTCCAGAAAAAGAGTTCTAGCAGTGTGAAAGCTCTTTAAGTATGGCAGGTGTGTCCTAAAGACTGGAAAAGATGTTAAATGGGGGGATTATGAGAAGAAGTGGAGGGAGTTACTTTTTCTGTCAATTTTAGTTCACATTCTCTATTTTTTAAGACTAAATCAGAAGAGGTGTCCCGAATAAAAAATGAATAGGAGCGCCACAGTTCAGATGCAAGGATAGGAAAGGACCTCAGAAAACACCTCCAGAGTGCTGATGTACCTCTTTTGGGAACCTAGATAGTTGTTTTGCTACACTTCAAGTTAATGAACCATGCCCTACTTCCCTGTAATCCTGAAAGTGGCAAGCTTTGCAAATGCGAGTGTTTTTAATTGGCCGATGCGCCCGTCACATGACATCCCAGTGGAGGTGTTCCCACATGTTTCACACTAGCAGTTCGAGGTTGTTTTTTGTATGTCTGCATCAGAAAAGCTTTAAAAATTGATGGAGACTTCATGCACTTGTACACAAAATCATGCCAACAAAACTGCAGGCTGTTAATCTGCGCTCTGATTCAAGGCGTGTTGAAAGAAAACACGAGCGAGTGTGTCTTACAAACCCAAGGGAAGCTCTGTGCAGCTCCACATACGAAAAGAACTCGTCCCTGGCTGGAGCTGTACTTTGCAGTGTGAAATTATTCACAATTCATAATGTGCTCTATTAAATGCTGGAACTACTGATGGTGTGTATATATAGTGAAAAAGGTTTTCTTTATCACAAGAAATCGTTGACTTTCATTCAGTATTGTGCATACGGAGTTCACAAATCATGACAAATTGATTATCAAAAAGGCAATTATCAAAATCCATACAGGAGTCTATCAGCTATCAAGGCAGGTTTATCTTTATGTAATTTCCAAGAAAGTCTGAATTACTTACAGTTAGATCCTTTCATAAAGGATGCAAAAAAGATTCCAAGGCAAATGGAGCGAGGTGATTGATTACAAAGAGTAAAGTACACAGCAATTCCTATCAGACCATTCTCACAAACTGAGCAGTAAAGCAACAAACGGTTTAGTCAGAGCAGACTCCACGGGAGTAAGTTAAGTTTCAGAAATCACAATATATTGATCCAAATACAAACAAATCCTTCACAAAAATCAGTTTCAGCCCACAAATGAAAAAGTCATCTTGCCACATCCCTGTCAAAATCTTCGCTATATGGGAAAAACTTGTGTCTTGCAGACACAAATTTACAGTAAAGATGGACAAATTTATAAGGGTCCTACTCCAATGTCTCCAATTCTAAATTAAGTTGCTGTTTTTAATTATTTTTATTAACTATCCAGAATATCTAGCATGCAAGTGTTTCAGTATGTGTTTGAGCTTGAAAATGGAAAGTTATCAACTAGTTTTTGTGCTTTTAAAATGTGACTATATAAATAAATGTGTTTTGTTGCAAATACTTTAAAATATTGGAAAAACATAATCTGCACTAAAATATACTGCCACAGAACTAACATAATCTATTCAGCTTTTCAAACTTTTAAACTGTATTTTAAAAGAATAAATTGTGATTTTGTACCAGCTAAGACAGTGTTTTAAGAATATAATTTTTTTATCCTTGGTTAGAAGTTGCTAGTTGAAAAAATCTAATCAAGCTGTCTCTTTTTTAAAAAATATGCACACCTCAAACTTACTTTTTTAAGTACAGCTACCTAGAGCAGTGTTTCCCAACCTTGGACAGTCCATGTTTTTGCTTCCTCTCAGCTCCCTGTACCAGGTAATTGGGGTTCCTGATTGGCTGGGAGCTGGGAGGGAGCAAAAACGTGGACTGTCCGGCGGTTCCCCGAGGACTGGGTTGGGAAACACTGACTTAGAGGACGGATTTAATATTTAGTACTGGACATTAAATACAACAGTAAAATTCGTATATTCTCACTGTTTTTTTTCCAATATGAATGTGAGAAAATATGACGATACACATATATGTGTTACATGTAACTATATAGAAAGGTGTGTGTGAGTGTGCCCTAAGATGGCCTGGCCCCCTGCCCTGGGTTGTCCCCCACCTCGTGCCCATACCTTCCAGAATAGGCTCCGGACCCCCCACGACCCAGAAGGATAAGCGGTTTGGAAAATGAATGGATGGATGGATATAACGATATATTTAAACTGCCTTTGTTACACCAAAAAATGCAGCACTAACACTGTGACACAAAAATAAAAGTCAGGAACAGAAAGCGAAACAGAAAGACTGGGCAGCGCGTGGGTGTGGGGGCCCAGATGGGCGCTATGGCTTTGACACTCACCACATCCGCCTCACTCCTGGTCATCCTCCTGCAGGACTTCAGGTAAGTGCGGATGCGTTTCCGGGCCTGCTCCTGATACTCAGGGAACTGGCGCCTACATGACTCAATGATAGCCTGGATCTTTTCTTTGGGCTGCTTAGATATGGGGACCTTGCGGTCCAAGTTCTCATCTACAAACAGCCTGACAAACATCTGTAAGCGAGAGGGAGACAGAAGACAGTGGTTTGGTGGACAGCTCTCATCTATTCTGCTGTCGCTGTCTTCCCAGTAAGACCGAGTTCTCCTACCTGTTTTCACCGTTCGGCTAAGAGGTCGTCCCTCAAAGTACTCCAGATGCACGCTACAGCGCCCCCTGTATCAGCCTGAGTAAACACCCAGGCGTGGGTGCAAATTACGAGGTGATGGGGGATTGTAACCCCCCCCCCCCCCCCAATAACCAAGACTGGCCAATCCATGCCCCTGGACTCTCCAAAATGGGTGGAGACCACAACCACCCCC
>JAODJU010000081.1:9394169-9405317 GCA_026776725.1 Gnathonemus echidnorhynchus
TCACAGTGTCCCGAAGCAGTAGCTGTGAGCTCACTTACATTGAAACTCCCTGTCTATTTCTCATATGCTCACAGTGTCCCGAAGCAGTAGCTGTGAGCTCACTTACATTGAAACTCCCTGTCTATTTCTCATATGCTCACAGTGTTCCGAAGCAGTAGCTGTGAGCTCACTTACATTGAAGGCCTTAAGTCGCTCTGCTTCTGCCCCGTCGACCTCCATGGCCTTTTCACAGTCGTCCTGGTCATCCTGATCGTCCTCATCATCGTCACCCCGGTTGAGGGACACGTCTTCCAGGCCTCCAGCCTCATTCTTCCCTGAGTCGTAACTGGAGTAGCTGTGTGCAGGTGACTGAAACAGACATGAAGGTTGTTTCATTGCTGGCCCCAACCGTGGGAACATCCCTGCATGGCAGCATACACGCTTTTCTGCTGGCCTTCTTTGAGTGTATTCATCATAATACTGTGCAGTTAGGCGGCCATGTTTACCACCTCTCAAACCACTTGTATAGACCCCCTGTATTACAGAAACAGTCACTACACTAAATAATAAATAAACATGATCCTTATTTAGCAGATGATACAGCAGTATTTTGTGCTAACCACAGGGTCACCAACTGTCACGCATCTGGTGTGACGCTCATGCTTCAAGACTCTCACAGTTACGCAAGAAATCTTATGGCAAATCTATATTATTCCATTAAAAACCTAAAATTAGCTATATCAAAAGCGTTGGGGCAGTTTGCAAACCCTACAGACTATTTACAAGGTAACAAAACTGTTACATGCATGTAAATGTGTGTGCAGACTTATCCTGAATTGAAAATCTCCCACCGGCCAGCTGAGCAAAGCTGGCAACCCTGTAACCGGCTGGCTAGTTATGATCTTCTGACTTCTGAAAAAAAGTACCAGTTTGTACCTTTGAAGGTACAGTTACTTGTCATTGTGATTATATCTGCCAATTTTACCCCAGCTCTAGGTAAATGTACCTTTTTAAGGTACAAAATTGGGGTCTGAGTAACATTTTTGTACCATTGGGGGTATATTAATGTTATTTGTACCTTGAGGAACAAAACGGTACCAGGATGGGACCCTTTCTTTCTGACGGTAAACTAGCTAGCTAATGTTAACATTATAAGCAATCATAAGCAATGATTTCTTCACCACAAACAATAAAATGCCCAATGGGGATGCAGCACACTATATACACACAGCTGGTGTGTGTGTGTCAGTGACTTCTTGAGTGTCTCCCCAGGAAGAACAAACCCGCCCCTGATGTTAAGGGATCATCACTGGCTAAGAATCCTTCCTTGTTCTTCATTAATTTTCAGACGTGAAACAGGGGACGGTGCCTCGGGTCCTGCTGTTCTTTTATCGCCTGCTATTGGGAAGGCAAAGCTGATTCTTTGCTTCGCAAATAATTACACAAATAAAATTGTGGTAACTCCACATGAAATGTGGATCCATTGCAGGAGACACTCCAGTGCGGATAAAAGCTGACCCCCTTAATTTATCCTTATTATTTTTTACTTCTTAGCAGTAAACCCCACCCGGGTGCAGTTAGCCCTACTACCACGATGAAACATTTTTGGATGGAATTTATGATTTACAAAGAATTGTTACTGCGAGTCTGTGAGGCTGTAGTGAAATACATATAACATAGGCCTTTGCACAATTACACAAATATATACGGCAAAAAACTATGAATACAGTAGTATTGTTAATTACGATCTCCATAAATACCGAAAATAATTATTAAACCATGTGAGCGGCATCAAGTTTGGCGCATAAATTAAATTACAGAATAATTTAAAAATTCCTTGCACTGTTATGCTAAATTACAACATTAAGCACTGTAGTACTTTTTATGTGTGAATTACGAGTTTTTGCATTTTTTTTAAAGACACAGGATTATGAAAGCTGCTGCTTTTTTCATCATAAGGCGGACAAAGAAAGAAAATTTTCAAAGGCTGTCGGCTTAGAGCGGATAAATCATGATTTATTATTATTACTGACAGCAACTAGAAATGTGGAGAAAACAACAGGTAATGTAGGATAAGTCCAGCACGGTAACACCAATGCTTTGTAATCCCAAAAAAAAAAAGGTTGCGACAAAAAATATTCAGGCATCTCATAAGCCCACCGCAGTGAGCTACACACAGGGCCCACAGCGGCTCACCTCACGTTCACCATGACAACAACAAGCGTGCCAAAACAGAATGTAGTGGCAGTCGTGTTCAAATGACATGCTTCACCCTTTTTCTCAATAGCTATGCTACCTTCAACACAAGAGAGGCCACAGAAGACCAGGAGGGAAGCTACATTCAAGATTCCGAGGTGATCCTTGCCACTAGACACCTGGCTATTTGGGTGAGCTACTACTTTGATTGACGAAACAACAACATGCCCAGACTTGCACAGAATCAGTTTTCTGTCAAAACGTATGTAGCCACCTGGCAGTTGGAAAGATACTAAGGTTCTGTCCTTATATATAAATAAGGTTCTGCCTTGGTGACAATGATGTGATGAATTACATTGAGTTTCTATCCATCCATCTACAGCCCCTTCTCAGCTTGCAAGGGAGTTATGTTCCGACGGACCTATCGTAAATCGAAAATATCGCAAGTTGAATATGAATATGATATGATAAATCACTCCGAAAAAAATACTGCATGATATGACGTTAAACACTGTGTGAGATGTTTACACTCGTGATCACGACCGAGACTGGAAGCGTTGCTATGTGGATGCTGCCATCGTCTGGAATTAGCAGAAAGTATCGTACGACATACTGCTAGCCTGGGAACAGATCGAAATTCAAAGCTTCAAAACTACTAAATGTACATCACTATGATCATAAAGTTGAAATATTGTAAGTGAACTCATCGTAAAGTAAGGAGCATCTGTACTAATCTTCTGTCTTTCTGTTTATCTTTCTGTGCCCAAAATTTTCGTAAAAACCAGTTGTATTGATCCCAGAGCAATTCTGAGAAATGCAGAGTACCACCCATACTGTGTACGACATACTAGAGTACCCATACTCATACACACAGACATGCTCACTTTGTTATACACAAAGGGCGATTTATAGCCACTGACCGGCTCAGACTAGAAGCCCTTGCTCTACCGGAGAAAACAACACCAAGAGTCACACAAATAAAAAGTAGAATGGAAAACTTCCAGATATACACTGCCATGGGGCTGGGGCAAGACTTGCACTCAAACCCTAGACTTATGATGCAACAACAGAGGGTTTGGAATCACTTGGGCCACAAATACTTTCAAGTAATTTTAATATTCCTGATTGACACAATGATGTGATAGGTGATCATGCAAGCCATGCAGCAAATATGCCATCTTATTATATAATGTTCATACATTTAAATATATATACATATGGATATTATGGAGGGCTTTAAAATAAGGTCTTAAGTGTGACATGCACGGGTGTCCCACAAGTGGCACGGCGGTCACAGCGGAATGCAGCCCACAGCGGGTCACCCTCTGCCACGTTACGCGAAATTGGCCCCCATTCTGACACGTCCCTTTCACTGCTCCACGGCGACGTCTCCTGTCGCCCGAGCACCTGCGGTGCCGTGGGTGGAACGGATCGAATAACGAACTCCTCTGAGCACATTACGGCGCTCAGCGGTGCCCACAGCCAGTGGGGCGAGAAGATGTGGGTGGTTGACACCACACGCTTTGGAAAAAGGTATGTGTCAGTCTTCTGTGCTGCCACCCAAACGGGCACGGGCATCCTGTCTTCAGGGAGAGACCTACTGCATGATGGGATATGATTAGCCGCTCGCCATTGGCGTCAAAGTTTTTTTTTATTGTCAAAACTTCAAATCACAGTCACATAAATGAAAACTGAATCAGTTCTGATGAATATAAGGGTTAATCTCAACTTGTGTGGCTTAAAATCAGCTGATTTTTATCCTTTTCTTTAGAAGCACATATAAATCCGACAAGTCATTAAAACTTTTCGCGCACGGAGTCAGTTAGATGGTCAGCTTTCCCAGATAAAGTCCTCTGGAAAAAGTGAATTTCAAATACTGTGAATCAGGAATCACATATACTCTGACAGCACTGGGAAACATTTCTGTTCCAGTTCGTGTTGGATATCAGTGTATTGTGTTGTTTTGTACATATATTTGATAATGTGGCATCTGCTTTCATCCATTGCAATCCAACTGCTCTAGAGAATCAAATCCCATCAAGCAAAAAAGATTCTCGTGAACTCCCAGACAAAATGGCTATTTCTGCTTTTTGAATGTACATAAACTCTTACACTCACAGTGAATACACAATGAAACTCCTGTAAATTTCACATCACATGCAAATGGAAAGTATGTATGGCAAATGACTCAAAAAAACAGCAACTTTTTTTGTTTGTATAATATGAATTAATTTCAAATGACAAACACTGATATAGGTACAGTGATCAATCATTAATCACTTCTCAAACTGGTTTTCATGGTGTCTCAATGAATTAGAAAAGGAAAAAAAGATTTAATAGCTTGAACTGCAGATAGCTGGACACATGTTTTTAAGTGTTTGTTGTTATACTGTGTGCAATATTGGTTATCTGAAAGGCAGATGTTATAGTTTATGCATATTATATAATTTTATTATGAGTGCAAACGAAGTCAGTGTCTCTAGCCTGTTCTTCTTTTTACAAAAAGTGCTTTACAAAAACAGATAATGAAATATTGCTTTTATTCCATGGCATCGTGGATAATGCACCCCAGAGCTGGGGGTTCGAATCCCATCTCTACTCTGACCATGTGGGGTTTGCATGCTTTTTCTGTGTCATGTGCAGTACAAATGCATGCATTCAAGTTAATATCCCTGCCATGTACCCTATATTACCTGGGTATGGTGCATAGATGCCTTTGCTCCTAAGAGCATTTTTGACAGATGAAACCATCATGCTAAGATTTCACTAAACTCTAATTTGCTATCTGGTGAACCAGATCCTTTCTGTGGTCATATTTGCATTTTGCCCACAATAAATTACTTCCTGATCTCCCTGAATCTTAACAGCTTCCGGGCAAAATAAATTGAAGCTGCGTAATATGGATTTCACTGGCGAGCCAAAAATGAAATTCACATATAATCGCATATAGTCCTCTACCTCAATTGGTCTAGATATCGAGATTTCTCGGAAAATAACATTTAAAGTGTTTAACCCAATTTACACCCTTGGAATTATTGCAAAATCTAGCAGAATCTCAGAAGCCTACTCTCCTGGCCAGGATGGATGGATGGATGGATGGACAGATGGCTGCATGCAAAACTCATTCAAAATGTCGAATTTTCTTACCAGTCGTTTTTCAAATTAATTATTTTAATCAGTCCTTCCTGGCCTAAGTAAAATTTATTCAGTAGCTTGTTCCCTCAGTAACAAATGCATAAAAATATAGCTTCAAAATTGCCAAATTAGCAATTTGATTGGCTGTAAAATTTATGAAACTAGTATATTATCGCTTTTTTGCCATTCAAACGACCCAGCCAGAGAAATGCTCCTAGCATACAGATTCTTCCTCCACTTATCATTGTTTTTGGCCTATAAGCTTCATAAACAAGACTAACGTGTTTATAAACCCTGTTATTTTTTTGTTTTGTTTTTGACGGCTTTCCCACCCGGCAGTCTTTTAGTGTAACCCAAGGATAAAAACGTGCGTGAATTACTGACATTACCTGTATCTGACATTATGCTCTGAGCTACAAACACACATCATTATTATTGTTGTTGTTGTTGTTCTAGAATATGGATAAATATAAATTCTGGCAAAGGAAAGTGTTCTGCGACCTGGAGCCTGGAGCTTGTACAGTTCCAGGAAGGACGGGTCATAAGGGAGTGAATATCCTGGACGGGGTGCTAAAGTCCATCCCAGGACAAACACTCACACACATAATCATACATTATGGGCAATTTAACATTAACGGCACAATTTTGTGGGAACTCAACACACGCACAAGCGCGACTTGATCCCACCATCCTGGAGGTGTGAAACCACAGAGCTTTCCACCGAGCCGCTGTGTTACCTGTATGATATTTATATATAAATAATCTAAAGAGTTGTACCAGACAAGGATGAGATATAGCAGGAGTACAATGGGATTTGAAGGACAAGAGTACAAGCTGTAGAATATAATACAATATCTGTACAATAGCTTACTCTTTGGCAGAAGTATCTCTCTAATGTTGATGTGATATAATCACGTCTATGGACATGGTACCATTACTGAACTATTGAGAAAAATCTAAGTAGATATATAACTTTATATAATAATAATAATAATACGTTTTATTTGTGGGCGCCTTTCTAAAACCCATGGTCACCTTACATAGCCCATAAAAGACAAACAATAAAAGCAAATAATTAAAAAAGGAGTTATTATTTATTATTTTTTGAAATGTGATGCATTGTTAGCCCAATCTTCCGTTAACAAAAATTGGACTGCAACTTACATATACACTAGGAATGTGATGTTAATTTTAATATATAGTTACTTTAAACTTTAAGCGGCTATTTTTAAACCTACGCTGGAACTTTATTTGTCCCTTTGCTAACGTGTTTATTAGGCGACGAATGTCCATTTTTATACATCGGCAATCACGTTCCCATAGAAACAGGAATTTGTGTTTCATTTGTAAAATCTAGTTAACTGTTAGTTTCTACTAAGGGTGAAGCACATTATGCTTAATTAATCCAGGCCTTTTTCCCCTATTCATATGTGAAAGTGTACAGTCCAAGGATTAAAATGACAGACAGTGATTATGTGATAATGGCTATGTATGGCGATATATGAAGGAAGGAGAGCATTGCAGCCTGGTGGCATCAGAACATATAGCCAGACACATAGTAAACATGTAGAACTTAACATAGTACCTAGCAGACTATGGCTGTCATATAAGATGTCAAAATACCCATGTAAACAAACCCAAGGTCTGTGCCTGTAATGTAGAATGTCAGCATACGAGTGCAGGCAAACAGTTGTGTAACCTGCTTTTATCATTGGCTCGTTGTGGGAGTATAGGGTGAGAAGTAACAGTGTGAAAGGGACTTCCATGCAAAAAAAAATAAAAAATCACACCAATTCATACCATTTCAAATCAGCCCTTGTTTTCTAAAGCATTTCATCTGCTTACATCATCAAGCAACGCTACTTTCCAATAAGTGCTGGAATTCCATTAGAATTTCAATGGATTTCCCCTTCAGTCCACTGGTGGAGAAGATATTATTATTCCAGCTTCCAGCACTCCTCCCTCTGTCCGCCCAGCCTCTACAGCGATGGTGTCATTACCTGGGGCCCTTCGCTGGCCTTTACCTCAAAGATGGCTGCTGTGTTTTAAGCCTGACGCGGCCTTTCAACCCCATTTGAAGCTCATGATGGAGGAGGGGGTCACAGCTTTGCCCTTCTCCACCCCCTCTCTGGCCGTTGCTGCATTCCATTTGAACTGGGAAGTCAGAATTTCCGCCTTTTTGGATTTTGACTCTGCATCCCCAACCTCAGAGTCCAAGATGGCCACGCCCTTTCTCCACATAAATTAAAGCTGTGGTCATATATTGTTTATTAGCACTTGTGCCTTATTTGTGTCTCATTAGCATGTGCGCATGTTACTTTTGTGCTTGTATTTTCAAAATGCCGCATAATGCATTGTTATCAACTCGTATTGCTAACAATGGCTAAAACTGGTTTCGATAAATGGCTTTCCAACTTGTTGGAAAGGAGGTGGACATTTCAGGTCCAGAAAGTAAAAATCCAAACCGGGATTTTGTTTCAACCAACCAGTTGAGTACTCCGTGACTGTGAATCTTTATACTCTACTAGTTAGTTGAAACAGAATCCTGGTTTGGATTTTTACTCTCTGGACCTGAAATGTCTGCCTCTGCTTGTACTGGAATTCCTAGCTCCGACTTCCAAGGTAAGTAGAAGGTGGCGTTAATGTGAGTCGGGGGGTCGGGGGAGGTGACAGTATGAAGCCACTGGGGGACAGTATCCCAAATCTCTGCTGTAGGTCTTTCAGATTCAGAATTTATGTGCAGAATCTTTTAGCATCAGACAACAAGAGACATCATGTGTGGCCTAACATAGCATGGAGGAGTCCTTTGGGGCTGCTGTTCCACGTGGTATTACATTTTACATTTATTTATTTATCCAAAGCAACATTCTTTCTTTTTCCTCCAGAAAGCAGGGTCCCTGGGCCAGTTGGGGGTGAGAGCCCAATGGGGACACTGCTCTGCTGTTATGAACCAGCGACCTTCTGATCACAGACACAGCATCCTAACCTCCTGCCCCCCCCCCCCCACCCCACCCCCAATTAACGCTCTCTGTGATCATAGCTCGGCAATCATAGCTCAATATTGTAACTTATCTTCAGCAAGAAACATTGCCTTAGAAGGTCAAATCATACTGACTGCAGAAAAATTGAAAACAATAAACCACTTAAATGCAAGTTTCCTCCTGGGGTTTCGTAAACCCCTAACGTGAATAATCTAATTTTAATTATAACATAAATGCCAGTATTGAATGCCAATATGAAAGCTTTATGCCGTAATATTTAATCCTGATGCCCTTCTCAATACATTGTAATTACAAAAATTGACAATAGAAATGATTTTTAAAATTAATTTAATTATCTAGCTGGACTGAAAACACATTAGAGAATGCAACTCAAATTAAGGAAACACGTAGATTTATAAATGTATTTGTTTGCTTTACACTGGAAGACCATTTTTGGGGGATGTAGTTTGTGGATCCAGTGGTCCAGTGTATAAGGTATATGTTAGGCTCTCAGATTTTCAGCATAAAAAAATAAATTGATCTCACCTTGCTGACATTGTCCTTGGTCTCTGTCTTCAGGTCTTGAAGTCCCAGGATCTTGTATTTGCTTCTGCCATTAGTTGTATGGTTGTCTGTGTGGCATGCTGCCAGCAGGGGGCAGTCACTGAGATTCAAGGGCTGTTCCTGCTGCTCTAGCACTTTGCCGTTGCTGTTGAGGGTGGAGCTGGAATGGTTTAGCCGTGTCGTCGGTGCGTGGTACGTGACGCCATCGTTACCATTGATGCTGTCCGCAGTTGAATCATCTGAAAGAAAAATCAAACGCTTGTCTGTTTATAGTGTTAACACGTAACCAGAAACACTGTTATTACACCGTGTTTGTTAGAGACCGGCATTTGCTTTTGCGTCATTTTACTTTTGCCTTATCTTTACAGAGAATAAAAAGGTTATTAAAACATGAGGGGATGCATAAAAGGGGATGCATAAAATACTGTCAGAGCAAGAAATGATGAAATGCAGTTACAATAGACTAACTGGGAAGCAACTGTTAAACTAATACAAATCAAGTTGTACCGGAAACCAAATCAAATGCACAGCAATGCGCAAACTGGCATTTTATAGGGCAGAGCAACCAATTTTTGGTTTACGTAATGACAGAGGCTCCGCAGGAAAGCGTCCAGAAGTGAGACGGCTGGGTAATAATACAGGCTGGTAAGTATGTAAAAGGCTGTAAGCGATGGATTGAGACAGGACAGGTGAATTTTCTGCAGGAGGGATCATTCGGGTGTGAGGAGTAAAAGGTCATTTGAAATTCCACTCCAGAGAAGCAGAATCCTTTGCACGGCCCACTGTGAAAAGGCCGTCTTCCTCGAGCCATGGCTACCCTTTTATCAGTACCCAGGGATTAGCTCGACTACCCTAAACTCTCCCTGTTGAACAGTGTGAGCTAATCTTCCTGTGTGAAGCAGGGATGGGGTTGCTATGGAAACAGAGCCCATTCTGGCAGCCTCGCGGCAGACATGAACCACAGAAGTGACAGAGAAACACGCACTGGCCTTCCGCTCGACAAAGGGCTAGATCGTCTGCGACGGTTGCCCGCTTATTAGGGACAGACGCAGCCAGTGGGCTCTTCTCGGAGATGCCACTGGTAGGGTTTAGGTTAAAGATCACCGTAGCGGCTAACGGCTAACGAGGCTGCCTCAAAGCATGTGACGCCCCCTCCGCTCCCTGGCCCCCTCCCCCAATCCCTCCATTTTCGTACGGAGCAGCCGTAAAAACCATTACCTCCGCAAGGCCATCCTGCCTCGGCCACCATATCACGCTGTAAACAAGCATTTAAAGACCCGGCGCACCAAAACCTTCTGGTCTTGCTAATATTACAAGAACATCTGGTTATAATAATAATTACACATCAACAGGGGGAAGAGCACATGTTTGTAAAATAGTGGCTAAATGCAAATGCAGATGCTACACAGACGATGGTCTTTGCGGCGTGTGGTTTATAGCGCCTCCTTAGCCTACGACCTGCAGCGGAACTGATAGCACCTATTTTGGCCCCCCTCATAACACGGGCACCATCCACCATGGAACCACCCACATTAGTACCCTTCACCCTCAGCCCACACCACTACCTCTCCTTGTCTGCGCCCAAGCAGAGCTACCATTGTCTCCTTGGCAGAACGCTGCACATCCCAGCTACGTTCGTGTCCCCGACACTCTGCCCTGCAGCAGCATCCATGCTCTCCGTCTCCATGGTAATTCCCCTCTCCGTTCATCTGGGATTAATGCTCTCCTGTCAGGCAGCCAGTTAGCTTCCCAGGAAGCCAGTTTGACGGGGCTGCCTTTGGAGCAGAGAGCTGGGGCCTGAACATGGGGGCTGGGAGTGAGTATGCAGGCGGGGCGGGGGGGGGGTTTGGTACAGAAGCTGGCTAAGGTGAGGGTTTGGGGCTTCAGACCTAGTTGTATGATCTGAGAATAGAGTCAATTTGAAGATACTGAAGTAAGGATGAGGGATTTGGCACGCGAAGGAGCCAAGAAAGTGACTCAGTAGAGTATGCAGTTGAGAAATGACTGATTTAGAATAAGAATCTGGGAAAATGTAAAAAAAAAAAAAAAGCAAAGAGGTCAGTCTTTTGCCTGTGGCAGAGCAGAGCTAGAATCTCACCAATCTGGACCTTTACAATTAACCACACTTATCGCCGTGAGGCTTGAAAGCAGGAGGAGGTGGAGATCACAGAGCATCCAGAATATGCTGGATATCCACATGGTTTAGGGTTTGGTATCACCAAGCATCCAGAAAATACCAAATAACCACATTGATTGTAATTAGACATCACCAAGCCAGATAACCACATCGATT
>JAODJU010000081.1:9412313-9422553 GCA_026776725.1 Gnathonemus echidnorhynchus
CATCATTCTGAGCGTTGATTGCCACATTACCTCATCATTCTGAGCGCTGATTGCCACATTACCTCATCATTCTGAGCGCTGATTGCCACATTACCTCATCATTCTGAGCATTGATTGCCACATTACCTCATCATTCTGAGCGTTGATTGCCACATTACCTCATCATTCTGAGCGTTGATTGCCACATTACCTCATCATTCTGAGCGTTGAGGAGCTGAAGCCTCATGTGCTTCATGTAGGCCATGGTGATCGGCATGTTGTAGTCGATGATGCTGGTCACCAAGGTGGGGGCCTTCCCGTTTTCTGAAAGGCAAGGATCTTAGAAAATCACAACATAATTCAAAACAAATATGAACTTTCTATTAATCAGAAATTTAAGTGTTTTCAAACATTACTGGGACGTTAAGAATCCCACACAGCAAAAAACAAATACTGTGAACTTTCTACCTATGATAAACAGCATATATTGGTTTCCCAAACTATCCAAAAGTCATTCCTATGAATCTTTTCCGAAGCCAAAACGGTGTAAAGCGAAGAGGCAATTGCCTGTAATTTATATTCGAGATATTTTTTTGAGTGTTCCTAGAAAGGAAAAATAACCTATCAAATCATACCAAATAACACATAAAACCATAAATTCTAGACCTTTATAAAGTAGAGATAGTGTATGTATGGTGTAGTTTCACTTACCAGAATCAATACAGTCATGTGTCGGTTAATAACAGGGATACGTTCCGAGAAACGTGGCATTAGGTGATTTTGTTATTGTCGGAACATCGTTGCGTGTACTTATTCAAACATAGATGGCACAGCCTACTACACACCTAGGCTATATGGTCTAGCCTAAATTACAAAAAATGTACAGTATAGTAAATACAAGATGATAACATTGAACAAAGTAATAGCATTGAAATGCAGTAACACGGTTGTTTAGTATCAAGTACTATGTACTGTACTATGTACTGTACATAATTGTATGTGCTGTACTTTTATACAACTGTCAGTGAAGTAGGTTTGTGTACACCAGCATCACCACAAACACGTGAGTTATGCATTGCGCCATTACGTTACGACGGCTACGAAGTCACTAAGCAATAGGAATTTCTCAGCTCCATTATAATCTCATGGGACCACCATATATGCTGTCCATCACTGACCAAAGCGTTGCTGTGAGACACTTGACTGTATATCTATCACTGGCTCACTCATAAACAAATTCTAAATGCTATTTTCTATTTTCGCTCTTCTCCTTTTATCGTAAAAGAGAAAATCCTCTTCAAATTTCTTTCAGTTAGCAAAAATAGGTGCTAATATGGGTTTTTCCTAAAAGTAAAGTGATGTAAATGTTTGTCAAGTGTGGTATACCTCTCTCTCTCTCTCTCTTTCTCTCTCTCTCTTTGCGTGTGTGTGTGTGTGGATTATGTTTACGTTACCTTGTGGGGACCAAATGATCCCCACAATGTAATAAATACCTGTTATTTTGATGTTGTGGGGACCATTTTTCAGGTCCCCACAAAGATCTGTGAATGCAATCAAAAAACTAAAAATGCCAAAAGTCCCATATTTACAATTAAGGTCAGGGCTGGGTTATGGGTCATCATGTTGGGATTAGAGCTTTCCCCATAGAAATGAATAGAGAGTCCCCACAAAGGCATAATTATAAAACACAGTGATGTCCACCTCTGTGCTCCGCTCCTTCTGCGTTCAGATGCATCCTCTTCTGGCACTCGGAGCAGCTCATGAGAAAGCGGGTGACCGCTTCACGGGGCAGGAAGGCGTAGGTCTCTGAAATCTGATCGGAGACCCTCTGTCATGCGGCGCAACCCCATTTCACAGCGACACACGCCGCACTCTCAACAGCCCCACGGTCATCGTAAGAGCGGCGGCTTCGCCTGAGCACCATTTATAATTATTATAGCACTGAAGTTACAAACGAAAGAGGAGAAGGACGCTAAAAACATGGCAAAAAGCGACAATGGAGGGATTCATGAAGAACTCATTCAAGTTATACTGATGATATGTGGACAGCATAAGCAGCCTGAAAGCCACTATCAATAGTCAAACATCCTAATCTGTCAGGAAGAAAATGAGCACAAATATTAGTGAACAGTGGGGTAGAGAACCACCCATTTTCTCCTAATAAGGCTACAAAGATTCATTTTCCTGCATGTCCATCATAGTGAATTTCAAAGTTTGACATTTTACCTTTTATAAAAAGTAGGATATGTATTCATATCTTCTTTAGGGTATGTTACTACATTGGCTCTGAGGCTAGCAATCTGTGCCAGCAATCGGAAAGTTGCTGGTTCGAATCCTGTCTATGCTAGGAGCGATCCTACTCTATTGGGCCCTTCAGCAAGGCTCTTAACCTGCAATTACTTCATCCTGGGTATGATGTTAACCTACATCCAGCCCTGTAAGCAGGTCCTCCAACTCAGAACGAAAATTTGGGGGTTGGTGGCAGGATTGGCGCTCCAGCCACTGGAAAAAAAACTCACACCATTCCATTTGGACCAGTGTGGTGCTGAGGTATCACCCACTGGATGACTCCACTCATGGGTGCTCAACCCTGAGATGGTTTGTCGTGTGGTGGGTGCTGTAATCAGCATACACTCCTTTCCTTACCACACAGGAGTCTCAATAATTGGTCTGAAACAGCTTGTGAACTAAAATGTAAAGTAAGATTTAAAAAACACCAGCTGATCTCCATGCTGGAAGCATATTAATCCATTTTCCGACACTGCTCTGTAATTTCCAGAAGATCTGATGAATTTCATATATTACTTTATAAATTCAATAATTGTCCACAGCTGGAGATAAAACAGATATACAACATAAAAAATTTCTATCTATGCATCCAACAGCATACTGTCTATCACACATATAAATACACCTGCAAGCCAAAAAAAGATCATAATTAATAAATACTCTTTAAATAATATTATTACATCTTCCAAATTTAACATGCTAAGGTACACAAAATTTCCATGTACCAATTTTTAATAAATTTCTTTTCCTCCATGCAATAAATAATGTAAATTATTTAAACACTATCAGACACTAGAGTATTTAAATATTTTTCTTTTTTTGGCATTTTTTACTTTATTAATAAAGTTCTATTTAGTGCCAGTTTCATGTCTTGGCAAAACTGTTCTGGGGATTTTGCATTAAGCTTAGACCTAATATCCCCTCCAGAGTGGTGCCTAATAGCATTATTTTGTCCTGCGAATGACTGAGTGTTGATACAGACAATAGGGGTAAACTTTGAATACATGAACTGATGCTAAAATATTGTGTGACAGCAATGTCAGCAGCAGAAATCTTAAAACTTGGCTGTTCTGCAAATCTTGATTCCTTTGGCATGGATATTTGTTGGTCTGGAATGCATACGTCGACCTAGCTGAAATGAAACCAGTGAGATGGGTAATTAAAATCCTGTACAACAGCGTGAAAACTGGTAGATAAGGTGGAGTCTCCTTATACTTGATGATCAGGGTGGAGGGACTGGTAACAGACTGACTCTTATTTCACATCGTCATTTTGTCAGATTTGGGCACTTGACATCCCATGAGATTTGCATTTTAACTGTGTAAACTGTGACACCTATGGGAATGAACCATCAGTAATGAGTAAAAAGTTTTTTGATTCTGATTTTGATTCCTGACTGAAGTTTTCTAAAGATTTTACAGATTGGAAAAACAAACAAACAAACAAACAAACAAAAAATGAAGACTGATTTTTGTGATTCACCATCCTTTAGCCCTCCTCACAATTTATATTTCACTGTTATAAAAATGCACGAGATGTTTTCTGTTCAATGAAGATCCACAATTCAAAAACCTACGGCAAAATGCTGACATGAATACATCCACAATTATAAACGAATCGCATGTTATTGGAAGACAGGAAACCCTCAGAGAATGCCGTGTAATGCTGTTCAGCATGTGGTACGTGCCATTGCTCAGCTGTTCAAACACTTCAGCAGACATTGATGGAGCTGAACCCTCTGTTCACCCAGAAAAACAGATTCATGCTCTGGAGCATTTTCCTCTACTCTCAGCCATTGGGTTCTGTTTAGGCCAAAATGGGCTTCATGGTTGATTTTGTCGTAGCAGCAGGATGCGCCCAGGCAGCTGTCAGCAGTGGAGACTGTGCCGTGCTCAACAAAAAGTAATTTAGCATAAACGCATCACAATCTAGAACGTTAAAGGTTTAACCAATGAAATGCGTCACTCTCCTTTTCTATTTATGAGCTATTCAGGAACAGCCAGAGTCTAACTCTCTCTAGACTTCCAAAAGAGTTTAGTACTCTCTGACTTCCTAAAAAAGCTACAACAGACCTGTCTACTGGTAAATGTCACTCACATTCTCTGGGTTCCGTTTTGTTCTCCGAAACTCTACCAAACAGACATAAAACATGCTGAATTCATAAGTTGTTTTTACAGCTTCTTTAAACTCCAGTTCACTTATTCATTAGTCAACTCACTAAAGGCTCAGCATATTAATATAGCAATAAGGTATAACCCATTCAATACATTTTTCGCTTTCAGATAAATAAAGCACATAAATTGTTGATAGAATACATTTAATGTGTCTTGAATTAATTGTAAGTTACTAAAATACTACGCTTAAAAATCTACTTGTTAAAAATGTTTTCTTAATTTCTGCTAAACTACTCTTCTGTTTCTAATGAGTATTACTATTTAAGTGGTCTTCGGGTTTGACCTTAATAGAACTTCTTTTGCTCCAATTCTGCTCCAGCTGGGCACCAATAATTGGAGCATTTTCAGTCCAGTTCTGTGCAAATGCTCCAATTATTGATACCCATCTGGCTTTGATTAAACTCACAGTGATAAAAAGCCAACTGGGGACTCCTAATTCTTTGGTATCACTAACAGACTTCCGGGAATTAAATAATGCCTTATAAGTAAAGTAAAAAGTTATTCCAAATTTCCCAAAAGATTTTGTCTGCCATAATACTTGTCAATATCATCATTATTATTATTATTATTATTATTATTATTATTAATAATAATAATAATAATTGTTATTATTAGTTACATTTATATAGTGCCTTTTGATACATGATTTAAGTAAAATCTTCCCTTGAAAATATTTTTCTTCCATTCATCCATCCATCCATCCATGGGTCGTGGGGGGTCCGTAGCCTATCCCGGAGGCTACGGGCGCATGGCAGGGAACAACACAGAATGCGCTGCCAAGCCTTCTCAGGTAATGTTTTTCTTCTGTAGGCTATTTTTTTCTTTAAGAAATTTTATAGAACTACCTGAACTACCTGTTTACTTTATGTGTGATGCTACAACTCATCTTAATGTAACAAATTATTAATATCTATCCAGAAAGAAGCTCTTACTTTGGGTAAATTACTTCATTTCTTTGTTTAATGTAAAAAGGTACATTGGTCGCCTTGAGGTAGAACCTGTTGTTTTAAAGTCCACTACATTCATTAATGAAATATAGAGGTTCAAAGTCCTTGGCATCCTCAATGCCTCTCTGGCTCTTTTGAAAAGCACTCAGAGGCAAAACAAAGGTCAATGTGAATACAGGTGGATGAACCACACAGTCAGTTTCACAGGGTGTTTCTTCATGGTATATGGCAATATCTGTGGGCAGCAGTGTCATTCAGAACAATCGAGCTTAAATGTGCAACCTTGTGTTCTTTCAATTTGATTTGACATTATGTGGTCTCAAAACATTATTATACAACAGTTAGTTCTGACCAAGAAATCTGATTGAACAAGAGGCGTTCTGTGAGGGCGTTTATTGGAGTATAACCAAACTCGGACATTTCACATCAGCCATATCACTCTGCATTACAGGTGTATCTAAGAACCGTTACATATGCCTCATTTCCACCAACACGGAACCGGTGCTGGGCTGGTTCTCAGGCCTTGTCCACACGTACATGGGTGTTTTTAAAAAACGTAGCTTTTTCTATGCGTTTTGTACGCTGTTGTCCACTTTGCTTGATATCACAGTGTGTGTCGTTCACTGTTTACATTACCTGTTTTTAGCCTAGTTTTTTTGAGCCATTTTTTTAGCCTAGCAGAACTGGTAATAAGGCATCTGATTGGCCAACATGGCTTTACGGTTAGTTTTATATCCGCACCTGTTTGTTTGGCATGATCTTGACAGCGCATTTTAGCATTTTCATGTGAACAGATTTTTTTTTAATAATGGAGGGGGAAAAACATCGTTTTTAAAAATACCCATGTACTTTGTGGTCAAGGCATTAGTCGGTGCCTTTTGAGAACCTGGCGGCATTTCCACCTGTTTCAAAAATGAAAAAGTGAGAGTAAAGTAAAGGTTCTTATGTATTCCGTTTTGTTGGATTTATTTTGATCTGTATCTATAAGCTGCTGAACTGAAAAGTTTCCAGAGTATGAATCTGTCTTTTTTCTCCTTAAAGGCTCCCCGTTTGTGTGTGTGTTTATTTTTTATTCTCGCTCGTTGTTTTACCGATCTTTTACTGATCTTTGCTGCCCGCCTCATGATCTCTAAACCACTTGAGAGCCAAAATATTTTATTTATTAGACCCTAGATCACTATGGGGTCCTATGTGCAGCCTAGGCAAGCCTGTGCATTAATTCGCCCCAGTGGATCTCACAGAGCTGGTGAAAGGTTCTTGTTGAGAACCTGCCCGCATTTCCATTGGTTTCAAAAATGAACATAAGCAGAAGTGAGAGTAAAGTACAGGTTCATATGCATTCCATTTTGTTGGATTTATTTTAATCTGTTTCAGATTATAAGTTTTTATCAGCTGTCTAACTGGAAAAAAAAATGTTTTCGAAGTACGATTTATTGCGCTTTGTTCTACTGCCTGTATCCAGTTTTGTCTCCGTAAAGGCTCCCCATCTGCGTGTGAGTTTATTCTCGCCCGCTGTTTTACCGCTGTCGTTTTGAGGTACACGCAATAAATCAGTCTGCTAAAAACTGAAGTTTGCAGCCCGCCTGATGATCTTTTCGCCACTCCAGCACCACGATATTTTATTTATTAGACCTGAGGTGTGCTTTTAATTTACAATGCAAAGTTATTCCACTAATAAGTTCGCTAGCTGTTTCATTGCTTTCACCGGCGACATTAGACAAGAATAAATTGGTTACACATTGAATTTAATGGGTATGCGTAAGATTTAGACGCAATATCCCGTCCTACTTTCGCTGACGTTACGGGAACTATTTTTTTTTGCGGATGACCGTAAATGTTTAAATAAATAAAATATGCTCTTATTACTTCTTATTACTTATATCTTATTACTGTTACCTTACAAATGCTACTCGATTAACTGCTGTATAAAAGCAATAACATACTCAAAGTTGTGCGGTTGTACTGAGGTGGGACCCACCGGCCGTCTGTTTTTTGTTTATTAATTTTATTATTTTTTTTTTAGAACTGATTCTTTGTTGGTCGTTTATTTGTTTGGGAGTTGGTGTTAGGTTAAAACCGTTACAGAAGAACAATTCTAAATGTATCAGCTTTGTTTTTATACTGCTGTATATTTTCTGATATGCGTATGCATGGTCTGTTTCTGTTACACGGAGTCGGTCTTTATCAAAAACGCATGGAGGAAAACATTCTAATGGTTAGAACTTGTGTTATACTCTTTCAGAGTATATTTTAGAGTATATACTCTCTGTAAAGTTATCTATAATCCATGCTATCGTGGATGAATGAGTGCACATTGTGAATGCAGTTCACACTCACTGGATCAGAGTGTGATCTTTGAAGTTCACCGCTATTGAGATATGTTCCTTCAGTGAGGTCTCCGTTGAGCTCTTGATGCTGCATATGACTGACGTGAATGTCTTAATACAGCGTCACATTCTGGTTGACTTTGTGTTACTAATAATAGTTTTATAGTTAATTAGTGTATCGTTTCGGGGAGTGGGGGTAGAAGACGGGCCTACGGAAAGCGTAGGCAATGAACTCGTGAATCTGACTCTGATAATACGTGACACAATTTTACCGTGTAACTGACAGGCGTAACCCACGTGGTTGTAAAACTGTCTCTTACTGCTTTGTACGTCCTCTTCTGTCCGGCGTGCTTTCGGGTTTTCTCGCCACTGGTTCCGTTCTCTACATGCATGGAGTAAATGATGTCGAAGAAGTCCTCCACTACAGCTACCTGTCGCAAGGATACCTTCTCGTCCATTCCAACGCTATCCTATGAAAAGAAGAAAGCAACGTTTATTTTTAATTTGTATTCAATTCTGAACACGCGGTTCTGAAATACTCATTTTCTCATTTGAACTTAAAGGCTAGATAAACGGTTGTACATAATTAGGTTAAAGATTCAAACATTGAATTATCTGGTATGTAGAGTAGTCGGCTGCTGTACACAAGACATTTATCAACTTGTTGACCTGCAGAATATGAATCTATTGTAATGACATTTTATATTCAATAACATGATTTATAGTTACTGAGCTTTGAAAACACAAATGTATAAAAAGTACATGAATAGGTTAATGTCATTGTTTCAAGATCACTTTGGGTTTAAATTTCAGACAATATGACTGTAGAATCATAACTGTCTGACAAAAACGTCTCCTTCCCACAAACCAACCTGTGGATTGTCTGAGGATCTTCTGATCCACTACAGTGTTATGTTTACATCATAAACAATGAATAGTCATTACTATACTTCCCCTTTTGGCTTCTCTCTCTCTGATAGTCTGTTTTCACACAGTGCTTTTCAACCTTCAATAAGTATAAAAACTAAAGACTGGTCTTTGTGGGGGGAAAAAATTAAACCTTAATATTTTATTCTTTTTGAAGATTTGCATTAATTAAATCAGCATTATGTTATTAAGATAAAAAGGTAGTTTTAAACCTATACATTGTTTGTTTGGGATCAGAAGGTTGTTACTGTTAGTATGGGAGAAATGCTAGTTTCCAGGCAATGATTTTTTAAGTGAATCAAAAACTGTTGAACTTTCAGGCGTCTGTGTTTTTAGAAAATGAATGGATCAATAGATGGATAATTTTCAGTGTATTACATTAAAATAGTATATTCCGATCTTATTCTCTGGTGTGGGCAGTTAGCCAGAAACAAAACCCGATGAATAGACTGATGGATCAATATTTTAATGCTGCTTTTCTTTTACTCAAAGGTAAAAACCTCCTCTTGTTTTTATAGTCATCTACTGTTCACTCAGTGTCTCATTATACGAAATTATGACAGCCCAATGCTCCATATATCCTGGAAATTTCAGTCATTGCTTATAACTCCTGTCAAACTAGCTGTTAAATAAGCTAAGACAGGTATTTTGAAAAGCATTTATCTGTATTTTTTTTTCAACACACGTCACATTGATATCATTAATAACGAACAAGACTATGATCACTTCCTGGTTCATTGATTGTGTTTTCCGCACTATTCAAGACATACAGGATATTGAGTAAATTGTTTTAAGTTGGCATAAGTGATCCACCAGTGATTGAGATTAAATCCTAGGATTATTTCAATGTGTACTTATAGCCTTGTACTATGTAAGTTATGAAGCTGTGTAAAATGGAAATCTATCTGCTTTTAGGGTATGAGCCTATTGTGGGGTGTTACGCTCCAGTCTTGGGTTGGAGCCCAACAAAGTGAAAGGGAGGGAGGGACTGGGAAGGACAAGACAACCAGAGCTAGGAGAAGGGAACACGGGACACAAAAAACACAATAAGCAGGGATAATAAAGGGATACAATAAACAAAAAGGCAGACACACACCTAGTGGAACACGCAACCACACAGTCGAAGTGAAGGTATCCAGAGGGGAGATCAAAGAGGAGAAGTCGAAGTACACGAACGAAAGTTCAAAACCAAGCAGTCAGTCAAAACCAGGGCGAAGGTACAATAAGGGAAGAGGCGAAAATCGGAAGTCAAGAACAACACAGTCATACACAAGCAGTCATACAAAAAGCAAAGCGAACGAAGAGCGAGGATGAAGCGGCAATCTCTTCAGCCGACGAACCGGAAACTGCTCCGAAGGCAAGGGAGGCGGGGCCAGGTCCAGAGCGGTTGACCAATCGGCGAGTGGGCAGAATGTCCGTAGAACCTGTAGGCATCCTTGTGAACTTACGGCACGTACCACTTACGGCACGTACCCTGGACTTACGGCATGTACACTTACGGCACGTAACACAGGGTCATTCAAATCACGGTCCTCGAGGTCCGAGCACTGCTGGTTTTCCAGCTTTCCTTTACCTGTCAGTCAGGTGTGAAGCCTCT
>JAODJU010000081.1:9455888-9477104 GCA_026776725.1 Gnathonemus echidnorhynchus
AGGGCTTCTCCCCTGGTAGGAGTATTAACAAACTGAGTAAAAAAACAATCCTGTACTAATTCCACCATCTCAAGTTCGTTTACAGAAGAGCCAGAGACTGTGTCCCACTGTATCCCAGGTAAATTAAAATCACCCATAACATCCTCCGGTGCGCAAATTCATCATGTGGACGAGCTCTGCGGTCTGTGAATTTCACAGACTCCGAATTCGGAGTGAAACCGGAACTAAAATCAGGATTACAGAAGCACAAGGACCGCAGAGAGTGAGAGAGAAAGTTAAAAGAGACCAGGTAATGAAGTTAGCCCTCGTGCAGGGCCCAAAATCTGATGCTACACCCTGTGCAAGACTATTCTTTTCCCAGAAGGTGTCTTCCAATTTTATTTTCTGCTATACAGATTTAAATAAGCCTGTTATATGTATGTCAATAGCCAACACTAATTTGACTTGGTAACAGTCTGGTATAACCATTACAATAGTATTTCATTGCAAATCCTCTTCCTGAGTATAACTAACATGGAGGCGCAAAATTGATAGTCTAGACAACATAAAACAGCAGAAGTTCCTTGGGATTGAGGCTGGAGAGTGTTGTTGTACAATAGGCATCCACCACTTGTCTCTTGGTGTAAAATGAAAAAGAGAATTACATGATGCTCTAATTGCTCAAGTACTAGTATGGGTACATCGGAATGCTTCTTCTCGCCTACCCAGCTACACACACACACATGCACACACATACAGTGGAGAGCGTAGCTTGGGGTCCAGGCGCAGGGGGTGGAATCCCAGGGGGGGTTAAGGGCCCCCAACAGAGATGAGACTTTTCTGCTGAGACCGGGCCTCAAACTGCAGGCCTTGTGAAGAGACTAAGCCTGCCACAGGCAGAAGGCGGAGTTTAATTCCTCCAGATGTGGCAAGCCAGAAAGTCAGATTCAGGGACAGAAAAAGGAGCAAAGAGAGCGCGCCCTCCCGCAAAAAGGAGCAAAGAGAGCGCGCCCTCCCGCAAAAGGGAGCAAAGAGAGCGCGCCCTCCCACCGCCGATTCCTACATCACCAGAAACAAATAAATAGCTGGTACTCTTTAAACTTACTTAAACCCCATAGGTCAACCATAGGTGTAATGTTATCACTCAGAGCGCTATTAGGCTTAAATATACTTACACTTTAGCCCTTATGTGTGATGCATAGTTTTCTCGGTAGCTAGTTCTGAGGGTCTGCAGTTATAATAATGAAAATAATAATGACTGTGCTGGTGCCAGTTCATTTTTTCCTGGTCCTACAGGTTATATATACACCCCCCTACAATGACAGCCAGTGTACAAACAAGCACAGACCTTTTCTGTAAATGGGGGGGGGGGGCTGGTGGCCACATTAAACCAAAGCTGAGGAGACAGTCGGGTTGCTGTGTTGTTCTGCACTGGCTGCGTTCCGAATGTTACAGCGAGAGCAGTATTACTCATCATGGCGGAAAAAGCTATGGAGAAACAGCTGTGGGAAGAAAAGGAAAGATCTCCTTAGAAAACGATACGGACAGGCAGGGGCAAATGCTACCAGTACAAGGCCACAACGGAACAAACTTTCAGTACTTGGCAAAAAATAAAAAATAAACATGGATGTGATGTCTGAACATGTCCTTCTGTATATTATTAAACGTGAATTAGAAGAGGATAGGGTCATTGTGTCAGTTAGGGCACAATATAATAATTATGAAAAACCTTTACAGCTGATTGATATAAACTCTTACTAAAAATAGTTGTGGGTTACTTAACATTTGGGTGCAATTTTATTTCCATTTATTGACATTATGATAGGGAACAGGGGAATGCAGAAGTGGAGTTTACTGCATGTAGTGAGTTAGGATATGGTGACCTGCTTTTTATCCAGAAGTATAACTTCAAAGTGAAAAAAAATGCAATTGTTTGGTGTTTAATGTACTGTGTTTCTTTTACTTGCTGCTTGACAAAAGTAGGCTTTGATATTTAGACTGACTTCACCTTCCTTAGACCTTTTTTAAGATCAACAACAGCAGCACACTTTAGAAAAATGCCTTAAAACACCTGCATTGGTAATTTCATAAATATCCATCTGTTTCTGCTGGGAAATTCTATGAAATTAATACAAAATGTAAGGTGCCTTTAGCGACACCTTGAGGAAATCTTCTGAAACGCACCCCAACGGAATCGATTCTCCTACGGTCAGTCTAGAGGAGACCCCTGCAGTTAGGCTCTTGGAGTTCTTACCATTGCTGCGTCACCTTGATTGTATTCCTGGATATCTACCCATACAAACATGGAATCCACTGCATTGGCTCTCCATTTACCTGTGGAGCTTCTCTTTTCATGTCTACAAACGGCTTCACTTCCCTTCCCACAGGCTGTAATGTTGTGCCGTATGGCCTGAAGTCCACCTATCATGCCCGCGTCCTGCGATAATGTCGGCTGAGAAGGTGAAGAGATCCACATTGCGTGGGAATTGGGAGCATCGAACGGGAGCGTCATTGGTGTTTTGTGAGTTTAAGAAAAGGGAGAAAGGAATGAACACGAGAAAATAGCAATTTATGAATCAAGTGCTACACCAAGGACAACTGGCGGCTGAGAGACCAATGGAAGATTTTAATACATTATGTGGAACTGCATGAAAAGGCGGTCAAATGATCTGATTGGTCCTGGGAATGTATATTTAATTTTTGATTGAAATTATTACTGAAATATGTGCATACTACCAAAACCAATTTTTTGGTAGAAAAAAAGCAGCATTAAATGAGAGCAGACAAATGATGCTTTGAAACTTGAGTAGGGCCGGCCCTGGGTATTCTTGCCCCCCGACCATGCAGCAGAAAACAAATTCTGTCATTTCATTTATATTAAAGACGTTTCAGTAGCACTGGCTATCTGGCGGCTAACTAGCTAATGCGCCATTGTTTCACAAGAAAAGTAGCGACATATTAAAACTAGTATATATAATTATAATATTATGTATTTCTCATGATTTCTATCGCTCAGTCTTTTGTCCCCCCTAAACAAATGGTGCCCTAGGCGATCGCATATGTTGTCCGTAGGCTGGGCCGGTCTTGGACTTCAGCTCAAGTTACTGTCAAAACAAAAGCCTAAAAATATGTGTAATATGAAAAATGTACATCCTGCGACGAGTTTAATCACTCAACAACCTTTTCGTGCACCTTAAATCAGTTCCAAACGATATAAAAGTTGTATATATGGTTAAATTAAAACATGCTCAGTACAATATGTTTGTATTGATTCGTTCCACCTATCCTGTATTCCTGGCACACATATTATATGAAGGGACAGGTGGAACAAATCAATACAAACATTATATCACCTGCCTTTCTCTCCAGAGATGGCTGGCTCCTCCTCTTTCTGTCATCACATAAAATTATGCAGAAATTCTATAGCCAGTCCAAAACCCGTGTCTGTGTTTATATCCATAAACCATAAATGCGCATCTCTTTACCTACGAAACACAGGCAATTAAAAACGAATGAAAACAATTATGATTAAAAAAAATACATTATGGTGTTGAATTATTACTATTATAGCATTTGTTCTTGTTTTCTGTTTATAGTAGACGTAGTATGCAGTGATTTCCCATATCTTGAATAGAAATAAATGCTGGATTCCATGAACGCATGTGTCAGGCTCCAATCCGAACATCTATGGCAAACTGGGAAGACGAGCGGTGAAACTTAAGAGGAGAGGTTGCTGGCTGCGGCGTGATGCAGCCGGAGAGACTCCGCACTACGTCATGGGCAGAGGCGCCCGCTCAATGGGAAGGTGCGGCCGCGCTCATTCACATTACGTACACAGTGAAGAAGCTGGGACTGGCGGAGAGCAGCAATGCAAAGGGACCCCATGCATAACCCGTAAAACCAGCCTCGCTTTCTGGATTTCTCGTTGAGGAAAAGGGTCGGGGGGGCATGTGCACGAGACAATCCGTGGCGCTTCCTTTGCAGAACCTGGTGAGTAGCGCAAGTGCATTGCAACGTTTGTGGGGTTAAATGACCTTATGCTGAGGATTACCTCACAGGTAAACTACAGTCTGGGGCTGCTCTGGGGGGGGATATGTGTAT
Source organism: Gnathonemus echidnorhynchus (assembly GCA_026776725.1). Taxonomy (NCBI): domain Eukaryota; kingdom Metazoa; phylum Chordata; class Actinopteri; order Osteoglossiformes; family Mormyridae; genus Gnathonemus; species Gnathonemus echidnorhynchus. The sequence continues at coordinate 9,459,969 of JAODJU010000081.1, forward strand.
ATGCGGGTATTTACTGTTTACCATTTAACCTAAAAAAATATTTTGGGAAAAAATATCAGAATGAGCCTTGATCGTCATCCTTGGTGTGACTATAGGAAAATAATATCGCAGTCGTCTTCAGGCGTTTTGCTTTTGCCGTGAACGGGTCGCTCACATGACTGATGATGCAGGGCACTGCGGTTGCAATAGGAAATCGCCGCTGTCTCTGCAGCCTGTTGCCCTTTTCCAGTCACCGACATATAGCAATGGTGGATGTTTCTGTAGGACAACATATTGATAAAATAAATAATCAAATAAATAAACCAGATGGCCCGGCGATCCGCTTGTATGGGCAATTTCTGGCCGCACTCCATAGGAATACTACGGGATGGGGGACTAAAGCGCATGCGGTCATCGTTATTTTAGTACCGATTACAATGACCGATTGCCAGCGATTTAATAACATTCAGACGCTCTTCCAAATGGACAATCGCTGCAATAATTGTTCATGCTTATACACACATTTATGTAAGGCCACGTTAAGTCACTACGAATTCCAACTATTTATTTTATACTGACAGTATAACCCTAGCTGTACATAGCACCCATTCGACTATTGCTTCCGGTCAGTCACAGCTTAGTGTTAATATTATAGTTAAAATTAGTCCCTTTTTTAGATTGGACCGTTCTAGCAGTTAAATCGTATGATCTCAAATATTATGTCATTTTATTGTTCGAGTCGTGCTCAAACTAAGATGCGTTTCTTGTGGGAATACTTTTATTATGGGCTATGATGTAATTGTACTTTTTCAAACCGGAGACATCTTCAGCCAGGTGCTATATAGGCAAGCGCCTAGCTGTGTGCTTGGTCCGGCTAATGCAGTGGTTTTCACATGAACTATAACTGGAAATCTGAGTGCTGTATATCGTGGAGTACGTTTTAGCAATGTAATATAATATAATATAATGAAGTTATGGAATTAATTCAGCAGTAGGCTACTATTAATGTTCACTTCTTTTAAGCTTTACATGTAAAGGGCAGTTTTTGTTATAGAGACATATTACAATTGTATATCTATAAATGAAGACTTTTTTTCCTAATTGGAACATTCACGCAGACTTACTTTGCTTGACCATATGTAAATCACCCGTCAGTTCCATCTGAATAAATGACGGTTTCTCTTTGGCCCTGTGTTGGTCACGTCGTAAAATGTACTGTTTCTGCTGTTCCTCGCTGACCAGCTGTCCAGCCAAACATGCAACTGCACTTGTACGCTGATCGGTGTCTAAATATAGCTTACTGACCATGAAACACTCCCACCAAAAACTACAACAGACAGGAGAAATACTGAGAGCTTTATCTCTGTGGCACTGTAGCAATTATGTACTGATTATTTCATTCTTTATGCTATATTCATCGCAAAACATACAATGCATGAAAAATAGGTTCTACTGTGTAGCACCCCGATCAATTAAAATTATTTTGTGGTGTATGTAACATTTTTAAGCAGTTACTTAAGACATTTTTCAAAGGGGTTGGAATATTTCATAAGTAGTCATTATGTAACCAGTTTGTAAACAACATCAACAATAATAATACGATCTGTCTGAGATCATTCTTATCTAACACAATGCTTTCTGTGGTATCACCTGCGGCAGTGCTCACTCCTGTTAAAGATACAGTGAAACAAAAGTCAGCACTTTAGTTCACTGGCCACAGTGCAAGTTTTAATTTGAGATTTTAAGTGTGTAACTGTTGATCCGTGGCAGTGTAACATGTCATATTCCCCCTGGAGTTGGCACAGATTTCCAGTTTATTGCTGCGATATAGAAGAAAGTTAGTGAACTGAATGCCCAATACCTACGAGCAAAAAAAAACTCCAAGTACTGAAACTGGAAATTTGACATACACACTACCCACATCTGTCACTAACTGGTTGGATACAGACAACTAAATATTTTCTTTATCTGTTCTCTTTTCTTGTACCTGTAAGATCTAGAATGGACTTGTTCCTTAACATTAATATGGCTCAGAGACTCCTAACCATCAAGCAGATTTGTCCCAGAGATGCTATAGTACATTGCCTGTAACTACGTGTAACTGTGCATGGATCCAACTGACACCTGACTAATCATGCATTGTTCCCTGTGAAAAGACATGGCTGTATACACGTGTGCGTTTATGAATGAAGTATGAGTGAATGAATGAAATTTAATGAATGAAGCCTTTCAGTACATTAAGCTTTAACTGGCTTGACTGTTTAGGTTATAATTTAACACAAATGCAAGTGAACACTTTTACTGTGACTGTAACCTGTAGTTTTTTTCTGGGATCTCAACTGTTGTTGTGTTATGCAAATTGCAGTCCTGGACACCAGTCATTTTCTGGTTCTCAGGAATAATAATAATAATAAATAATTGTAATTTGTATTAGTTATGCGCCAAATTTTCAAGATATTTAAAAAATTTTAATATAAAAAATTTGAGAAGGAAAAATCTGAATTCGATTAACTGGTTAACTGGTAAATATTTGGTTACTGTACTACTTAGAAAATTATATGCAGTTCATATTCAATGCAGCTCTTTTTACAAGTAACACACAACACAACACATGAGTAAGGAAACAAAAAAGGCAGCCAGGAGAATGTCCCCCCAGCGCGGCCTGAGGGGCCCCAAAAGCACTGAAGTACGGCAGCAATCTTAACACAATTTAAAAACCTTATATTAAAATTAAAAATTCAGCTGAATAGTCGAATATGAAAATATCTTGCGCTTGTAGCCCTAATCTGTGTGACATTTTTCAAGAACTGCAAGAACCAACAAACACCCGAAAATGTAGAGACAATAGTTAAGACATATTTTAACTGACAGCAATAAGCAATTCAGCAATTAAATAATACATACAAGTTTTACATTATATAATTTATGAATATATGATGAAGTGGTGCAGTAATCGTGCCGATGATGTAGTATTTCGGTACTATGCAGAAACGCTTAGCTTATGCAACTGTATATGATGGGAGATGCAAGATGAGGCGAATAGGGAAGATGAGTAAGGATAAACAGAGCAGACATTACTAACAGAGCACAGAGGGCATCGATGCAGGAAGGATGTTTAGTGAAGTCAGACAAGAAGAAGGTTTTGAGGTGAAATTTTGAAAATTGGGAGAGTGTGTGTGGGGGGGGAGAGAGACATCCTGGGGAAGGGAAAGGGGTGGTACCATACAGTAGACTTGCTCACCAAAACTGTGGAGTTTAGCTGGAGGCACAGTGAAGAGCCCAGAAGTGTAAGATTGTACAGTGTGAGTGGGTGGATAGGACATCAGAAGGTCAAAGAAATAGGGGGATCAAGATTGTTGAGAGCCTTGTAAGTAAAGGGGAAGAATCTTGAAGCGGATCCATAATTTCACAGGGTGCCAAATCTTGGGGAACAGGAGTAATCTGATGATGTGTTCGAGGTTAGGTGAGGAGCCGGGCTCCAGCTCGTGGAGGAACCTGGAGCCGAAGCCCGTGAGGGGGGAGTCGTGGTAATCGAGCTGGCCAAAGATGAAGGCATGGATGAGGGACTCAACTGCACGTTTGGAGAGGCAGGACAGCGTAGAAAAAAGAAGTGTTCAGCTGAAGTGTCCAGAATGTCTCCACGGTTATGAACTGTACGTGAGTGGGGTGCCTTCAATGTGGAGGGAATCAGCATTCGTAATGGCGCACTTATGATGTATAATGAAGTTCACCCGCTGATCTTGAAAAAGTTGCTGGCCGTCCGGGTTTTTCCAATTCAGATACTCAGGCTTTGATGTGCGACAGATGGGGTTAATGAACTGGTTTAGTAGGGAAAAGACCAGGGTATCATTGGCATAACACTGAAAATGGGGAGGGTGTATAAAACATAGCTGTGGCCCAAGAACTGGACCACTGGAAGCCCCATGGGTAACCGGAGAGAATGAATAGCATAATCTGAGATGGAGTTTAACAGTTTATATTTCAGGAGGTCAGCTAATGCAAGGCAGTGCCCACAGTGGCCAGGTCATGGAGTTCTGAGAGGAGGACAGTGTGGGACAGTGTGTGAAAGCCTGTGGTCAGGTCGAGGAGAGTGAAGATGTTGAGGGCTCCGGAATCAGCATATATAAGAAGTGTCAGCTAAGGTATTTTCAGAGAGGGCTAAAGCTGGACTGGAATGGGTTGAGTGGGTTATTTTGCTGGAGATTAGGAGATGACGAGCGAGACGCATTTTAGAGATGGTATGGCGGCTATAAAATTAGATATTAAAATTAAGCTTTTAAAATTTTTCGTTTAAATGGTGAGACAGATGGAGGGAAGCAGTCTGAGAGAGTGATTAATTGAAGGGGGTGCTCAGGTGAGGGCGGAGAGGTGGAGGGCAGGTCAGTGACAGGTTGGACAGGCAATCAGGAGAGCAGGTGGTGACCTTCGAAGCAGCGGTCGTACCCGAGAGTGGAGAGGAATTCGGGAGTGGGACGGCAGAGAGGCAGCTTGGAGGTGGGAGGCCAGAGAACGTAGATGGCTGAAGTGCTGATGGCGGACGTTTTGGTGACCGGCAGACGCTGGAGAAGAAAATGTGCTGGAGGTGACCTGCAGGAAGTGACATCACCGCAAAGGGGCGAGTATCCCTGTGTCGATTGGTGTTTCAGTATGCTGATGTCGCCCTGAATAAGCCTTCCTGCTCCAATTCACATCTCATTGTTTGATCCCATTGTTTTTTTAATTGTGATTCTACTCTAAAGGTAATAAATGAAAGTAGAATAGAAATATGCATTGTATTCATTATGCAGGCACCATAATATTGTGTATCCATAAATTAATTGGCATATATTCAGGTGGGTGTATTTTTATCATCGCTATTTACCGAAGGTCCAACAGCTGGCTCTTCTGGAACTACAAACAAGCGAAACGCTGCGTTGAAGTCTGCCCTTAACCGTCATGTTACATACAGCCTGTCTAACATTTATAGAGCAGCTGTCTAATAAGAATGTGTCCCAAAACACAAATGGACAGAATGCAGATTGTTGTAACATTTTAATGGAAAACTTCCAGATATTCCTGCAGTCCTGCTTGCAGTTAAGGTTGTGTTGAAGTCTGTGTTTTTTCTTTTAATACATTCCCGGAAAGGATATTTTTACCTTTGCATTTAGTCATTCACTGTTTTTCCTGAAAACAAACGGAAAGGTGAAATGGTCACTATACTACATATATGCAGCATAAAAAGCTAAGTGCTTTCAGTACAGAAAGGAGTTACTTTCATTGCTTGTTGGTGCAGGATGATAGGAAATGTGTCCATTTTGACCAGGTGTAAATTGGCAGCCTGATTGTTCCTGCTTTCTATATCTGCATTCAGATTTTCATAATGTTTCATTAGTGAAGTGCATATCCATTTTAGAATCCTTGTTAGAAAATATAGGAGTCGTGTTATAAAATGTTTTTTGAAACGTATAAAATGTTTTTTTCCGCTACATGATTGGATCGCTGACTGGCACATTGTCACGGTTCACTGCCAAAATAGTTGTTGCGATGGTGCCTCAAGAACACTGCTGGAGAAATCAAAGAATATCACCCAGGAATGCAGCTTTGCAGGAATGTCTGCAGGATCCACGAGGCAGATCCAGGGTTGGGGTCAGCAAATGACAGGGATGAGATGTGTTAGATAGGGAGGAAGCGTAATATAAGTTTAGTGGAAAGGTGAAGGCAGATAGGAGGGTGTGAAAAATTGGTGGGATGATATGTCTTCATTCGATTGTCTGAAATTAGGGGGAGAAAATGTGTGGAAGCTTCATGATAATCCAGGGCAGAACGTGAGCACGATGCATTGTATCGGTTAGAGGCTTTTGATGGGTCCGAGCAGAAATGGGTAAGGAGCTGAAGCAGGATATAGTGATTTTGCCAGTGTTGGTGTCAATTGGGAAGGACGAAAAATAGACTGAGGAGGTGTGTGACAAAGTAGAAAAAAAAAACAATGAGGAACATTTTTTTCATATTTAAATCATGAAAGCACAGTAGGAGAATGTGGGAGATAAAAAAAAAGCGATAGAGATAGAAAGATCAAAGTGGAACTTCGTTAAATGCACTTGTTGTGGGTCTTATGTGATGAGGCTGAAGAAGCTGACTTTTGACATCGTTCCGTCCTGCTGCCTTTTATCAAATCTGTCTCCGCTGTCCACTTTCTCGCCAAACCCCGTGTTGGACGGTGGTCTGGGCCCGCCCTCCTGGAGCGAGTCTGACGGAGCTTCGGGTCTGACGTACCGCTCCGGTGAAGGAACCTAGATCAAACTGCGAGGGATGAAAATGTTAAATGTCCATAAAAAAATGCCTCTTTAAAGGAGATTTTGCATATTACGATATAACAAGTGGCGTTGCTAACAGAGTCAACTGAGGTTTTAGCTTAGGATGTGCTGGGAAGAGGTCACTGATTGCAGCACAGATTATCAGCAAATTTAGAGCATGTAGAAATGCGCAATAAAATATAAAATTTAGAGAATTAAATGCATTTAAAAGGGAAACTTCTAAAACCTGAGAAATATGAAGGATCCATTAATGCAAGAACTGTAATAAATAAATAAAATTTTAAGGAATACATACCTACATGTGTGCAGACATGCATATATCTACTAGCCATTTATCCTAGTCTGGGTTGCCAGACTGATATCAGAGAATATATTAGGAAGTTAGAGGAAGACACTTACAAACTCTTAAGAGTTAAAAAGGACCTACCAGCTTTTGGTTCTGAAATTGTATAGTATGTACAGTGATTCATTTTTATTTACTTTGCATAACAAGTAATGTAATTCATTAGAGATCTTCCCTTCCCACACGACTGAAATAGCATCATGATTAAAAAAAAACATATTTTTTTTAATGTACCATCTGTGCATTCAGATCTGCCTCATTTTGTGTTGAAAGGCATTCTTGGAAAGCAAGTACACTTCAAAAAGTTTTTCGAGTCTGGTAACACAGTGTTTCGAAATGTCGTGCTTGAATGTAGCCCGTAATAAGCAGCATCTTTAATCATTTCCACGGAGGAGGGGGGTGGGAGATGACTGAACATTTATTGGCTGGTTTCATTACCCAAACACGTTTTTTATTTGGTGTAAACAGAGATGAGCCAGATATGTATATGTTGCTGTATGAAGATTAAAAAAAAAAAATTCAAAAAATTCAAATTTTGATAGCTTCCTTGTTGCAGCGTTTATTTAGCATGTATAAGAATTCATAACTTCAGTAAACAATCTTGTTTTGTCAGCCATTGCTGCCTGGTTTACAGCAGTATATGGTTATAACACTTTTTTCATTTGTTTTTACTCTCTATGCATGCAGTCTGCCTTTTTCTTTATTACCATTTCAATGTAATATTTGAGATCTGTATTTTTATTTAACATAGTGAACCAGACCTTAACATAGGGCAGTGAGGTGTGATTCATTCTGTACATTCCAAGCCGATATTGAGGAGCAAAACAAATAAAGATAAAAGTATTATGAATACATTTAAAACAGAAAAGTTCCTTGAATGAATTATGTACGGTTTTCCATTTTTTATTCCTTTTTATTCTGTGTGTCTCAGGGCAAGACAGTCATAGAGGGAATTATTTAGGCTGGTCCACTAACTTGTGACAGTTTAAGAGTGTATGTAAGCAGCAGGGACACTCTTTGAATCTCCTCTACAGAGTGAACTGGTATTCACAAGTGAAGGAAATAAAGCTTTCAGTGAAGATTTCAGCGAATTAATTTACACTGGTTACACAGTGTTGAATGCAGTCACCAAGCATTCGTAATAATGGTGCGTTTTAAAGCTTTTTAAATGCAGTGTGAGCATTTATCTGGTTTCCCTAAGCTGTCAAAGCCAGTAGGTATTGCTCTTTATGAATAAATAATGTAGTTACTGGAAGGCTGTTAACAAGGGGCAGATAATGAGCAAAGGCTTTAGGAGATTTGGAAATAGACACAGGCAGACAGGAAGTGACCTGTGCCCCCAGGACCCCAGAGGGACCCCCCCCCCCTCGTTAAAAGGAGATGAGGACAGTGAAGATCTGGCAGAGCACTGTACAGATATGTAAGTGGTAGTCAGCATAAATGTAGGACGGATTCTGATCCTTACTAACTTCCTGATTGCAGAAATGTGCGAAAGGCAGCTGACAGTGATTGTTAAAGATCTCCAAAGCCGTTTGGTAAAACTTGTGCTAATATGTTAAGTGGTCAGACAATATAACTCGTAGCGAGATCCCAAACATCCATCTTCCAATCATTTATCCAGAACGGGGGCGTTGGAGGGTGGGGGTGAGGGTGATGGAGATAGAGCATGTGCCATGGAATCTTAAATGTAAACCCTGGGGAGATACTAAGTATAGTAGACAGTATAGGAAGAGATTGAAGAGCACTATTGTAAGGTATATTGTTTTATTAATTTTAAGGATTTCAATGAAACGTGTTGCCGATGACTTTCAGCATCACGTTGATTAGAGTAGATCAAAGTAGGTGTAGAAACATATATTGCAGTCTTGTCCATGTCAAGAAAAAATTATACAATTTGCACAAAAAATGTGTATGTAGAAGAGCTGTGGGGTGACAGGTGGGAAATGTAGAGTGATAGGTGGGAAATGTAGAGTGACAGGTGGGAAATGTACCTCGTGTGTCACAGAATGACATTTCCAGGTTAAAAGAATTAGCTGTGTTTTAATCTAGGTGTTAGTCAAAGAAGAACACAGTATACTCGCGTAATAGGGCAAAGACAGCATCCACAGAGGAGGGAGGGCTGACCTGCCATCTTCATCTGATTTGTCTGTTGATATGTCCACGTTGCATTGGTTCTTTAGAAAAAATCCATCTAGTCAGCTGGCATCCTGTAGAGCAGGGGTGTCAAACTCCAGTCCTGGTTGGCCGGGGCCCTTAGTTCTTTCCCTGTTCCACCACAAATGATTCAGCTCCAGAGCTGTGTGGTAATTAGCACAAGGAGTTGAACCAGGTGTGTTAAACGAGGGTGATCCAAAAACTGTGTATGACTCCGGCCCCCCAGGACTGGAGTTTGAGACCCCTGCTGTACAGGGCATACTGCAGATTTGTGTCCTTTGCTGCCTGGAACCAAAACTGTAGTGGAGCATGGCTCTGTTTAAACCAGGTCGCTGGTCCAAATCCCATGACTAGACATGAGATGTTAACACTGGGCCCTTGAGCAAGGCCCTTAATGCCAGTTGCTCCAGGGTCTGTCTGACCCTGTGTGTTACTTTGGATAATAGCATCTGCTAAATTCATAGATGCAAAGGAAGTGGGATGTATCTCTGGAAACTGTCATTGGAACATTTTTAAGTACTCAGGAGAGGCACAAGAATTTAAGAGCAACAATGGGTGAGGTTTAACTCAGTGGTTTAACTCTGTGGTTTAACTCAGTGGAGTCTAATAAAATACTGTAACTATTTTGAAGCCAAACCAGTTCTTTGCTACAAAATGACATGGAATAATTCCACCCCTCTGAGTCTGGAGCCCTGACAATCTCCAAGTGGAACACAAATGTGTAAGCTTTTAAGCCGTCACACCTAAGTAAAGTAGTCTATCGTCATCACTTTCCCAAAGATTTCCTTCAGGAGGGTCATGGTGGCAGCATGCTCAGCAGGTCAGGCTAAGCCTCTTTAGCCACATATGCTAGCTTGTTCATGGGGATCTCTAGATCTGGGAGATGTAATTCCTCCAGCATGTACCTGGGCCTTCCCTGGGACCTCTGCCCAGTGGGGCGTGCCAGGAATACCTCCAAAGGGAGCCATCCATGAGGCATCCTTACAAGATGCCCAAAGCACCTTAGCTGAATCTTCTGGGTCTATTTCAAGATCCCTTCAGATCTCCCAACAAACCTGGCAGATAAACCTCATTTTAGCTGCTCGTTCTCATGACCAATACCCACAGCTCATGACTGTAGCTAAGGATAGAGATGCAGACTTATCACTTGACTTCCGCTTTACTGCTATGGACTTTCCTGCAAAACTTCAGTCGCTGAACTGACTTTGATCCCATGTTCCTACTTACTGTTACTTGTGACCGAGGTACTTCACTAAGGGTAGTCTCTCCCCCATCACCTGAAAGGAGCAATCCATGCTATTCTGAGAGAGTACTCTTAGAGGTACTGATTCCCGGCCCATCTACAGCACATTCAGCATTGAATTGCTCAACCACGTGGACTTCACTTGTAGCCCCCATAACAGGCGCCCTTCCAACCATGAATGTGCCACGAAAATCACAAACCGGAGTGGAGATATATAAATAGCATGCACTACTAGCCCCAGTACACATCTTTGCTGCAGCATCTCCCATAATATATGCTGGGACATCGGGGCGTATGTCTTGTTTAAGTTCACAAAGCACATGTAGACAGTGTTAGCATGTTCCCCTGAACCTCATACATCTGTGCAACGAAGAAGAGTTGGTCCACTTTAATAGCCAGGCTGGAATCTGCATTGTTCCTCCTTGATCCTAAATTTCACCTTAGGGAGGAGTCTTATCTGCAGTAACTAGGAATAAGCTTTTCTACTGAGTATGAGAAATGTGATCATCTATAGTTGTAACACACCTCTTTTTAAAAACAAAGACCGTCACAATTATTTGCCAGTCCAGTGGTAATTTAGCTGCCTTCCATGCAACATTGAAGAGGTGCATCAACTGCATCACACCCCCCCCCCAAAAAAAAAATCCAGTGCTTTTAACATTTCTGAACATATTACTGTACATCTACCCCAAAGGCTTTCCAATAGCAAGGCCTCTGACCAGCATATTGTCTTCAGCTGCACTGCTAGCCTGCCTTTTGACGAGAGGACACATCAGCCGTTTTTAGCAGGTGTTCTTTCCACTTCTCGAAAATATTCCCAGAGTTAGTCAACATTTCCCCACACTTGCTGAACGTAGCACGAGCAACTTCCTGCCTCCCTTCCCGATGTCTTGAACAGTTCGCCAAAAGACATTCTCTGTGGCCTCTTCCAATTCCTTCCATGCACCTCCATATATTCACTGCAGCTTTTCTGGCCTATCAGTACCTTTCCGCTGTCTTAGGAGATCCCAGTGCAAGCGTTGTCCTGAAAGTCTCATTCTTCAATTTAACAGTTTCCCCTGGTGTCCACCAGCAGGTCCTGTGGTTACTGCTATGACCACCTTCTGGCCAAAGCTCTTGGCAGCCACTGCAAGAATCGAGGCCTCGAATATGTTCCCCAGCCTCACTCCACATGCGGGAGAAGTTTTTCCGGAGTTGTGACCTCTCACATAAAAGGGGTTCTTGGAAAACCCTGACTGCTCGTTTCAGTCATCCTGGTGCATCATGGGTATCCTCCCTACACTGTCGACTAGATAGTTCTGCTCATTTGTTCACCATAGGTTTAAAATAAATTGCCTCAAATCAGATAACACAACTATAAAGTTGATCCTTGAGCTAGGGTCCTCTGGTACCAGGAACTCTTTTATCCTTGTATTTAGAAAATGTTTGTTATGGACAATCAAAGGTTGCACAGAAGTCCAACAATTCACAGCGTAGGTGTAGATCCAGGGGACCATTTTCCCCTCCCCATATCTCCATTGTTCCCCATGCGAGCATTGAAGTTTCCAAAAAAGAGCACAAAGTCTGTAGGTAGAACCTTTTTCAACACATTCCCCACTGTAAGAAGACTGGGTACTTTGAGCTACCGTTCAAAAGTTCCCCTCCATGCAACTTGTAGTTCTGTAGAGGCAACCCTCTCATCTACTGGGAAAAATTCCAACTGCGCAGTTGTCAGCCTAGGACTTACCAGTATCCCCACACCTGTCTTTTCCATGAGGAACTCCAGAGTAGGAGAGATTCCACCCCTGATCGGGATGTCTGGTCCCAGAGCTCACACTGTGAGTGGATGTAAGACCGACCGTCTCTGGCTAATATGTTTCTGTCTCGTGGAGTAGTTAATGTTAGTATATTACAGTTTCTGCCATCTATGTAGACAGTCCCCAGCTTATAAACCATGCAACATATGACAAGTTGCACATACGACTAAAATTTAAAAGAGAAAAAAAGTATGCGAAAATAAATTTTGGACATCCATATGCCCTGCAGCGTGCGCTACCTACTGCGAACTGTACACTGTACAGTGGTTTCCGGGGGAAAGTATTGTACTGTGTGGCAGCAAGACCATCCCATCCTTACACACATCTCCCAGTATCATTCTCACACCTAAAAGTCAGTGCAATTACCCTCTTCATCCATTCACACATCCATTTCGCCATATATGACCTGTCTTTTCAGAACGGCACTCAGTTGTAAGTCAGGGACAGTATGTCTCATATGAAACACTGTGAAGTATCTACAGTATATGGCTGAAGCAAATTCTGAAAATTATGTATAAATGTTAATTTTAGTGTTTAGTAATAAAAAAAAAGGTAAATGCTGTTTGTTTATTGATTCAAAGAAAATATATTATCCAAATGGGTATTATGGTGGCTTACTGGTTAGCACTGTAGACTTATACATCCAGATGTGGGGGGATTAAATCCCACCACTATCTCTGTTTGTGTTGAGCTCGCATGTGTTTGTGTGGAACTCAGGGTTTCTTCTGCAGTCCAAAATCACGTGGCCAGGTGAATTGGAGTCTACAAATTTGCCTTATTGTTCGAGTGAATGTGCCCTGTCTTTGACCGACATCCCATTCTTGGCCGCTGTCTCTTTTTCATACCATCATTCCTTTTAGTCATTTCAGCCCAGTCTATGGTATATGACGATGGTATTAAAAAATAATAATAATAAATAATAATGAATCATCTAGGCAGCTGTAAACTCCTGAATCAGAGAAGCCTAAAAGGCCTCGTCAGTGTGGAAGTCGAGTGCTAGAGAAACGAGGACACAGCTGCTGGATCTGCGGCCGCTTGCAGTCTAGGTCCCGTCTGTGTTGCAGCTTATTGTGCATTGGTGACGTGTTTTGTTTTTGTGATGCTCGTTGTTATTTGACTTTTTTATTCACTTAAATGAGGCTCCAATCACTGCTTATGCGGTGCACTGCAATACAGCATCTCTGTATCAGTATAATAGAAATAGTAATGTGTATTTTTGATGGTATGACAGATATCTTCGGGATATCTAAATTACGGGGTTTACCATAACATCATACTGCACGTACCTAGTACCAATATGCAACATGAATTTTGCATTAAGTTATTTGATTCCTTTGCAACTTCTGAATTACAGAAAATCTTGGTGTAACTTCTTTTCTTCTTTTGGTGTCCAGAAGTGCATTTTAACTTCCTGATTTAATATGCATAAAAACTATGATTATGGATTCATGAAAGCAGAATCAGTATGAGTCTCTCAGTCTCTGGACTTCCTGCAAGAAATAGGGGTGAGGACATTGTTTCTCTCGCTTTTTGCTGCATCTTTTTAAATCTTCGCTGGAGTCGGAGAGCAGTTTAAGATCTTGGTACCACAGCCTAGCTACTCCTGAATAGAAAGGGGGGCATGCTTGAAGGTTAAATGGGGGGGGTGCATTCTGTGGCTCAGGACACTGAACCTGTGAGGGAAAAGTCCCCAGTTTAAATCCTGTGGTCGGCAGAGTGATGTCATCATTGGGCCCCTGAGCAGGGGCCCCTAACCCCCTAATTGCTGTAGGGACTGGCTGACCCTGCTTTCGCAAAACAATTTATGTTGCCTGGGATTAGAAGCTAGGTGATGTGCAATGTAAATACTGGCATTGCATGACGTCACAAGGGCTTAGACAGTCAGCTGGGCTCAGATTGTAAATACGTCATGCTGAAACATTTATCCTAGGAAGCAAAACTTAGCAAGCTTTGTAGTTTTACCGATGGTCTCAATTTCAACATTTTTATTTTCAACATAAGATCCGCTTAAAATTTACCACAGCCGTACTTGCGTGAGCTCCTACGTCCTCCAAAACAATAGTGATCATTCTCGTACTAGTTGTTTGCCTTCTGTGCAGTATGACACGTTCGTGAGAAATTAAAACGAGTGCGGAGGAGAAAAGTGAGCAAGAACAGGTCACTAAAAGGCATTAACCTTTTAATGTGTGTAAATATTTTAGATTTCATGGAGATGACATTGAGCAGAGGCAAGTGATTTGTCAGTACGGCTCCCAATACCACCACCAACTTATCTGACCGACGGAATCGATCGATAGATACTGACAAACTTATCTGACCGACGGAATCGATCGATAGATACTGACATTTCTGTTCAGCAGGTTTATTTTGAGTACATTTTTAACTTCGCAATAGTTATCGCAGAAAACTTCAGATGTCGATATTTGAAAATCTTACAATATTGTGCAGCCCCTACTTTGTAGAAAAGCGTCTGCAAAATGAAGAGAATGTAAATAAAATGAATGGTCCCATCAGTAAGGGGTTGAGGTCATGACCCATTATTGAAACAATATCATTTTTATATTATTATACCATTATATGTTGTTAGAAAAATAATCAAAGCATGCCAGATTTCTCCCCCCCCCCTTCTGTACAACATTGGATAGGGCCAAAAAAGGAGTACAATCCTGCCGTTTTATAAACATAGACTCTTCAGATTGCTCTGGTACTGCAGACTGGCACTCGTGTTTGAGTTATTAAGCCTTCATTGAACTGCAGCCCCGCGCTCATCAGGGCAGCCCGTGATGACAATAAACTGGAGACATTCATCAATTTTTTGAAATTGAAATTTGAAATTCAGGCCTGGAAGGTCTACAGCGGAAGCAGAAAAAAATGAGTAAACCTGTGGGACCAACTCAGTCCAATTCTTGAGTCCCTTTAATATGTAACAGAGAATTAATATGTCCCATCTGCATACAGTATCTCTCTCCCAGCTTAGCGATGACCAAAGATTCTTGGCACATAATGTAGACTCTGGATGTATAAAACTCCATGCTCTAAGCTCACTCTCTCTGGAAATGCTGATTCTGGAACAGCTGCCTGAGAAAGTTTTATCCTTGGTTTGCTCTCCAGCTTAATGGGGGAAAACAGTTTTCCTTTAAAAAAAAGGTTAAGCAGAATGTTTTAAGTACCCAACGAATACATCTACATTAATCCAAGTGCATTTGAGGACACATTTGGGTAATAAACTTTTTTCCTTTCCTGTTCAGTCAAATTTGCATGTTTGCAAAGGGCATTTATTTATGTATTATAAAATAAATTATTAGCAGTAATTCTTTCAAATTATCAGCGATAGCGTAAGTGTTAACTGGGGAAGTGTAAGGGTAAATTGCTTTTGCTTTGTAACAAATGTGGCAACATAATAGACTTACAGTGTAGCAGCTTGACAGCTGAGCTGTGATTGTGATTTTCATAAACCGAGGCGGCTTTGCTATTCTTCAAGACCTCAGACGTTGTCATTTCTACTTAGTGCAGGAGCCACGAATGTAGGCGATCAAAGGCAGCACCAGGAGCTGGGGAAATGTGCTCCTTTTGTTTTTACAGTGTGCTTTACAAATATATAGAGCTGTTCTACATATTCATATTTTCATGGGGATTATATGGAGTGCTTAGATAACACAAATCTTTGCGGAATCCAGAGAAATGGATCAAAGATGTTTAAATAAATCGTCAGCATTTTTCTGTGTAAATTTAATACTTTCCTAGTAGCTCAATTGGGGTTTCAGATCCACATTTGTGTGTGTGTGTGTGTAGGTCAGATGTGCCTTAACCTCTGACAAAAACCTGTAATTTTGACATTGTGGGGACCATTTTTTCGGTCCCCACAAAGGGAAATTCAATATTATAAAAAAAAAAAAAGTTACTGAAATGCCATAAGACTTTGTATTTTGTTCGGTTACTTATGGTTAAGGTTAGAGCTGTGTGGGGGTTAAGGTTGTCACTGTTGTGATTAGGGTTTTGCTCCTTAGGGACAGTCCCTGCAAGGATATCGGTACAGGTCTGTGTGTGTGTGTGTGTGTGTGTGTGTGTGTGTGTGTGGATTTTGCATGTTTCTCCTGTGTCACCTGGGTTTTCACTGGGTACTCCGATTTCCTTCCACATATAACAGCATGCATTTATGCTGATTAGCAGCATTTCAGAATTGCTCACGCCTCCCGATTGTGTGCATGTACTGTATGTGCCCTGTGATGGACTGTAATCTTGTCCAGAATGTACCCATGACCAGGACAAGTATAAGACAGATGGATCAACTTTACAGCCAACAGTATCCCACAATTTATCCATGCCTACTACTCAGAAACTGCACCCATTTGCAAGAGTGACTGAGTTATAGGTAAAAAGTAAAGACATCCTCCATTTTATATTTTGTATCTGAACTGGAGACTTGCAAACATTAAAGGTTAAAAATCAAAGGTAATTCTGGGCTGAAATCCAAATTCAGTTTTAAATACATAATCCCACTGAATGCGATTAAATGCCTTGAGGCATTTAAAGACAAGGGGATTAGTTGGATTAGAGATCAGTGTCGAGTAAATCATGTTAGATACGTTGTATTAGATAGAAACATATTTTTGAGATCTGTACCACCTAGCAGTGCCAAGATCATTATGGTAGGATTATACTCAGGGATGGACATAGCTGCTGCACAAGTAGGAATTCACCTTTAAATGCGATACGTGCGACAATCGATTGTTTGTAACAGTGCAAATGTGGACTTATTTATGTGCATTTGTGCTGCTATGACAAGAAAATACCTTGCATTTTAACCTGTATAGCGTAAATGAAGTAGTTAGCACATAAAGATTGAAATGCATTATATTTTGTTTTCATATCAGTGCAAATGCACATAAAATAAGTAAACATTTACACTGTTACCACAATCGATTGTCGCACGTATCGTTTTTAAAGGTGAATGCGTACTTGCGTACCAGTTATGTCAATCCCTGATTATATACAGGATCCCACATTATTGATGGGAATCAATAGCTTCCAATGTAGTAAAATTATTTGTCACTACCTTCTTTTTTTTTAAGGATCAACACAACCGCACATGTAGCTTTTTTGAAGGTACCATTGAGTTTTCTCACAATTCATTCTAAAATCTCATCCATCCATTTTCCAACCTGCATATCCTTCCGGGTCGTGGGGGGTCCGGAGCCTATCCCAGAAACTACGGGCACGAGGCGGGGAACAACCCTGGAGGGGGGGGCAGCCCATCACGGGGCACACTGACACACCATTCACTCACATATGCACACCTACGGGCAATTTAGTAACTCCAGTTAACCT
>JAODJU010000081.1:9497819-9513323 GCA_026776725.1 Gnathonemus echidnorhynchus
CCCTTTAACTGGCTGGACATATCCACTAACTGCCTCGGTTTATTCCCCTTTAACTGGCTGGACATATCCACTAACTGCCTCAGTATTTTCCCATTTAACAGGCTGGGCATATCCACTGACCACCTCAGAGTTTTCCCCTTTTAATGACAGGACATATTCTCCAGCTGCCTCAGTACTGGCAGGTCTGTTTGCTAAACATGTCAGTGTTTCCTCCTTAGGAAGGGCATACCTGCCTCCCTCTGTATTTGCTCTCTCTTGCACTATTTATCTGTATGTCTTGATATATTTGTTTTTTACCTGATCAGATATTTTGATACTTTTGCTTGGCATTTCAGGTTCATCTCTCTTCCTAGGGCCTGAATCAGCTCAGAACTGCTTATCATGCAGTGTATTCTGCATCTGACTCCATATCATAGTATTACATACATTATGCAGGTAGTACTGCTTCAAGCAGCTTCTTTCAGTGCTGACTCAGCTGAATCATACACAGAAAATGTACAGTGCTGTATGCTAAGGGATGTCACCAACATGATTATTTTCATCGTGATGATGTCTGCGGGTGGATTCTGCTGGTATGTTGTGTAAAAGTTAAAAACCGATGTCTCCTCTTATAAATGTCCTGTAGCCGTAGTTTTACTGTTTACAGCATAAGAAGGACAAGATAGATTTGTAACTAAGAGACTCTTTTGAGGTTTGGTATTATTGCTGATGTGTACAAATTCCCTGTAATAACTCCTGCATCCCCTGCCCTTCATATCTCTCAATACGAGGCCGCAATCCCGGGCAGCTCTCACACCTCCCACTGCACTCTGGACTTTTCAGAAAATATATGGAATATGTGTGATATTTATTCCTTACTGTTGTTTCTCCCACATTTCCCCATGCTATTTTTAATGATTCAAATATTGTAAAGCTTTAAAAAAACTAAAGAAATGGGCCACACAAAATATCAATACTACTTACACACACACACACGCATATCTATGTGTATATAATTTAAATATATATAATTACTAATTACCTGGCTACCATCCCTTTGTCTTTTGGATGCTGTATCTGTTAAACCTCCCATATTACATATGGAGATAAAGTACTCACCATTGCATTGGAGTAGCCCTGCCAATGAGCTGATGTACTGCGCAATCTTTCAGAGTCATCAGTCAGCAGTTCAGGGGTGTATAAATGTTATGAGTTCAACAGGGTCCATTTATTCTCAGTTATAATTATATCACGCACCTCTTTGTACTTTCATCTGCAATAATTTCTTATTTTATTTTAAATAAAAGGTGATACTGTCTTAGTTCATAGTGGATACAGTCATGGAGATTGTATTTCAGATGGACTTTCGTCCTCTTTTTCTTTGAGACCAGAACATGACCTTGTTAGGGTAGTTAAATGCTCTTGTGTTTTCGCAGGTCATTTAAATTGTAGGCGAAATAAGCGATTGTGTGCAATAGAACACTCTGGACCATAACAATGTGTAGTCATTTTTCTTTCGCCATATTTTCGCAATCCATTCAACAAATCACAACGTTCCAAACAGATGTCGTTTGAGGTTTTCGTAAAAACAGACGAAACTCTGTATAAAGAGATATTATTAGCACTGTTAAATATTAGCAAGGTTTCATCAGTGGTGTTTGCTACATATGACATTTCTGTTTCTATTTTTTTGTTTTATTTATTTATACCCATATTACATTATAGCATAATATACTGAAATAATTTTAAAATGACGAAAAAATTACTTTTTGTGATATATTTGCTGTTTATTGTTTATGCCGTATGTTGTCTGCAAAAACATTTTATAAATAAGTACTTATTTTGACCTTTCAGTCTTATCAGTTATATGTGCAAAACTGCCTGATTATTATCTAGCCAGGCTGTTTAAACCTGTTATCCACAGTGGAATTAACAGCCTTTCAGTCTGAATGCTTGATGAAATGGTGGGTGTTGTGTCTTGTGTCTCGTACCTCTAGTGGTGCGTGCGTAACCGAAGGCTGAGTCAGAGAACACACGCAGAGAATACACCTGCTCTCAGAATAACTGTTTGCTTGTGCCTCATATTAAGAGCAGCTCTACCCCTCTTCCACTGTATCAGTATTCTGCTCTGGGCTTCATTAGCCTCGTAGATTATGTTCACGTTTGCGGGGGTGGTCTACAGTCAGCTCCAGAATTATTGGCACCCTTCATAAAAGTGAGCTAAAACTCACATATAGAAAGAACCACAATAAGTGATTTGTTGGAGTTAAACAAATGGGTAAGCCTCATGCTTTTCTTTTCAAACAGATTTTTGGAACAAAATGAAGTTTCCCTTTAGTAACTCAATTTTTTATAAAACCAAATATATATTGACACTCCAAATATCAGAATTTGGTGGAGCTTCCTCTGACGGAAATGATTGCACACAGCCTCTTATTAACATCTATTTAACAAGGCTGGAGAACGCTTGTAGATGGATCTTGGACCACTCTTCCATGCAGGACATCTCCAAGGCTTTGGGCTTCTTGAGTTTTCTCTTGTGAACTGCAACAACTCTTCAGTTAAGAGCGCAGATCTTCAATTCTAGAAATCGCACGAATCGTTGCAAAACCTGGATTTTGTGTTGCTGCACCCATTTCTTTGTCGATTTCGGTTTGTGCTTCCAATCATTGTCTTGCTGGAAGGACCAACCGTGGCGTAGTTTCAGCCTTCTGGCGGAGGCAAGCAGCTTTTGGGCTAAAATGTTCTGGAACACTGCTGTTGTGAAGCTGTGATCTTTGAGCTCCTCTTTGCCTTTGGCATCCTCCTCTCTGTCATGGGGGTGACATGCAGATGCGCCCCTTTCCTGGCAAATTTTCAACAGTTCCATGCTCTTCAAACTTCTGTATAATGACATTGATTGTGCTTGCTGGTAATTCCAACTGGCTACCTTTTTCGTAACCATTCCCCAATCTTTGCAGCTCAACAGCTATTTTTCTCGCATTTGAGTTGAGTGATCTTTGTCTTTATCCATGTTGATGGATGGCAAAAGGATTTTACTTGTGTATTAGCTCATAATTATACCCCATTGAAACAGAAGACGTCATAGACAGCAATAAAGTTCTTAGACACTGAAAGCAATATCAAGAAACAAGAAACATTTTATTTATAGTATTCGTCAACGGTGTTAATAATTTTGCCACATATGTTTTTGATGGGGGCGGCATGGTGGTGCAGTCGCCTCACACCGCAAGGACCAGGGTTCGAGTCTCCAACTTGGCTCCATCTATGTGGAGGTTGTTCCCCACGTGTCATAGTGGGGTTTCCCCTAGGTACTCCAGTCCCCCCCCCCCAATCCAAAAACATGCTGAGATTAATTGGCCGCATTCCATTGATAATGCCAGGGTTTAGGCCGACTGAAAAACCCAGGGATTATGTTCGAATTATGCCCTTAGGGGGCGCTGTTTGTGAGCAGCGATATAATTGGCTGCGGTCTGTACCATCATCGGCCTATTACATGAGTGCCCTTTAACGGTGTTTAAAGGCATGGTGGGGATTGGATGGCCTGTTGACTGACCCTCTGCTAAAGCTCTCGATTACAGGAGGTAGGGGTCCAGGTTTGAGGATCTGTTTGGCATCGCACTATGCTGCAGTGACAGTCACAGGTGCCTTTTCATTTTGGAGATGTGAGACGTACACAAAGAGACCTATTCGTGGTACAGTTCTGCTGGCAAGGCAACATTTACAAATAATTGTAGTACAAAGTAGAAAAAAGAGTTGCTGAGTCAATATTTACGTGTAGGAGCGTATAGCATGATATCCATTTTTTTGCAACATGAAGTATATACAGAAAATGAAAATAACTGTTCGGCAGTATTCACAAATAGGGTGCTTATGGCATGCATGAGTTAAATGCAGTTGGGTTGAAATAATATTTTATACATTGTATATTGTAAGTACAGGCAGTTGCAAATGATTACTATGTGCAAAACAGATCAGATGGAAAAAATAAACAGTGTAAGGAGTAAGGTCCATGGTGGGGGGGATAGGGTAGTGTAGGGTTTGGGAGTTAGGCTTGGTGATAGTGTGGGAGAAGCTGATCCTGAGCTCCTGTGATGTCTTCCTGATGGGAGGAGGGCAAACAGTCCGTGGTTGGGGTGTTGAGGGATCTCCGATAATACAATGGGCCCAACTCAGACATCGTGTACGTTGAAGGCCAGCGATGGCCGGAAGCAGGGCACCGATGATGTGTTGGGCAGGTTTCACCACCTGTTGCAGACCCTTCCTGTCACCTGTGGAGCAGATGCCAATCCATACCATAATACATTTGGTCAGGATGCCGTCAATAGTGCATCCGTAGAAGTTCGCCAGGATCTGAGGAGACAGATGGACTTCCTCAGAAAATAAAGACACTGTTGCCCCTTTTTAACCAGGCTGGAAGAATTAAGGGCTGGACTTGAGGAGTCAAAACCAGTCTTTCAAAGCACTTGGTGATGATGTGGGTGAGTGACACTGGGCGGACGTCATTCAGTGAATGAGCGGATAGCTGAGGCACGGGCACACTGGTCGTGGTTTTGTGGCACATCAGCCTTGATGGCTGATCATCTGGGAGCAGGGCAGTTTTGATGGCTGATCATCTGGGAGCAGCACAGCTTTGATGGCTGATCTTCTGGGAGCAGGGCGGCTTTGATGGCTGATCTTCGGGGAGCAGGGCGGCTTTGATGGCTGATCTTCGGGGAGCAGGGCGGCTTTGATGGCTGTTCATCTGGGAGCAAGGCAGCTTTGATGGCTGATCATCTGGGAGCAGGGCTGCTTTGATGGCTGATCATCTGGAAGCAGGGCTGCTTTGGCTGATCATCTGGGAGCAGGGCAGCTTTGATGGCTGATCATCTGGGAGCAGGGCTGCTTTGATGGCTGATCATCTGGGAGCAGGGCAGCTTTGATGGCTGATCATCTGGGAGCAGACTAGGGAAGGTCTTGATCTTTTTGCGGGTTGTAATGTTGTTGATACACGTTGATATATTCCAGAAGAGAAGACGTGTAAGTTTCAGTATTCGAGTCCAAAGTGCCGTTTGTGGCAGACAAGGTCTAATCAGTATGCTGAAGCTGCAGCTGTAGGGCTGGGTCTTCTTCTTCAGGCCAGACTTTCACAGTCCATAGTGAAGGTTTCACAATTCTGAGGAGAGGTGTGTATTTGGGGAGCAGAAACAGAGAGAGGTGATTAGATTGTCCCAGGTGGGGAAGAAGAATGACTTTGTAGGCTTCAGCAATATTTATGTACACGTGGTCCAAAATATTGTAGAAACTGATGTGCTGACTGCTGTTTGCTAATGGCAGCATGCGGTCCTTTCATCGCTAGCTTAGCGTTAGCATCCAGAGGTACATAAATGGCAGTGATAACAGTAAATGTAAATTCTGTTGGGAAGTAAAAGGGCCTAAACTTACTCATCAGGTATTCTAGATTAAAAGAGCAACAACTCTCAATTACGACAGTGTCCATACACCACGCATTATTTACATAAATGCACAGACAGCCAGCTTCAGTCTCGCCTGAGTCCTCCATTGTTCTTTTGGCCCTGAATGCAGTGCGCCCCTCCAGCTCGAGGACGCCGTCCATGATACAGTTATTCAGGCACATTTCTGTGAAAACCATGATTTATCAATCTGCAGTCCATTTGCGTGAGGTGATCTGAAGTCGCAGTTCATCCAGTTTGTTTGCCACAGACTATGCTGGAACATGCTGCTGTAGGGGTAGCAGGTGCGGGGTTAGCTTTAGCCTAGCTTGGCCACCTCCTCGCTTTCCTCGCCTTTGTTTACAGTTGTGTCACTGACGCCACTGGACTCTCACTGTCGAGGAAGCCGGCTTGCTAGACCTTGATGGTCTAGCTAGCTTGAAAGGTAGTTTCAGACTTTCTAAAGTGTAATTTGTGCAGAGAGAATGAATGTCCAGTTGTTCTTGATGGCTATACAATGTATACACATAGCTGTACCAAGGGGGGGAAAAAGTGAAAATAGTAAACAGATTACTACTAATTTGCAAAAAGGGTCTCCCTCATTGTGTAGGGGCCACCATCTTAGCTCTAACAAGCCACGTCATATAAAATGCAATTTGATTTCATTTATTGATCTTGAGAAAATCTATTTTTAATCAAAATCAAACCTTAATCCCATTTACTTGCCAGACTAAGGTTTTATGGTTGAGAAATGGTCTCCGAAGTGCCATGATTTATGCCTTTATTACAGCTATCTTTATTGATTTTATTAATATATATTCTAGTTGTGTAGTCTTTAATTTTTCATTTATATTGGAGGCTTCTCTCCTGGATCTCTGGGGTCTCTTTAGATGAAGCTGATAATGTTGATGGTATCTGACGATGAAGTTTCGAATCTGATGGAACAATTCCCAAGATAATTATACAACACATTCAGCATTGATTCAGGAGCCAAGTCTCTGCTACTGAACTTTAGTGAATTGCTTAGTTAAACATAGCTTGGTCTCAAGACGAAAGCGTAGAGTGCGGCCAAACTCTTTATGCAGTCTGATTAGTTATGTGACAGAACTGTTGATAAATAAGTAAACTTTGCTCCTCTGTTGTCGTTTTCCTTAACAATCACCAGCAAGGTGACCTTCATCAGACAACTGTGAGATATCACTAAATATTGTGCAGCAAAATAAGCATTAACCCTTTAAAGTGGGGTGCACTGCCTGCTCCTGGCCTCTGTCTTGCTGTGTTTTATCTCTCTGTGATCTGTTACTCATGCCTTTCTGGTTGGGTAGGTGTGAGGCTGCATGAGCACTGCAGGAGAGGCTGGATTTCCTGGGAGAGTGGGTTTGCCGTAAGATGGGACCTGTGTGGGCTTTTTACACTTTAGTGATTCTTAGAGGGGGGCTGACCCCCCCCCACCCCCACACAGCACAGCTTGCCTTTTTCTTTGTGCGTCCCTGAAGGCTCTCGCTCGGTCCCTGTGTGTGCCCGTGTCAAAGGCTCCTTTGTTTCAGGGTCAGGCTCTGCTTCTTTCAGGTTGGCTTTGTGAGGATGGGTTAGGCCTGCCGTTGCGTATCACTCCAGAATCTGGGCTTAAATCGCTCAGCTTTGGCTCTGTAGCCACTACAAGGGGCAGCTTTTCACAAATGATCGAGCTTCATAATTGTTTGTTCGGCGAAAGATCCTTTCTCAGTAATCAAAAGGAATGATCTGTGCGTTATTGTATGCATTATTGTAAAGTAACACCTGATTATGTCATTTGATTCTCTGCCTTAAACTTTTTGAATGTATAAGAATTTGAAGTGCTCGCACTGGGAAAAGGTTACTGCAAACACTGGTGTCCTTTTCTCCCAAGCGCAGAAAAGTTTCAGCCAGCCTTCCCTAATAGAGCTGCAGGGTTCAGTGCTGCTATGGCAACCGAGCACATGATGAGGTGTATTGGATTGCGTAGGGAAGAGTGCACTGAGGCATAGTTGGAAAATGCAGTCTGCCCTGTGCTACTGTGATAGGATCCCCCTTGTCTTTCTCAAGACCTCCCATGGGTTGACTGGTGAAGTTTTATACAACTTTTCTGCTCTGTTTCAAGGTAAGAAATAGTATTTTCTTCAGTACTCTGTCTGTTACTTCATTGAGTTTGATCTTATATTAAGGTCAAGCGTGTTTGAGAGTATTAACACTGATCAGTGCATTCCGCCAGTTTGTGGCATGCAGGAGTGTACTACAGAGCACAGTGGTAGTATTCATAGTGCAGTGTAGCATGGTTTTAGTATTTACAGTGCGGAGCAGTGTGTTTAAAAAGAAAAAAAATGATTTAGTCACATTGAAAGGCATCAAAATGCTAAGGAGGACAGTTAAGGTCATCTGGCAGATGGTATTTTGTCAGCAGTCCCTGGGGTTTTTATGAGAACATGAGGCCAAAATAGACACCTGCTGTTAAACGGATAGGAACGGAGAAGTTGTGGACATTTCATGTAAATTTTGTAGTGGTTTAGTGCTGGCCTGGTGTTCGTATTTATGGGTGCAAGAGCAGGATTTCAGGCTTAAATCACTATGCTACCTGTATGTCATACTTAAACAGTCCAGGTGGTCCCTTCGGAACAGGCTAATCACAAAGTCATTATTGTGGTACGGACAGATCAAAACACCATTATGTCTAAATGCATGCCACAAATCCCAAGGAGAGTAGAGTATGCATTAACTGCATATATGCATAATTAAGTTTTCTCTGTTAAGTGATTAGTTTATTACTCTAATAAATATAACACATATAAAGTAAATGAGTAAATACTTACATGTGTATTGTGTGTAGTATGCACTGTGTATAATACTCCACTCGTACGTCAATAGATATGCTGTGTATTGTGTGTAGTATGCACTGTGTATAATACTCCACTCGTAAGTCAATACATATGCTGTGTATTGTGTGTAGTATGCACTGTGTATAATACTCCACTCGTACGTCAATACATATGCTGGGTATTGTGTGTAGTATGCACTGTGTATAATACTTCACTCGTACGTCAATACATATGCTGTGTATTGTGCCAGTTTAAGTGATTTGAAAATGAATAACATAGCCACCTATACTGATAAAAGAATTACAAGATGATTTGCGTGGGGAATGCCTTGGTAACCCCTTTTAGCTTAATAATACCCATCCGAAATCTCATTTAATTAAAATGGATTTTTGTATCCTGCAGAGTTCATTAGCAGTACAGTGTAATTAGTATTGATGCCGTGTAGGAGATTTAGTAGGGCAGGAATTCTCAGCTGGCCACAAGAACGGGAGCTGACAGGTATGTGTGTGTAGGTAAATGATGGCCGTCGACAGGACGGATGCCAACACTGGTATCCCAAGATGTTTGACATCGGTCTTGTGTGTGCGGGGAGAGCAGCAAGTTGGCAGAAAGAACCAGCGAGCGTAGCAGGGCCTGAGGCAGAGCTGAAAACCACCGAGATGAGCGGAAACTCACCATTTACATACGTCAGAGAACTTGTGTAAAAAAAAAAAAAAAACAACTTAAGTAAATTCAGACTTAAGCAAAACGTCTGAGATGCATAGAGTTCACGTAAACACTAACGCAAAAAAGGTAGCACGGGCCTGCAAGGAAAATTTACACTTATCTTCTCATGTATTTAATATGTGTTCCTTAGAACGTATTACACTAATATATTTTTGGCTTATGTGTTTTTTGCTATAAGGTGACTTCAATCATACAGGAAGGCAAATCCAACTTACGTTAAATTTGACTTACGTAAGGCTTTGTGAAATGGATTACTTGTGTCAGTAAAGAACTGACTGTACGGGTGAATAGGAATTATTTACTTTCACATATCCCATCTTGCCCTCCTGTGAGACATACAGGCACATACCGGTGAGAGTGAGTACAGGGTCAGGCTATTTATCCGCTGCCCCCGGATCAGTTTTCTGGGGGTTAAGGGCGTTTTTGAAGTGCCCGGCGGTAATACGACTGCTCAACCTTTCGTGGGATTCGAAACGACGAACTTCCCATCCCGGGAACAGAGGCCAAGCCCTCGGAGCAAGTGATTATGTAAGGAGCGTAGAAGACATTGAGGCATTTGAAAATCATTGGAAGCTCATGTATTCTTGTCATTGTCTGAAGCGGTGAGCTTGTGAGCTTTGCCCATAGTCATTCCCGTCTGATGGGGAATTACTCAGCATACTGAAGAGAGCCCAGAGGAGGCACCAGTGCAGAGCATATAGGAAGCTCTCCACAAGCATCTTGGTGGAGAAAATAGTTCATATCTTCATTCCTATAATATTGGTAAGATCAGACATGATATCCTGTTTTGGAATGTAACCCCTGGTCTCACTCTCTTTGCAACATATCTCCTGAAAGAGGAGATCATGAAGCTGACTGAGACCATGATACAGAATACTGTGGTTACTCTGTTTCATTTTCTGCACCCCCTTCTTATATAATCAAGGTGTGCTTGGAATCACCAGTGGACTTTGGGAATCAGTATTAGGAAGAGTTTTATTGAGGTGACATTATTGCTGCCAGTTCATACCTTAGCCCATCAAGGTTCTTGTCCCTGCAGTGGACAATTTGGTTATTTAGAGGTGTAGATTCATAATCCTGTGACGCTAAGTTCCCCTCTCATCACAACACTGAGCTCTGAATGCTTGTAACTTTTTTGATGTTTAGTTTGTATTTTTCCAGTGAATTTGTGAAAACAGGATACATGTATTATATGTTACTAAGCCTCTTGTAAGTATCGTGTTTATCATGTGCACTGTAAAGAATTCTGCTGTGGAGCACATTATATTTGTATACTGAAATGCTTTGCGGGGGGAAGGTCTAATTTAGATGGCAAACTAACCAGCAGAACAACTGGATGTCCTACAGAGGGTCATTGTCTTTAATCAGTAAATATTACTGATTACCTGTTAGTTCCTTTTTGACAGGGAGATTTTATCTAACATGGAGAAGGAAGGGCTGCTATAGAGAAATGGCACGTGGGTTTGCAGGGCTGCCAGTGGATTAGGAAGCTGCCTCATTTTAGGCGTGTTTAAGGACTCGGAAATGACGCCACTTTATTAACTATGAGCAGGTGTTCAGGGTGAGTGTGTGTGCAGGTCAGGCTGTATCCCTTTCCCAGGGCAGCGTGCGAGCTTCCGGACACAGGGCCAGACAGCCTGTCTCTCTGACACTGGCGCCCGCCGCAGGTTAGCGTAGCATTGCTAAGGCCCCACCCACCAGACAGCCTGTCTCTCTGACACTGGCGCCCGCCGCAGGTTAGCGTAGCATTGCTAAGGCCCCACCCACCAGTCAGCCTGTCTCTCTGACACTGGCGCCCGCCGCAGGTTAGCGTAGCATTGCTAAGGCCCCACCCACCAAGACACTAAAGTGATGTCTGCTCTCTTTGCTCCCGGACAGAATGATTGAAGAGCGTGGACACAGCAGGGAAACCATGGCAGAGAGAAGACAGCTGTTTGCCGATATGAGTAAGTGCTGAAGGCCGCGCTCCTCTGATAGCTCAGACACCCCGCAGGGGGACACACTGCCGCTCCTTCACACCCTTTGCCAGTTACCCCCCCCCCCCGAAACATGTAACACAGCTATTAATATAGGAGCCATAACACAGGAACGCTTGTTCTTAAAGTGACATCAGTCATTATTCAGTATCAAAATAAAAAGTGTATGTTGCTTTTTTTTTACTTTACAAATCATGAAACTGTTGGGGTAATTATTACTGTTTGTAACTGTGTTGGGTAAATGTAACACATCCAAAATAAAACACTGCGTTAATAGACATAATAACTGAAAGTGCACTGTAGTCACCAGGAAAGCATAAATCAGCTTATGGCTCAGGATTTAGCTTCAACTGAAGTTAGTTTGGTATACACAAAACCAGCTGGACCTGTCACTCTCATTTTTTATAGCCGTCAAATACTCTCTCCTAACCTGTGAGTCTGGTCACATCCACTCATCTTCTGACTCCACACTATCAGAGCAGATAGCCAAAACTCTAAGGATGCACCAGCATTGTATTCAGTCCATTATCCTGATTAAATATCTTCCGTTTTAACTCTTATTAACAGGGGCTCAAGACTTGGATCGCATTCGATTATCGACTTACAGAACCGCATGCAAGCTAAGATTTGTGCAGAAGAAATGCAGTTGTAAGTATTTTGTAGACGGCGGAGGAGAATGGGGATGAAGATGGGGAGACAGAAGACAAAAAAAAAAGAATTGCTAACATGGAGAGAAGGATGTGAGAGATGTGAAGAGGGAATGTGGACAGAGGCACAGGGACAGATAGAGAGATAGGAAGAGGGAATGGTGGACAGAGGGACAGGGACAGACGGAGACTGAGAGATGTGAAGAGGGAATGTGGACAGAGGGACAGGGACAGAAAGAGAGATAGGAAGAGGGAATGTGGACAGAGGGACAGGGACAGATAGAGAGGTAGGAAGAGGGAATGTGGACAGAGGGACAGGGACATTGAGACAGTGAGAGATGAGAAGAGGGAATGTGGACAGGGATATTGTGACAGTGAGAGATGGGAAAAGGGAATGTGGACAGGGACATTGGGACAGTGAGAGATGAGAAGAGGGAATGTGGACAGAGGGACAGGGACAGATGGACAGTAACAGATGGGAAGAGGGAATGTGGATGGAGGTGCACAGAGAGACAGTGAAATATGCTCAGAGGGAATGTGGACAGAGGGATAGGGAGAGAGGAGATTGTATGACACAGACAATGAGAGACCGTGAACTAGACACATCCACATGCTTAACACCTAATTGTTCATTATGTCAATTAGGTTCAATTAAATAATCTGATTACAAACCGATTATCCACCGGGTGTTAGGTGATTCCATAACATAAATAGTTGGAGCTGTACTCTGCAGTCATTTACTATGAGAGGCAATCAGTGTGTACATTATGAAATATCTGCATTAAAAAAGATCAGCGCTCTGCCCCGATCACATTATTCTTGATGAGTGAAATGAACAAGATGCAACAAATAGAAATCTCAAAACATAACTAGTTATAGCACCAAAGTTAGATTAATCTGTTTGCTAAAAATGTATCGCTTTCTAATAGCTTTCAAAGCCAGGAATTTATAAGCTGCTTAGTCATAAATCCATACATTTACAGAGATTTTAAGTCCACCAATCACATTCCACCTGGTTCTCAAACAGCTAGCTGTTGATCATTAACAACTGGACTTATGGATTCTTGCCAGTGACAAAGCCATTTGCCTTTAATAGAGATAGCTAACTTTGTCATGCATTCAGCAGTAATTCTCAATCACTCTCTTCAACTTTGCAACAGGAAATGGGGTGGTCAGAATAGACTTCACTATTTTAGGGGAGTGTTAAGAATGTACTGAACAGCCTGAGTAAGAATGTCATAAGTTAGAATCCTATTTCTCCCGATACATTTTCTGTAGATAGTAAATGCCTGCTTATAAAAATCAAGTATTTTGCTTTTGTATACAACAAAATGTATTATATTTGATAGAATTGAATACAATTGTTTGACAGTCTCCTTTACGATATTAGCCTTAATCAAGTTCGATTCGAAATTATATATCTATGTCTACCTCTGAGACAGTACTGTGTGCTGTGCCTTTTTTTATTGGTTAGTCAGCTTTTAAATAAGCCACACTTTTGGTTTATAGCCAAATCTGTTGTAGAGATATAGCCTCGTGGAGTAGGGGCCACCCTTAAGATCGGGGCTCGAATCCCACCTACTGTACACACTCTTACGCAGTTTCTCCCTGTTACTGTGCTATGCAGTAGTTAGAGAATTACGCAGGTTCTCCCTGTACTTGCTCCTGGTGCTGTGGTTCCTCGTACAGTCCATGAACATCTGGTTAGGTGATTGATGTCTCTAAATTGTGTGCGTGTTTGTATAAATGTGTGCCCAGTAGTTGACTGCTATGGCACCCAAGACGTCTTTTGCCTTGTGCTATGCAAGCCTGTTCTAGATAAGCACTCCAATCGGAAGGAAGGAAGGAAGGATGGGTGGATGGATGGATGGATATTTCTGTAGTATCTTTTTATTACTATTGGAATGAATATAAAGTACAAAATATAGATTTTAATTACATCCTCTCTGGTATCCGTGATATGTTTAAGCTGAAGCCGATTTTGATTTCCAGCTAATAACTTGCAATAAGTATTTACTGATGTTGTAATACTAAAATACTGTTGTTTTAGCCTCTAATTCCTACCAATCTCCACCAAATTGTAGTGCATCTAGTTGACATCTGGAATGTCATAGAGGCCTTCAGAGAGAATGGTCTCAACAACATGGACCTCAACACTCAGTTCACTGTGGCTCGGCTGGAAGCAATACTGTCCACCATCTTCTACCAGCTGAACAAACGCCTGCCAACCACTCATCAAATCAACGTGGAGCAGTCCATCAGCCTGCTCCTCAACTTCCTGCTGGCAGCTTACGATCCGTAAGTCCCGCAAATGAAATAACACATAAATATCACAAGTGCATGATTTCACTTAATACTCCATAATATATAGAGTTCATGGTCATTTTCATGTTCTATATGTGTATAGGTCTTTGTGATCAACCACTCAGTATGCTGTAGTTTGTTTGTTTGTTGTTTGTTTGTTTAATATAAGATGTTGTCTATATTGCCTATAATGTGTGTGGGTATATGCTCTGATGAACTGATGTCCTGTCCAGGGTGTACCCTGTGCTATACTCAGTTATCTGTTGAGCAAAGTCATTAGGAATACTGCAGTTTGCTGTTTACTATAAACAAAATATATCCTGATTTAAACATGTTTTTATTTTCCAGTACTATTAAGCAGGACTGTGTCATTTTGATATTTGAAATTCTGGATTTTGTTTACGTATGCGGGATAATTTTATAGCTAATCATTCCTCAAAAGATTTTATGCAACTATACATTTATCGGAAATGTATGCATGTAAAGGCTAAATGACCCTGGGTTTTTTTTCATTGTTTTCCTATATTAATAGCTGTGAGAGCAAGTCAGCAGACACAGACCATTCAGGACAAAGCTGTCCTTTGAACCACACGGCCATTAACGGTTCAAAGTCATTAATCTGTCTGCCTTTTGACTCCGAGGGCCAGGTTCTGCACCATGGAGCGAGTGGAACATCAGTGAAAGATCATCCCCCTACCCAATGGGACTTTTATATGCACCTTCTAGTTATAGGGACATTTTGTGTCTGTGAAATAAAACAAGATGTCCTTTCATCTTACTGGGCATTGTGTCATTTGGCTGGGCTTTTGACCTAATGTATTTTTTTTTCCTGCTTTCACGTTTATTTTCTTGTATCATACTTTCACAAGGCAACGTGCATTCTGTGGTGCAAAGACATTGCTGAATATGTTATGGCCTTCCCCTGTTAATGTGATGTTTAAATTGGCAAGTCAGTGTTCTTCACATCAATATATTTATCTGCAATAATTTTAAACAAATGTATTCAGCTGACTTCATGATGTTATGAAATGTAATTGTGTTTGTAATTGTAATTGTCTTGAATTACTTTCCCCACATAATTACTTTTAAATCCGGGCTGTGTATAGCAGCTTGAATAAGACTGTAGGGACGCAGCGACTCTTAGTGACGCCGTCCTTGCTTTCACTGTGTTTTCTTCTAGGGAAGGCCATGGGAAAATCTCTGTCTTTGTCGTCAAGATGGCCTTGGCAACAATTTGTGGAGGAAAGATGATGGACAAATTAAGATGTAAGTGACACCCAAGAGGACGAGCTGTCCTGTAAATGTTACATTCCTTAAAGCTACAGCCAACTTTTTCCCTAATTAGTCTAATGAAAAGGGTAGCTCTTTGTTAGCAATCTGAGAACTCTCCGCATTTCTTCGTTTTATCGAAGAAAGGTAATTTTGCAAGATGCAAACAGTGCCATAGGTGAAAACAGTACGGAAATAGTATTCGCAGGGTACATGCAGTTCTGTCTGTCAGACAGAGGTGGCAATTTCAGGTCCAGAAAGTCAAAATCCAGACCATGATTTACTTTCAACCAACCAGTTGAGCATAAAGAGTCACAGTCACAGAGTACTCAACTGGTTG
>JAODJU010000081.1:9545996-9557362 GCA_026776725.1 Gnathonemus echidnorhynchus
CTGAGCGCGTCCGGCGGTGGGGGGGCGAGCTGATCGCGTCCGGCGTGACACGTCGTCCGTTCAGTACGCACTGCGGCAGTGACATGTGAAGACCAGTTAGTTATGTCAGGCGATCTGTGTGTCACTGCATGATTTTAGGAGGCCAGTGTTAAAGGTGTGGTGAACAGCATCTCCTGGTGAAGCGGGTGTCTGCTGTTGTCACATAAACACCAGTGCTGATTCTCGCTCTGTAACAGCTCATCGAATCGCCTTTCACTTTATTATGTAAAATATAAAATACGCCCTAACCTTCATCAGCCCTAAAACAATGATCTTTATATCTTAAATACGGTTTTTATTTTTATTTTTTAGTCTTTATAGAGTCGTTATGAGCATGGTGAAATGTTTTGAATGTTGCCGGAATAAACTGAAGACATTTGGCTTCAGATTCAGTTCTTACTTTCTTTTCGCATCCAGAACTTTAGTGTTATATGTTTCACACTGTGTGTGTTAAATGGGTTATATTCTCACCATAAAAAAACAGTCTGATGGCACTAATGTTAAACACTGATGGGAAAGAGATCCTGTGATTTCATTTCCCCTTTTCAGAGTATTTGTAATGGCAGTAATGCAAACACTTACCAATAGAGGGCGCTGAGTTTGTCAGGTTGGACGTCTATCATAGACGTCTGTAGGCCATGTGACTGATTAAAGCATCTGACTACAATGTTTCTGTTTGTTTGTTATATGTTTTTCTGTCTGAAATTCCTGTCTGCCGTTTACTTGGCCAGAAAATAATGTGCCTGTAAAGCTGTGTAATTCTGCAAATGTAATATGTCCAAAATTAAGATAAAATGTTCATATTATATAAATAAGTAGCACATCTTTGTTTTTAGTTCATAATACGTTGTGCAAATCAATTTGCATGACCTATGCGGTTCTATCCATTTGTACAGAAGGATATTTAGTGATG
Organism: Gnathonemus echidnorhynchus; assembly: GCA_026776725.1. Classification (NCBI taxonomy): domain Eukaryota; kingdom Metazoa; phylum Chordata; class Actinopteri; order Osteoglossiformes; family Mormyridae; genus Gnathonemus; species Gnathonemus echidnorhynchus. Next base: position 9,546,949 of record JAODJU010000081.1, read on the forward strand.
TAATTCAGGTAAAGTATGTTTCTGAAAGTTAGATCAGCAGGGGCCGTCCTGGGACTACAACTAGTGAACCCAGTTTCTTAACCACTATGCCATCTGTGGCCATTCCCCATTACAGATATTCTGCAATCGTTTGAGCAGGCCTGTTCCACAAGTCACCGTGTGATATTACAGCAGAACTTGTGGTTGCAAGGATGGACTGACCGATCGTTGTGCTCTTTCGCATTTCAGCCTTAAAAAAACACCGGTGCAGGAGAAGCGGTAATGAACCATAGAGCTACAGATGTGACTCAGGACAAAGAGCCTTGTACACAGGTCACTCAAGCCCCACATCGCTACCCAAGGTGTCCAGTGGTCTCACTACGGATCCAGTGCATCCAGTTGCCAAAGCTGTATTTGAGTGGCAGTGCTGTAGGTGGCGTCAGCTAAAAGTAAGAACCTTAATACTGGGGTGGGTGAAATAAGCTTTTTTCAGTGCAGGATAATCAAATTATATTATATACTGTAATGTTTCTGGTGCAACAGCCACAATATTGAGGTTTGAAAGGAATGCCGTTTGAATACAGTCTCCATGGCAAACTTCCATTCACCTCTCCATCCATTTCCTACTTGCTTTGCCTGGTCAGCATCACCAGAAGGCCATATCCCAGGCGGCATTAGGGCACAAGGCTGGGATACAGCCTGGACGGGATGCCAGTCCATCCCGAGACATCCCCCTCACTGATGATTTTTTTTTAAGCCATGTATCACAGCACAAGTAGCTTGATGTTCATCCGGAAGTGTCCGGCCTGTGATGGGGGTTACGCCAGTGCGTGTATATTCACTGACGTTTCTGTCGTACAGTTCCAGCTTACGCTTCACTGTGCAATAGAAAATAACAGCACAGAAATCACACAAGAGGACTGCAACCTTTCAAACGTTTTTAAGTTCAACCTTTTATGGAAGCTTTGCCAAATACAAGTTTAGTTAAACCATATAACCTCTTTCAATTTTGTTGTTCTCCCTAAAATTAAAATCTTAAATAATAATCTTTTTTTATTTTGATGCTAGTACTTTTTTATGCTTGTCCTGCTGTTTATGACTTTGGCATCACCATAATTCTCCAAACATATTTTTCCCCGGAAAGCTGTTTTTATTTTATTTTATTTTATTTTTTTTTTGAATGAAGAAAATGCTTTATGCTTTAATAGTTGTATAAAATAATTATTTATGTGACAATTTAGGTTTGTTTGCCGTGAATGAAATTAATAGAGTGGGAGGCCCAATGTGATGGGTTAGGGAATTATTCAAATGAACATTTCAGTCACTTTTAGATACTTGAGCAATGATTGTATGCTGTCAATGTTCAGATCACTTTAGTATGTAGAGATGTTACCCACGTTACGAACCTTTGTTTCTGTTGAGAAATTTCATGTATTTTCTTATTGCATGGTTAAAGCCCAATTCTGTCAACGGAAGCACAGGTGTGTTCCTTCTTTCCAGGGATTGTAGCACCCCCTGGTGGTGGCAAAGGGTAAACAGACCGTACAAGGCCAGGTGGAGGTTATCCCCCAATTTATTTGGCCTTCTGACAGGATTTGTTGCCCAGATCACAAGGCTTATTTTCAGTGTTTTCCAATTTATATTGATCACAGTGTTACTTTGTAAATAATGTAACAAACAGTTATTAAAGATTAAATACAAACTGATTTAAAATTCTTGGTGTGGCTGACGCAGAGCTGCATGTACAGAAAGACACACCCCATGTTATGGGCAACTGTATTTTGAACCAAAAATGTAAAAATAGTCCAGCTGTCAAAATTTATCTGTAAAAAAAACAAAAACAAAAAAAGCTACTGTACTGCATACCTTCAGAGGTAATGTACTAAAATGAAATCTCCAAATAAACTCTTCTTTTTCTGTCTTTCATTGGTATTGTAATAGAACTACTGATGTCTGTTTTGTATCGTTGTATTTTTTTTGTCTGTGTTTGAAATAATGGGGACATGTTACATTTTGAAGTGATTAAAATATTTAACCGTGAGTTTTCTCAATGGATCTTTTCTGTGAAACCCGTTCAGCTGCATGAGATCTCAGATGCTCCGGGATGATGAGGGACTTGAATGAAGCTCTAAGGCTCTGTGACGATGTTGGTGTGAGAGGCTCTCCGTGGCCTCACTCAGACTGGCTCCACGTAGCCATGGAGGAGAACTGCTCCTAGTTGCAGGCTTAACACCAAAGCATCGCAAGCGGGGTAGTTCCAGGTGAAGGAATGACGCCATGCTCTTACTGAACAGCTCCACCCTCTTTCTACCACTGTGTCTGTGGTTATTACCCCTTTGGAATCCCAAATCTACACCCTTTTTGCTATATACTTCCAGCCATCAGGTACCTGAAGACCTTTAGTCGTCTTCTGATTGGTTGACTACAAAATTTCATTTTAATAGTCATTTAATTGACTGCATAACTATGTCAGCTGATTTTTATAATTGGGGACTGGCTATCGTGTGATTAAATTAGCTAGCTGCTTCGTTATCGTGACACTGATGAATTTAATAGACTGTGTATGGCTCGATGTCTCACTATTGCCTGGGGACCCCACGTGTCCCCTCAAACAGTGCAACCTCAAAGGCGACTCCTTCTGCCTGATCATAAATTGGGATTTCTGGTATTTTGTCTGATACCACATTCCCAGGTTACAAAATGCCACATATCTACCATTTTTTCATCATTTATACACAATAATCTACTTAAGATTTTGTTTTCCAGTTTAATACCTCTTGGCTTGGAGCATTTGGCTGCTACTGGAGAGTAAATGATATCTGAGGAGGGTAATGTAATTTGGGGAGAACTTCAACAGACTGTAAGTGCCCCCCAACTTCAGCTTGTAGTGGGGGCGGGATGTTTTTACACTTATAATTGCTCAGGCAGAGAAGCCAGACAAAGATGTCCTCCAAGCAGACAGTATACAAAGTGTGTTTGTACAGATCACCGTGTAACTAAAGACATCATATTTGACATGCTTTAGCTGAAAGGCGAATGGAAGCCTGACATTAAACTGAACTGACATGACTTCAGGGTGCTGAACGCTGAAACTCTTCTGTAAAACCTGACAAGTATGTACGACTATTCGATACTTTTTTACGTGATGTGCAAGTGAGAAAGCAGCTGCAGCCAGTCCCTGGAGTAAATGTGGTGAAGGGTCTTGCTGAGGGGCCCAATGGTGACATCACTCTGCTGATCACAGGATTTGAACCAGCGACCTTCAAATCACAGGTACAAAGCCACGCACCTTCCCAAAAACAAAAGAAGGTTTAACGCAGCTCCTTCAGCACAAGGACGGCAATCTCCAACCAACTGATCTACGCAGCTGGAGTATTACGTTACTCTGATTGAGGCAGGGTACCTTCTGTGTCTCAGATATGGCCTTACTATGTCTTATTCCAGCTGGAGTATTACGTTACTCTGACTAGAGCAGAGGCAGAGCATTTCCAGTGTCTCAGACATGGCCTTACTATGGCTTATTCCAGCTGGAGTATTACGTTACTCTGACTGGAGCAGAGGCAGAGCATTTCCAGTGTCTCAGACATGGCCTTATTATGGCTTGTTCCAGCTGGAGTATTATGTTACTCTGACTGGAATAGAGGCAGAGCATTTCCAGTGTCTCAGACATGGCCTTACTATGGCTTATTCCAGCTGGAGTATTACGTTACTCTGATTGGGGCAGAGGCAGAGCATTTTCTGTGTCTCAGACATGGCCTTATTATGGCTTGTTCCAGCTGGAGTATTATGTTACTCTGACTGGAATAGAGGCAGAGCATTTCCAGTGTCTCAGACATGGCCTTACTACAGTTTGTTCTAGCTGACAATATTTGTTAACCCTGTCTATCCATGCTGTACTAAACACCATATTATCTTGGTAAAAGTATGTTCTTTTGTATCAACTGTAGAATCATGCAGGCAATTGATGTTTGCCGAAGCACACAAGTGTTTTAAAAGCAATATATTCCGCCAGATACGAAGGTGACCGATCCAGTTTGTTTTTTTCTCGAACACATGGGCCCTGGAGCAGTGAGAAGCTGTCATATCCCATCCCCGTCAGCCTCTGTAGCACCAACACAAAACTGTGTGCAGTTACCTTACAACTGGGCTATTTTAGAAAAAACATGTTGACATTAACAATGCCCATTCTAAGGCAAATATAACAAATTAAAAAATAACACGTAGCAAATATATTACACATAAAACTAGCCATTTGAAATGATCGCCATTATGATTCTCTTCTGTGTATGTCCAATCTAAGCAAACGGGTCACAGCCATAATGTATAAATGGATGCACTTTTAAACAGTGAGGTTTACGGTTGCCTGATAAAGCTGCTGATGAAACTGTTTTACTTATTTAGCAGATACTTTTTCCCAGAGGGACATAATATTGAAAGCAGGGCCAGACAGTCCCTGGAGTAACTGGCCCGACAGTGAAATCACTCTACCAACTCTGGGATTTGAACCAGCAACCTCCTGATCAAAGATCACTGCATTCCGGCAGTAAGGATCGGATCTGGCAGCCCCCTGGTTAAAATTACAACAGCAACAATAACAATAATAATAATAATGATGATGATGATGATGAAGAAGAAGTATGTATGTATTTTAATTTACAGACCAAATTTCACACAATTTCACATCCTTTATTAAGTTGTGATTTACTCTTAAAAATACATAACATATCAGCACATATCACACTTAGAATGCCTCATTACCCCTCCGGTACCTTCTTATTTACAAATTAAACACTGGATGAGATGTTCCTGCATGTGAGCTACAATGACATTCTGATTCCGTTTCTTTGTTTTTCCTCAGATGCCAGAGGCATTGTGCTTCAGCATGCAGCAGTCTTGCCTCTTCAAAGCTGGGTTTCACCTCTGCCTGTACGCTGTCTTGTGTGGTTGTTTGTGTTTCCTCCTCTGATCAAATTAAAAACTTCATTGGAAACTGTACTAGACGCTCTTATAATATGATTAAGCCCATTAGACAAGCTATAACTGGCTTCTATACATTAAGGCTCTTCCTTTCACATTGGCAAACAATACTTCCAAGATCACTGTGACGTGAAAAACCACATGCTTACAGGTATTTCCAGTCCATTCATAACAACTTTTAGTCGAGTTTTTAGATATTTATCAATAGTTTGCTGTATACCAAGACATTAGAAGCAGATTGTTTTTGTAAGAGCGAGGGTGTCTGATGTTGTGGGACCTGAAACACCCAGTGACCGGTTACCTCACTGATGATGCGTCCCAGTGCATCCAGAACATGTATCTTGCACATTTGTAAGAGACATTTATAAAATACACGAAAAATGACCAAAATATTGAGACGCGTTTAAGTCACACCCAACCATAACCGCATCATCAACAGACCAGGGCTCCTGGGACTCTGGTATTTCTACAGTGAATTTGCCTCCCGGCAGATATCTTTAATAATAAATGGGAACCACATCAATCCAGCGTGTACTTCTATAAAGCCCATTAGAAAACTGATTTATGACTTGGCATCTGACATAGATCCCGTTTATCTAGCGATTCAACGCTTCAGTAATAATAACGCTATGTCGGTATCAGCGACGATAAAATACGTATGCGGTTATATATGTGACTTTTATATAATTTATTTGCGTGTTGTAAATGACTAAATTTAATGCAGGTAGTGAAGGAAGCTGATGATGGAGGAACTGGTTTAAAGCATGGTTTTAAAAATGAATACGGAAAACAATAGGTAGGAAAGACGCTATATGTATTCCGTAGTGTGTTAATGCCTTGCAAATAATTACAAAAGAATGCAGGGCGTTATAAAAATATTAGATTTTCAGCTTTTACCTCGACTTTAAAATATAACAACAGAAAGTGAAACAATCTGGGATGAAAGATCCAATTGTTCCGCCGTCTATGTATATGCCGACTATGCATGTACACATTATCAGCGACTCATTCAAATGAACTTACAATCAGCGCTTTGGGCTCTGATACGTCGGAAAAGCACCGATATTGAAGTGAACCAATCAGAGTAAGCAGCGTTTACGATGCGCTGAGTAAAACGTCGCTCCGTGTTCACGTGATAGAGCGCAGATCGATGGTGAGGGTGGGGTGAGCGAGTGGAAAACGCCTGTGCGATCGGCATAAAAGGAAGCGCTGGCGACCGCCTGGTGAGTCACCTTCCTTTTCCTATCTATATTTCCAGTTATTTTTCCGCAGTGTTTTGTTGTGACTTTGAGCCAGTGCGCGATCCCGGGAATGATTCAGGACTCAAAAGCAGCGGGAATGAAAGTGCGCGAGCGTGGTGAGGAACTTACGCGGACCCTCTCGCCGGCTGCTCGCACATAACTGTATGATGGTCGTGTTTGTGGTTCTGAATCTTAAAGCGATCCATACTAAGTTACCTGGGGAAGGGGGGGAAAAACTTTGTAACCGTGAGGTAGGATGTCGGATTGCTGGACGTTAACTTCCCGAGCCGCTGTGCATGTGAGCCGCCCTGCGTGCCCTTCGGTCTCGCGTGCGGCGGCATCGCCGCTTCCGGTTACTGCGAAGCAACTTCTCGTCTTTTACTAACTGTTCAGTCAGTAAAAATAATAATTTAAAAAAAAACTACTTATGTGTTTTAATTTCATATTCTGCGTTCAGCAACACTGACTGTACAGACTCGAAACCATGTATCACGTAAATATACTACCGTAAATGTACTACCCTCACCCTACCGACTGGGGTCCAGAGATAGATTTTTGTCATATCGAACAGGTGCTTTTCTCTCATCCATGTTTGTACGAGCTTGTTAATCAATTTGTTCCTAATCATGTCTCATCGTTGTTTTCTGTTTCTGCTTTGATTAGTGCTTTGTAAGAATACAAACGTGCCAAGTTCCACCTGTGCAGTTTTAAAACATTGAACTATTTATTCAGTTAATGTTTGCCATGAGTCCTAATTTAAAGGGGGGGGGACACTCAGTCATTTTGAAGAAGACAGGCACAGATGCACAAGCCGCAGATTTCCATACGAGGTCTTTCGACAACTTGAAATACTGCTGTTCCTAAGGTAAGATATGTTCAGTCAGAAATACAATACATAACTTCATCATGAAATGTTGTATAATTATCAGATTTAATGTTTATGTTCTGTTATACAAGATAAAACTGTAAAATAGGAAAAAAGGATGAATATGAATTTTTCGGGGCAGCAGTGGGGAAGGGTGGAAAGGAGGGATATATAAGGAGAAGTAGGTTTTTCAGCGCACCAAGATAAGTTAAAAAAATCCATTCAATGACTAATAAACTATATTAATAATGTAGTGTAACACCAGTGTTTGTTTTTTAGGCAGAAATGGCAAGCAGATCAAAACAGGCCAGATTTGGTGTTGAAGCTTGGAGACAAATTCTAAATGAGGAGAGTGATGATTCAGGGACTGGTTATGAGGATCATGTTCCAGTGGCTTCTGAATACAGTGACACTGGAAATGTACCTGAAGCTCACCCAGACACTGCAGTGGCCACCGAGGCTGACCGTGACTCTGCCGGATCCTCAGGAGTTCACAGTCCCACCTAGGCAAGGGAGACGAGAAAGGGGATGGACCAGAACCAGGGCTAGGAGTACGGGCAGTGCTGTAAGCCATGCATGTGGGCAAAATTCTGGCATGGAGCATAATGAAGCAGTTGGTGCAAGAGAGAATGCCAGTGACAGACCATGTTTTTGCAAGAACGGGACTGTTTGGGAGAAAAGTCCTCCACCAGTAGAGGGAAGACTTGCAGGTAGCACCATTAGAAATCACCCAGATGTAACAAAGGCAGCAGAGTGCACAAAAGTGGAAGAATCGTTAATTTATTTTTTTCTGACCCCAGAGATGATTAACGTTATTACAACATTACTGATAAATGGAAAGCAGTGGATGACATGGGAATAAAAACATTCACTGGCCTCCTAGCAGAGGATAATCATGAGTCAGTAGATTCCATTTGGTCAGAGATTGAGTGGAAACCTGTGTTCACTGCATCTCTGTCCAGGACAAGATTCCAACAGATTTTGAGATGCATGGGATTCGACATAAAGTAACAAGGGGAGAGCGAATGGCGACAGACAAGCTTCCACCTTTCAGAGATATACGGACAATGTCTGTGGTCCAGCTCCCAAAGTTCTTCTCTCCAGGCGGAGATGTGTGTAGATGAGCAGCTTGTTGGTTTCAGAGGCAGGTGTAGTTTCCGACAATACATCCCATCCAAGCCTGACAAATGGGATAAAGATCTGGTGGAATTGTGATGCTGAGACCAGCTACCCTCTCAAAGGTGAAATAGACCTTGCCAGGCAATCTGAGCAGGAACGAGAAGTAAATCAAGGGGCCCATGTAGTCAAAGAGCTTGTGGGGGCTTGGTGCGAAAGTGGCAGAAATGTCACAGCCAACAATATCTTCATGTCTGTTCCCTTAGCTGAAGCCTTGCTAGAAGATGGACTGACACATGTGGGCACCATCAGGTCAAACAAGCCAGATATCCCATAGGAGATGAAGGCTAACAGTGACAGAGAGCTCAGAAGTTCATATTTTGCCTTCCGTGGGCAGATTACCATAGTGTCATATATTCTGGCAAAAGGAGAAGCGGTACTGGTGTTGTCCTATAATGCAACCAAAAGTGGTTTGGATAATCTGGATCATCTAGTCCAAGATGTTCACAACCAGGAGAAAAATGAAGAGATGAGCGATGATGCCGTTTATGAACATGGTGGATGTTGCAGCCTTCGCTGCCCTCATCATCTGGATGGGGAACTTGCCGGACTGGAAGGTATCGGAACGTGGCAGAGGTGGCCGGATCTGTCTGAGACACCGCACTGGTCATGCCACACGTGCAAGGTAGAGCTGACACTGCAGCATTACAAGGCCCAATAGGAGCAGCAATGGCCTTCCTGGGACTGAGGGAAACTGCACATGCTGATGTGACTGTCCAACGCTCGGCTGGAAAATCTACTCGAAAAAGATGTTACCTTTGCTCCGGAAACAGACAAGAAGGTAGCAACTGTTTGCTCCTCTTTTAACATGCCAGCATGCCCCGAGCATCGCATGAGGCGAATTGTGTGCCATGTCTGTCTGTAGTTTTAGTCGTTTCTCACTGAAAGACAAAAATGAAAAGTGTTGAAGATTTAACGACTTCAGGTAGAGCTGCACAATATCAGGTTGTGACTTAATTGCGATTATATGGCACACAAAAAGTCGGCACCCAGACAAAGGTTTCGCTTGTCATCTAAAGCCCTGGTGAATATTGAGCATGCATCATATAATAGCGATTAAATTGCAGTGTGATGTTGTGCAGCCTTAACTTCAGGTTTAGTTGCTCCTGTATTGAAAGACAAAATAAGGCAAAGTAATTTCAAAGTGTAGAAGTTTGAATGAGATTATTTTTCTGTTGAAAGATGAAAGAAAATGAAATTAAAAATTGCTGAAGTTTGAATGACTGTGGATTGAGTTGCTTTTGTGTCAAAAGACAAAACAAAAAGTGTTGAAGTTTGAATGACTGTTTGTTTCAACTATTTTATATTTGGGTCAAAATGACCTTGAATTGTTTCATCATATAAATACAACACAAATGATGTTCACTTGAAATTACTGAAAAGTAAGTGATACCAGAATCAAAGGGTGGTAAATAAGCTTTTAGGTAATAATGTGGATTGTATTTGGGATAAGAGCTGCAAGATGTTTTAACCATTATAACCTGACAAGCGTAAAATGCATTGATTTTCGCACCCGTTAATCTCAGGCTCATAGCTTTGGATAGGTGTAATGCACAGTCATGAACTGTGTGCTGTTGGAATCGAGAGAACTTGCTCGTTCCAGTCATCCAACATTGTGTGCTAAAGTATTCCGGAGTAATCTTATACACATATATATTTCAAACATTTCCCACCAAAACGCACCCCTAGTAATCTATAAAACATCGATATTACTCTCATTACACAGAAAACAAAGTGCATTTTTTCTTCCACAATGATCCGTGTACTACTGTTCTTCTAGTTCTACTAGAAATAACAAAACGCAGCATTGTAATTAATAGGAAGACAATTACTTAATATTTTCGTAATATTCACACAAGTTTGTATATGTATGTTTGATGCTGAGCTCCGTCAAAACAGTTGAAAATAGAAGACACACATTGTGTCAGTGGAGCACCTCCCACATGTAAACACAATGACCTGCTACAGCGTTGGTTTGTTGTTTGAGGCTAAAATGCCGACTAAAAGTATCATTCTCAAATTTCACTTTACCAATCATAGCGTATATAAGAAAAACGGTAGCGTTACATTCAGCATTAGACACTAAAACTCTGATATGTCTGTTTATCCCATGTATCATAAACTATGCAATGCTTTTCTATTTCAGTGTCTTTCAAATGTTAGAGTAGTTAATATA
>JAODJU010000081.1:9560078-9570552 GCA_026776725.1 Gnathonemus echidnorhynchus
ACCCAGGCGGAGACTCGAACCCGGGTCCCAGAGGTGTGAGGCAACAGTGCTAACCACTGCACCACCATGCCGCCCAAGATACAAACCAACAATTTATTTCTTTTTCATTAAGCGTGCTTGTTAATGAACTTAATATTTCATCTTAAGTGAACTTTCTCTTTCATAAGCTGCTTATAGACCAAGGAAAAGGAAACCAGGCCTCTAAACAGTGAAGTTATTATAGAAAATGACAAGCGCACAGGCCCTTAGCTTGGCAGATGCGTGGGTTAACAATGAGGCCCCACAAGCAACATGGGCTGTGGTGCTGTGCTGTGAATTGATAACCATGCGACTGGCATTCTAACGAGGGTGCCCAAGCGAAGGCTGGCACTTCCAGATTTACTTAGAATGTGCAAATGGTTTTTTGCTGAGCAAAATTATTAAACATAATCCTTATTTTTTGTGTGTTAATATACTGCATTGTATATTACAGTAGGTGGAGAAGTCTGGGTTGGATTTGTGCATTTGGATTAATCTCAACTAGTGCTGGGCGGTATACCGGTTCATACCGAAAATCATTTTTTATTATTGTTATGATATGAATTTTTCTTATACCGCAATACCGGTTTAAATAGCCTACACAACGTTCAGAAAGCGGTCCAGCTGGAAACTGTTTAAGGGGGGACCTTTTTCACTGCTGCACCGCTAAAAATGTACTGCGAAAGATCAGAAATGGAAGATATAGTTGACGCTGGAGTTGAAAATAATGAGACACTGGAGTTGTCAAAAATGTATTCTCAGATACTAATTGATATTAAAAATTAGTATCTGATTAGATACTCGTTTTCACCATTATTGATACCAACAGAATGGTTTTCGCCTCATTCGGCACACTTCATACAGCACCACTACAGCACGTGCACACACACACACACTCGCGCAGCCCCTCCCCGCCTATCAAAACCCGCTGAACGCGTTCTCGCTGGTTAATGCTCACATACCGAGTTGGCCAAACGTGGCATATGCTGCAGTTGAAGGGAGTTTGCAAGCTGCTTTAGTAAAAAGAAAGAAAAAACCAAAAAGTGTCATTTGGAAGTATTTTGCAATGGAGCATGGAAAGGCTAAGGATGTCGATAAGCCTCTATGCAAACAGTGCTGCGAAGTTGTGGCAACGAAGTCAAGTAGCACGTCAAACCTGGCGAAGGATCTTAAAGACCGACATCCCAGTCTTTATAAGAAATTTCGCGAGGTCAGTAAAGCTCACGTTCCAGCAACACTGAACTATTAAACACTTATCAAAAATGTTAACTTGGCCGGCACACACCTTAACATTAGCCGTTTATCTATAAGCAGTTAGCCAACAAACACGTTAGCCGTATGTTATCATTAAGTTAGCAGTGGCTAATAATATAGTTAATGTGGGAACAATGCAAAAACGTAAACCAAAAATGTGTCCCGTAAAATGTATTAAACGCCCAGTCATACTTTAAAAAAAAAAAATGCCATCATATACCGTGAAACCGATATAACTTTGAAAAATGCCGTGATATAAATTTTTGGTCATATCGTCCAGCTCTAATCTCAACCCAGTCCATGTTTATGCTTCCTCCCAACTCCCAGCACACCTGAACCAATCAGACAAATGATCAACACCACCAATTACCTAGTAAGGGTTTGTTGGGAGCTGGGAGGGAGTAAATATGAGGACTGTCTGGGGGTCCTCAAGGACTGGGCTGAGAAACTCCACCATCTTCACAGTTTGACACACTGTTGATCACAGATAAAATATATCACTACAACAGTAAATATATATATGCTTATTACTACATTAACAAAAAAATACAATGGCAATAAATCATCCAATAGTCTTCAGCTGTCCCGATGCAGTCAGACCTATACAAGACTAATAGGCCTAGATATCAGCAATGAAACTCGATCAAGGAATCAAATGGGGATTTAATTAACTGGTTTCTAAATGATCATTTGGTTTTCTGATACACAAAACACTGGATCTGAATAGTGTGTTCCCAGTAGGACTGTGTGTGGCAGACAGTTAAAAAGGCTGCTGGTTAAATCCCAGTCAGATGTCAGTTCTCAGCTGTTCGTTCAGTTGCTGCAGACCTCTCACATCTGTCTAAGCACCATACAGATCCCGAGAGCCTCAGTTACACAGATCTGACCACGATGGGGCGGTCCCATAGCTTGTCTGTAGGGCGTCTGTGGTCAATGTGTAGCTACATGAAGAGAGTGTATCCCGGAGGAGATCACAGTCAATCGTGCTGCTGCCGCGGTGGTACCGTCGCATCTGCCGGGCACAAAGGCACCCCCACAGATTACACATTGTGCCCTGTGAATGCAGCTATTGTGCCCCCCCCCCCCCCCCCCCCCCCCCCCCAAGACATTCCCATTCGCCCTTACCGTCCTGCCGCTCAGCTGAACGAAAGGTCACACCTTGTCTTTCAGATCAGCACAGTGGAGGAGAGGACAGGCTGTGGGGTGGCTGGAGACTGGATGAAAGAGGTGAGTTTTTCGAGAACTTTATTATTATTATTCTTTTTTGTGTGTCACTTAAAATCTCAGCAGCGCCTGGCTTGTAGATTCTTATAGAAGTGCGTGAGGAAAATAGGGAAATTGTACATCTGGAGTGCAAAACCAGAAGATGCAGGACTTGTTGAAACCAGTTTAAAGACACCACTGCACCTGAATGTGAAATGAGATATGAGCTGTCAGCGATGGTCCTTTGACAGTCTTTAGCTGAACATATTAAGCTTTGGTAGCTCATTGCATACTGGCTCTTTCTCACTTCTTTCCGTTTCGACCAGCAGTGTTGCCAGTGAACGCTACCAATTGTAGTAATGTGACTCTTGTTTTTATAGCTCACTGTTGTTCAGTTTTCGTTGAAATGCACTTATGCCTAGACGACGCCTTGACGGCGCGTATGTTGATTAACATGCTGTTTGCCTCAGTTGTACATCACTTTGGACAAAGGCGCCTGCTAAATAAAAATTAATGTGAATGTAAAATGTTCAGCTCATAATCTGGACTAGTGAGCAACAGCAGCTCACTGTAATCATTATATCCGACTGACTGTAGGCAGCTCTTTTCTAGAACATCCAGTGTCCGCTGGTTTTCTATACTGTATGAACATTTTGTTTAAAAAAAATAATAAAGTGTACTTTTTCTAGAATAATTAACAAAATGACTAATATGTATCTTCATGTAAAGTTGAATGAGATGTTAATGAAAGCATAAATTTTATAGCTTACTTATTTAACTCATAATGCCCTGAAGCTCTTCAGCTCTCTACCACCTTTGGTAAAAACTAGCGACGCTACTCTTTGATTTTTGTCCAATATATACACTATATGGGCAAAAGTATTAGGACACCTGTCTGTGACACCTAGAGGAACTTTTATGACACCCCATTCTAAATCTATAGGCATCAATATGGAGTTGATTCCTCCTTATGCAGCTATAACAGCTGCCACTTTTCTGGGCAGGCTTTCTGCAAGTTTATGGAGTGTGTCTGGGGAGATTATTGCATATTCATCCTGAAGATTATTTGTGAGGTCAAGCACTGATGTAGGACATGAAGGTCTGGCTCACAATCTCCGTTCTAATTCGTCCCAAAGGTGTTTGATGGAGTTGACATCAGGGCTCTGTGTGGGCTAGTCATGGTGTTTCACATCAAACTCACTCAACCATCAATTTTGCTTTGTGCACTGGGACCCAATCATACTGGAACAGAAACAGCCTTCCCCAAGGTTGGAATCATAGAATTGTCCAAAATATCTTGGCATGCCGAAGCATTAAGAGTTATTACCCAGCCCCTGAAAAACAACCCCAAACCATTATTCCTCCTCCACCAAACTTTACAGTTGGCACAATGCAGTCAGGCAGGTAACGTTCACCTGGCATCCAGCAAACCCAGACTCATACATCAGACTGCCAGACAGAGAAGCGTTACACGTCACTCCACAGAACACGTTTACGCTGCTCCAGAGCCCAGTGGCGGCGTGCTTTACTCCACTCCATCCGACGCTTGGCATTGTGCTTGGTGATGTGATGCTTGCATGCAGCTGCTCGGCCATGGAAGCCCATTCCATGAAGCTCCCAGCACAGTTTTTGTACTGGAGTTAATGTCAGAGGAAGTTCGTAACTCTGCAGTTACTGAGTCAGACTGCTGGTGACTTTTACACACTTTGCACCTCAGCACTTGGTGACCCTGCTCTGTTACTTTATGTGGGCTGACACTTTGTGGCTGAGTTTCTGTTGTTCCTAAATGCTTCCACTTAGCAATAATGCTACTTTTGTCCATATAGTGTATGTACTGCGGGGCACCATACTGTTATATTTAAGTTATTCCGTTTTTACATGGCGTTTTTCCTGACATGGTTTGCCAGAGTGCTTAACACGGACTTGAACGACAGCCGGCACTTGTGTGTCAGAAGGCTGCTCTTTATGCTTGCCTGTCTCTGACATCCTAGAGATGGGCCTGTCCACTTCCCTGGGACACCAGGAAGCCAACTTTTGTCTGAACTCACTCTAGGGTTTACTCTTGTTTCGTAAAGGCTGCTTGGAGTCAAAGTTCATGATTTATTCTCCATTTCCTCCTGTTGCGGGCGGAGTGGTGGCTCTGAGGCTAGGGATCTGTACCAGCAGTCGGGAGGTTGCTGGTTCGAATCCCGTGAATTCCAGGAGTGATCCTACTCTGTTGGGCCCTTGAGCAATGGCCCATAACCTGCAGTTGCTTCGTCCTGGGTATGATGTTATTCTACATCCAGCCCTGCAAGTATGTCCTCTAATGTGCAGGGGATTTTTGGGAGTTGGTGGCAGGATTGGAACTCCAGCCACTGGAAAAAACCTCACTGGTCCATTCGGACTAGTGTGGTGCTGAGGTATCACCTGCTGTAGAGCTGCACGTAGGTTCTCATCCCTGAGGTGGTTTGTGTGATAGGTGCAGCAACACATTGTAATCGACGGTCAATAATAATAATAATAGTTAGTCTGTGGGATGTGTAATTCTGCCTGCAAATCTAAAATTTTCCTAGTAACAACAAAACTTCCAGTCTGACTTGTTTTTCTAAGCCGTAGATAGCTACTGGGACTGCCTGGCATGGGGTGGCAAACACTGAATTGCTGGATAACCGTATAATGCGATTGTGTTACGTATTTGCGTGCGTGTATTTATGACTTCGACGGATAGTTTCAAATAGCATAATAAAGAATTAAATGTGGCATTGAAAGGCTTTAGTTTGAAGTATTAAATTTGTTCTCTTGGATGGGCCAGGAATACGTACTGTATCGGGTTTGCCTGAAGCGCAGTGATAGTTTCTGAACACTTGGTGGTGCTAATTAACTTCTTACATTTCCGTTACTGCAGATATCATTTTTGTCTTAATTTGTACTAGCTTTTACAGTGCTGAACCTGAACTGTAAATTCAAATCCTGAAATTAAGGGTTTAGATATTACTATCACTATGCATATAAAGAGCTGGCCGCTAAAACAAGCTAAACTAATGTTAAGATAACTATCGGCTCCGTGGACATGATTTTCTATTAACTGATCATTTAAAATGAACAGAAATGTATCGGTACACAGTGATTACATACAAAGCCATACTTCCTCCTGTGGTCTTTAGAGCAGCGCAGACTTTGTGTTTGTACAATAAAATGTAAATATATCGTACAAACATAAGTACGTTTTATTTCGGTGGATATAAACGTGTTAGCGAGAAGGATTTGAATGGGTATTTCGCGTGACTAAAATATAGTTATGTTGTATTTTCGGCCAGAGGTCCGTTAGGTGGCACAGTTATTGACAGGAATATAATCTGCATTGCTTTATTGTGAATACTTAAATTTTCTTTATATTCATATATGTACTGTGATGCATTATTGCCACTGCCGAAAATGAAAATGATCTTGTTTTGATTTTTACTACTGCTGGGCCGGATTTTGGTTCCAGTGGATTTAGTAAGCGCGATCTTTGGGGTCGGGATAATCGGTTTAGCATTTGGTGCTTGTAGGCTCGGTTAAAATCCAACTACTCGGAAATTGTTATCTCGAATAGGAATTTCTCGTTAACAAAGCCGATGTTAGGACTCTGGATACGCGACAGATTTCGGCTTATAAGAGGCCGAAACTGGACGAGCGCCATTGCTATTTTGGCATATTTGGCGAGTACGATCGGGATGGGCTGGACTCTCCCTGGCGTTCATTGGCTGGATTCGCCCGTTGCCATGGGGAACCCCACCCCCGCGGTCACATGACCGCCGGTGCGCGTGACGTCGCCGCGCGCCGAGCGGCTGAGGAGCTGGTGGTGTGGAGAGAGAGAGAGCGAGCGAACAACAGCAGCAGCAGCAACAGCGACGGCAGCAGCGGCCGAGGCGCTCACACGTAGCCCGCTTTGCGCACTCACAGGAATCCGTTCCGCTTTCGGAGAGCCCCAATGCCCGGTCCCACCCAAGCATTGTCCCCAAATGGAGAGAATAACAACGACATCATCCAAGATAACGGAACGAACATCATTCCGTACAGGAAGAACACCGTGAGAGGCGAGCGCGCCTACAGGTAATCCGGCGGCTGAGGAACGGCCGGCCGGCGGCCAGGCGGGGAGCGGCGAACGCGGGCGTCGTCGAGCGGGGATGCTCGGCGATTAACTGTCACGTTTTATCGCATGCAGCTGTATTAATAAGCTGACGGCTGTACAGCTCGCCCAGCCCCGTTTTCTTCCAAAAGCCCGGCTTACGCAATGGGCGTATTTCCTTCTTTCCCATCCTTCTCTTCTTCCTCATTTCCATCCTTCTCTTCCTCCGGCCGTGTCCCCCCATCATTTCCCACGGAGGTGTCTGCTCCTCGCCTTCACATTAATGGCGGTGGTCCCCGAAAGGCCGCGAATGGCGTGAAACCCTCCACTGGGCTTTATAACCGTAACCCTATCCCATTTTAGGAAAAGGAAAACCCCCTTTTTGTAACTGCATCGTCGGTCTGTAATAACGGAGTGATTAGTAGCATGCGCTCACCCTGAAATAACCGTTTTTTTTTGTTCAGCATCAATGCAAGTGATTGTTTAATTTCTGTCACTATTTGGTAGATACATTTTCGATGGGTCATGCATGGCTTTGGGTTCCTATGTGTGTCAGCTGTTTTAGAAAGGGAACTAAAAACAATATGAAGCGTGCATGCATTTGATCGCCGCTTTCCACTGCTGCTGCACTGGAAGACGCGCCTTCATACTTATTTAAATATTTACACTGCCATTTTGTAAACAGTGATGGCGGAAATAAGGCTATCCATCCCCTAAAACGCCAGTCTGTTCATCTGCAGTCGTGGTCACGCATAGGATTGCAGTGTCTGCAATTAAATGGGGATAGATGAAGCTGTCAGGGGTGTTTGATCTTGTCTTTTTTTTTTTTTTTTTGCTTATTGAAATACGCCAAGGTGCTGAAGACTGCAGGCTTGTGTTCTTGGCGCAGTTAATTGAGCAGTGATTTGCAGAAAATCTCGCCCAAACAAGTATTAAATCGATACATGCACGATGAATTACCACACATTATTATTACAATTAAGATGTTTGGGTTCTTGTTGTGCTGATAGTGGCGCCTTTGCAGTATAACAGGTCTATCCTAATAGAGCGTCGCGTCAAAACATAACTCAGCATCGCATGCAGTAACGTATGCATTTCTTTGTCAGGATATGCAAGTCGTTCTCCTTCTGTAGGAAAATAATCAGTGATTGCTACTTTGTTATATATAATCCCCTATATTGCAAATGATACATTTATAAAATCTGTTGAAATTCTGGCCGTTCTGTAACCTTTGTCCATTGACTGCACGTGGATGTTCCCCAGCATATAATCCTTGATTTTTGGAAACCATTTTTGCAAGGTTTCTTTGAGCTTTTCCTATCATTTACTTTGGATTTGTTAACATTCATATTGGTTATCTGTGCCTGCTGTTTTATTGCAGCATTACTACTTAAATCTGGCTAACCTATATTCTTTATTTAGTCTTGGCCGTTAATGAAGTTTGAGAATGAGTAAGAATAAAAGAGGCTGGTAATTCTGGCTGAGGTTGTGTGAGCTCTGTAAGCTGAGTAAATAGCTCTTAACGAGGCTGTCTGCCAAGCCATTTAATAATAAATGCACTTTTCTTATTCCTAAGGCTGGCTTTTTGATGCCTTTGCACTGGACTCCCTGTTTGTAGAATGGAATTTACTGTAAACCGCAGTTTTGGCATCATCACTGGTGTACGTGTAACTATTCATTAAAGGAAGGAAGTGAATGCTTGAAATTTGGAACTTTTTAATTATATATTTGTTGGCTCATTTGTTCTGTTATTGGCTACTCACAATTATTTGATGTGCCACTTCTTTCTAGTATATTTTTTGAAAGTCTACTTTCTGGGGGAACCAAAATCCGTATTTTGACCTTAAATTGACACTGATTTTTTATTTTTTTTTTTTGCTATCGCCACATTTTAATAATAAATGTACAGGCTTGCATAATGAAATCCATCCATTCATGTGAAGTTCAGCACACACACATCTGCAGCTGATTGCTAGCAGGGGCCCTATTGAAGACAAAGGATAATCCACTAAATTAACGAGTAACCCACGTGCGACTAGTGTAAGTGATGAAATGCTGTAAATTTATGGTTATATGGCCTAGTTTAATATTGAGCACTTTGAATTACAAGGTAGTAACCACACATATCTGAACTGCTGCTTTAATGACGATTTTAATGTAATACCTTCTAATGCCACAAGTAAAACATACTGATTTCCATGTTTAGACAGGCCTGTACTGTTAATGGGTAATTATAACTTTTGTAACCATAATCCTTATTATTAAATGAAATGCATGTGCATATCTTCAGATTAACAGGTTAAAAATAGATTGTTATGGGTTAAAAATAATTTTAAAGCATAAATCACAATCCTTATGCCTGCTCCACACAACAGATTCATTTATAAAATTAAACGCCAAACTGGCTTGCATAAATCAATTTTTGCTTTTTTTGCAATGATCTAAATTGAATTTCTAAGTTAAGTCTTTTTCTTGTAAATTCTTTTGGGTTGTTAATTTTTATGCTGCCTTATGAATCATGTTTGAAAGGATCACATTTAGAATGTCATCCATCCACTATAAGTGCATAATTGATCTATCTAGAAAAATGACTACAAAAAAACATTAAAAACATTTTCTTTGTACCCATCCATCTCTGATTCACTCAACTTAAATTTTTGTTTGTTCTGTCTGTAAGCTTTGACTTGGTGGGCGATTTGCTAGCGCATTTGATTTTGTTCTCGAGGTTATGGACCCTCTCCAGCCATCTTCCCTGCATGTGCTGCACGCATCCTGCCTGCTCTCACCGGAGCTTACCTACTCTCATTTTCAGTCTTCCCACCTGCGTCTGAGCTGTACAGGGTTTCACTTGGCCTTATGGCTTCATGTAAATGGTGGCTTGTAATGCAGAGGTGATTCTTTTGGGGGTAGCAGGAGTCTAACTGGCTTCTGAATATACAGCGTACCTTTGTCTGTTAATTTTAAAGCTCATTGTCACCTCTTAATTATTAAAGAGCCATAGTTAAAAAATTTTTGAAATGGAATATAAATATTTCTAAAAGACACATGTCCTAAAACAGCAGTGCAGATCATTTGGGATAACCATTTGCATTTATTTAGTAGACACACTTGTGTGAGGTAAATAGTACCTTAATTAACCATGTCTATTGTCTGCATTTTCCATAATTAATGCTTCATATTAAGCTTGCAGTAAATAACTTGTTCTGAATCTTTCTTTAAGTAGCGTATATCTAAATGCAAGTGTAATATCTTTTCAGGCTCCCACAGGCTTTCCTGTAACTTCTCGTGCTTTAGTTTCCCTCAAAGGTCCCTCACGTCTGTAAGACTGCATCTGTGTTACTGTCGCTATGACCACCGCTCATAAAAGGAGATCTCAAAAGCAAGTTAAAAAGCATTCCGTCTTCCAAATGCTTCTCTACTAGAGGGTCATGATTTGAGCCGAGGGCAGTGTTTCTCAGCCTAGTCCTTAGGGACCCCCAGACAGTTCACATTTTTGTTCCTGCCCAGCGCCCAATACATCTGCACCAGGTATTTGGGGTTCATGATTGCTTGATTGTTTAGGTGTGCTGGGAGGGAGCAGAAATGTGGATTGTTGGGGAGGGGTTCCCAAGGACTCATCTCAGGAAGCATAAGCAAGGGAAACAACCAGGGCAGAAAGACACACTTTTGCAGGATATGCATACAGTTGTATTGAAATTAAGTGTGTGCATCTTGATATCTGAAGCACATGTCCCTTAATGCAATGAATATGAGATTTAAACCTGCAATTACTCATTTGTCATGAAGTAAGATACGTCTGAACTAGGGATGCTCATATTGACCGTTTAATCGTTAACCGACCGAATGAATTTTGACCGATTATTACTATCAGTTAAACTCATGGGGCGTTATCACGTGCCTTCTATC
>JAODJU010000081.1:9586787-9608732 GCA_026776725.1 Gnathonemus echidnorhynchus
TTTGTGGTGGAACAGGGAAAGAACTAAGCTACACAGGGCTCCGGCCCCCCAGGACTGGAGTTTGAGACCCCTGATTTGGACAGAAGCATACCCATAAATCGAGAATTGAGTGAATCGAAACATTTTGCTGTGGTTTCTTAATTTTCTTTCTTACCAGAGCTGTATTTCAGAGTTCAAGTCTTTTTGAAGTTCAAGAGACGCATATTTCCAAAGTCAATGAGTAATCATGTTAAATAATCGTAACCTCAATATCGACCAGACTAATTGTGCAGCCTTAGTATTGATGCGCTACACCTGTATCTCTTCTCCTCTTTTGTCAAAGTGCTGATGGAAGCAGATGGGCGGCAGTGTTGTAGACTGCAGGTTCTGTTTTGTGGTCATTTACACTGCAATGCACGCGAATGGTGAATGACCACTGCTTTTTCACGCTCACATACTAACCAAAGCGGTCCCCCATCAGTGCAGTGATGACCTGCTTACAGTATAACCCGTGGGTTAGCGCAATCTCAACACCGTAATGGGACGGGCTGTCTAACAGGAACATGGACGCTGACCTCCATACCTCTAGAAAAACCATTTTGGGTCATTATGCAAGAGAAGTGAAGGTTTTTGTTTAAGTGCGTGATGATTTTCTCAAGATGTTTTCCTGTAGCTTGTCATGTTGATGTTCGCAGTGCTGTTTTTTATAGTAATACTATGCTTTTGTGGCGACGGATTATCTTTGCGGTTGTGTTTCGGGAATGAAGCCTGTTAGCTGCAGGTCTGAAAAGTGCTGCAGAGTGTAGAGAACTGAGGAATGAGCCCAGATGAGGGTTGGCAGAAGCTCTGCCGTGTCTCCCGCGGATGCCGCTTATGCGCCACCCCACCCCCTGCCGACACTCTTCTGTCGGACTGTCTTTCAGGTGCCACGCGGGCAGCTGCAACTCCGAAGCCCTCCACACCGACATCCCGACCATCCTCCGCTAAGAAGATCCCGCCGCCAGCGGTAGCAGGGGCCATGGCAGCCCCGGCCAAGGGGGAGAAAGAGCTGGAGGCTCAGGTGGTGCAGCTCAACGAGCAGGTGGGTGTTTGGTGAGGGTCACGCTTCACAAAGACCCAAAGGGAGCCTTTCAGCCGTAGATATTTCTGCCAGTAGAGTAACTGGAATAGCGTCCTGCCTGCAGTATCGTTATCTTTCTGGTGAGAGCATTATTTGCCTAGAACAGCGTTTTCCAATCCGGTCCTCGGGGACGCACGGCCGGTCCATGTTTTCGCTCCCTCCAAGCTCCTGGCAGTCCACATTTTTGCTCCCTCCCAGCTCCCAGCAGGGTACTAGCAAAAACGTGGACTGTCTGTGGGTCCCCAAGGACTGGATTGGGAAACAGTGTGCTAAATGAAAGTAAATGAAGCTGAGGGAGGAGCCGCGTGTCTCGCTGCTGCCTGATGCCCACGTCCCACTCCGCTCCTGGCAGGTCAACACGCTGAAGCTCGCCCTGGAAGGCGTGGAGAAGGAGAGAGACTTTTACTTTGGCAAGCTGCGAGAGATCGAGCTGCTGTGCCAGGAGCAGGGCCAGGAAAGTGCTCAGTTTGTGGATCGGCTAATGGAGGTCCTCTACTCCACGGAAGAGCAGGTGAGCAGTGCTGTCCCACCTCTCGCTTCTCACTGGTTCAAAATGTTCGGTAACTCATGCATTATAGACAGCTTCGTAATGCATTATAATGCAGTCATAAAGTATAATAAACACGGCTATAACTACTTTTTTAGTGCACTACAAATATCTTACTGATGCATTATAATGGCTTATGCTGGCCTGTATAATGCATTATGACGATATAGTGCATTATAGATGAGCTTCATAGAGCATTCATAATGCATAATAAACACGGCTGTAATGTGTTATGCCTCTTTATAAAGAGTTGTAGCCGTGTTTATTATACTTTATGAATGCATTATAATGCATTATGAAGGTATATATAATGCATTATGATGAGTGCTTTAAGTAAAGTGTTACCGAATGTTCTCTCTCTGTTGTTTAAGGGTCTCTGTTGAGGACATTCGTAGTTGGTGTCAGAGCAGGTGACCTGGGTTAAATCCCACTCTGCACTGCATTAGTAGGCTGTGCTCAGCAGGCCCCGAGAATGCAGTTGGCTGGCTGAACCGCTGTTCTCCTGGACAGCTAAGGGGGCTGCGTTCCCCTCTATCACAGCCGTGCAGCATCATCACTCAGCTAGACGTCATCTCGGTTATGGATGCTATCTATAGAATGGCGCCGCCCTGCAGGTCTCAGAGTGCAGAGACCAGTCGCCGCGCTGTCGGCCAGTCTGGGTGTCATGAATCGAGGGGGAGACGCTTATGAGCGGCTGATTGGGTGGAAAGCAGGAGGAATGAGACTGAGACGTCTGCTGTCGTCTGTCTGTGCAGGAGGGGGCAGCAGATCCTGGGGAAGAAGCTGCCCACGCAGCTCAGGAGGAAGAGGAGCCCCAACAGGAGGAGTACTGACTCCCCCACAGCCCCCTCCCCCACTGTCCTTTGTTTTTGTGAGGACTGTTTTAAGCTTTTATTTTACCACCCCACCCCCCATGTTCCCTCCCCAGCCAATTTCTTCCTCTGAGGATCGTACACATAGTGGCTTGTCACGTGTGACCCCCCACCCCCCAGTGCAGCGTTTGTGTGCTTTTGTGCCTGTCGTTGGAGTACCCCCTGGCGTCCCCCTATCATTGGCCTCCAGGGGACAGAGGACAGTGTGGATGCTTTCTGACCTGCAGCGCGTCACTCTACCTGTGACCTGTAGGGTTCTCACGTGTCACATAGACGTTCCCAGCTCATCCCCCTCCTCTCGTTTTCACGACATCTTGCATAACGGTTCTGTTCATCATGTATGAACGCAATAAGTGTGGCCCTCGAAGGCCCCCTTCCCACTCCCCCCTCCCTCAATGTCATCATGTTAGTGTATCTTGTAGAACAATGAGAAATGAATGATTTGACTTTTTTACTTTCAGTATACTGAATGAGGAAGGCTGTGTGTACACTAGGCATGCTCATTTCCATGTAAATGGGGGATTATTTTGCAGCAGTTGAGGTAACAATTCAACTTAGCTCGTAAGTTAGATTTCGTTTTATTTGTGACAGTTATTACGAATTCCAAGGAATTGAAGTATCAGTGAAGTCGATGTATAAGAGTTGCTTATTTAATTTTTAACAAGTCCATGGAACGCTCACTGGGTACTGTAATATAAGTACAGTACAGCAGTATGATACTGTTCCTCCGTACATTTACTATAATTAAACTCCATTGCTCATGTACCGCTTTATTCATATATTACTTGTAAAATGGAAAGGAATGTAAACAAATGTACTGTTTATAGGTATAAATAGCAAAAGAAAAAAATATTGGGGATTTCCTTAGATGCAAAACATTTTCCTCGCAATGTGCCAGTCATTGCACCTTCCCCGCAATCTGCTGCATGTTAGTATTTTATTTTTTTGTCTTTGTGAATAACAACCGGCTTTTATCTTTTTACATATTTAATAAAAAAAAACGTTAAGTGAATTGTGTTTTTGTACGTTTAACCTGCCATTTCAAAGCTAAGGAGATTTGGATGGATTTGCTACAATAAAAAGTACAACTTTGAAAAAAAGCAGTGGATTCACATGCTGTACACACTGTCTGTCCGGTCCTGTCTGTCTGTCTCTCTTCACATGCTCTACACACTGTCTGTCCGGTCCTGTCTGTCTCTGTCTCTCTTCACATGCTCTACACACTCTGTCCGGTCCTGTCTCTCCGGTCCTGTCTGTCTCTCTCTCTTCACATGCTCTACACACGCTCTGCCTGTCTCTCTCTCTTCACATGCTGTACACACGCTCTGCCTGTCTCTCTTCACATGCTGTACACACGCTCTGCCTGTCTGTCTCTCTTCACATGCTGTGTACACTGTCTGTCCGGTCCTGTCTGTCTCTCTCTCTTCACATGCTGTACTTACGCTCTGCCTGTCTGTCTTTCTTATTTTGTTTTATCAGCTCCTTTGTACTCCATACCTTCTATGTAATTGTCGCTTTCTGTTCTTGAAGGATTCCAGCATTGAGTATCCCTTTCATTTTTTATACAGTTTACAATGGGGTTACGTTCCAATAAACCTATTGTAAGGGGAAAATGCATTTTAATACAGTATAGCTAACCTTACAAGCATTATAGCCTAGCCTACCTTAAACATGCTTAGAACACTTACATTAGCCTACAGTTGGGCAAAATCATTAACACAAAGTTTATTATTTTATAATAAATTACATGAGATATTCAACATTTTATTGAATAATGTACTGAAAGTCAAGAAGAGTCACCCTTCGAAATACCGTAACACAGACCACTGTAACCCTGGGGAGTGTCTGCATGTATTCCCAGCTGTCTGGACACATGCACATAAATGTTGTCTGAGGAGACGGAAGAGAGAGAATAGAAGCTCCCCAAACAGGAACACCAACAGGCAGATGTGAAAGCTAGGTTGGTGGATGGATGAATAGATGGGATCAATGGAAGGATGAATAAATAGGATATACAAATACATAGGATTGATACATATATGAAGCAACAGATGCATTTTCCAGCCCAAAATTTAGTTAACGGAGAGTTAAGTGCTTCTGGCACCCGACTAATCTACCTGTCTGACTAATAAATGCAGACTAACCTTGTTAACCTGAGGTGCATCGTAGAGGTGGAAGTTTTGCCGAGTTGAATTGTGTAGCTATCAAGATAGAAGTCAGAGGTGGCTACTTCGCCAAATCACTGCCGAGTGCTTTGAATTTAGCTATCAGTAATTCTGTCTGTGCTGATTGGATGGGCTGCGGCTCAGTCGTTTCTCTGATGCAGCTTTTCAGGTCGATCCAAACTCCATGCTTGTCATGAAGTGGCCAGACAGGCAGCAAGCAAGAGGAAAAGCAGGAAGCCACCGTCTGTCAGCCTGTTTCGTGCTGCACTTCTCGTCTTGAGACAAAAAGCAGCACATTCTTCACAAGCGTATTGCAAGTTTATCGTCGCTTCTCAACAAGCACTAGCCTGAAGGCATCTTAGCGCTGTGATTATAAAGCCAGACAATGTGATGTTTTGACAAATACAGGAAGACATCGATACCAACCTAAATTTCACTTCAAATGGAGCATACTGGTTACTGTCTACAGGTCCATCTGCCCTATAAATCACTAGACTTAAATAGTGTGAGCTAAATTAGCTTAGCTGCCCTAATAATTTCAATACTCAAACTGATGACCTGCACATACTGTACCATGCCAGGATACTTTTTCAAACCCACTTAGTATCAATTATTTATCATGTTTACTGTTTTCTCAGGGAGTATAGTGACAGAGAAACTTCATTTGCAGTATTATGTCGCAGTATTATGCTTTATGTTAGGTGCTAAATGTTGGCTTTCCTATTTTCTTATTTTCCTCTTTTTTTCCTGTATTCTGTTCATTATTTTGCTTTGAATTCATTTTACAATATGAAGTGTCTGTTTACACTCTGTGTTGTGAATGGTTTGTGTTAATTTTCTTTGAAATGTCATTTAGCTTTCTGTTAATATGTTAGATGAGTAGTAAGCAAGGTATCCTTTGTGATAGTCAACCTCAGCAAACATGAGAGGATAAAGCTAGCCATTTTTTCATGCTAGAAAATTTAGGCCATATGCCAGAAATACGGGAAGGTTTAATGTTAAAATTCCCATGCTGTCTTGAGCGAATTTAGGACATCTTAAATGTGTGCTTCTCTGAACCCCACCTTCTCTGAAATAACACAGCATGTGGCTAATTAGCCCACCAGTGTTAGAAGGCATGAAGGCAGCGGTGAGTTCAAGGCAAATGAGAGAATCGCGCCGATTCAAAGTTCACAGGTAGAGGGAAAGAGTTTGCAAAATGAGAAAATCACACCAAACGTCAAGCGTATTGCAACATACTGTAACGATAAATCTTGAAGTAAAAACTTCATTGTAACATCGGCCACCCATAAGTGCTGATCTAATCCTCCAGCATGGGCTCATAGTGAAGCTGAAGACGCCAATCTGAGCTGGGCTCAGATCGCTGGCACACTGGAGAAGCGCTCAAGGGTGATACGCAACATCTAAAAACTTCTCATTTATTGATTTTAACATAAACAGGAGCTTCTCCATTTTACATTTGTCCTCTGGCCAAAAAAAAAAAATAAGAAAGCTCAGCACTGAGTGTTCAGTGACCATTAAATGGTGGAATCACTTCAAATAATGGAGAGAAAAGTCCAGAATAGGGCAACATTATGGGCAGGATACCAGGCCTAAACCAGGTGTTGGTTGTCTGACATGATCAGCCTGCACTGTAACGGGGGGGGGGCTTACTGGGGAGCCAGAGCCCCTTCCATAACCCCCTTCAATTCACAATAAACTGAAACTCACATCCTTTTCCTTAGAACAGTGTTTCCCAGTCCGGTCCTCAGGAGCTTACAGTTGATCCATGTTTTCGCTCCCTCCCAGATCACTTCCTGGTACCCTGGGGGTCCCCGAGGACCAGATTGGGAAACACTGGCGTAGACTAATATTCAACAGGCAACGCTCAAAAAATGTGATACTGGCATACAGTGCCCACTGCATCAGTATGTTACACTGGTAACTGTTTATTCAATAAGCATTTACAGGGGGATTAAGGCATGGACTTACAAATGCAACGTGTCCATTTTCTCATGCTGATTTTATAAGGTATTGGAATTATTAAAATGTTACAGAATCTAATCTTTAAGTATACAAGCCAAGCATCTGCTTTTCAAGTGTATCTTTCTATCTATCCAGACCAGTGTTTCTCAACCCGGGCCTTGCGCATCCCCGGACAGTCTACATTTTTGCTACCGGGAACTGGATGGGAGCAAAAACATGGACTGTCCTGGGCTGGGGAACACTGATCTAGCCTGTGAAGAAAAGCCAGACGAACATGAAGAGATCATGCAAACTCCACACTCAGATTCTGGGGCAGGAATCGAACCGCAACGGAACTGTCCAAATAAGCGGTACAGTCGTCAAACCTCAATTCTAATTAATTTATTGAGCTTCATTCTCCATTAATACAAATCTTTCTTTTTATTTTGTATTCTGAGCAAAGAAACTTCTGTAATTAATTTAACGTCCAAACATGAAGTGGCTCCCCGATGTCCAGCTCCTAGCAGGAACTGCAGTGATCATCTACCGACCAAAACTGAAGTCTGAAGTTTGCTCTTTTACACACAGTTGTTTTTCCAGGAAAAACCACATGCAGGGGGAGTTGCACAAATCACCCCACAAATAATATTTGACTCAAGAAAATTGCAACTTTAGAAATGCAATATTTATACAAATTCACCATTAGGTATTTATCATGAAATATAACCAAAAAGTGTGACATACTAGGAACAAATAGTGCATACATTAAAACATGAGAAGGTTCATATGCATACTATATCCATACTGGTCTAAAACAAAATCTAACAATAAATACTTTAATATGATTCATTTTTTAAGAACTAACATTATGCATCATTAAACCTTCGATACATTCAGAATCATTCAACATTTAGAACAATGTGCTTTGATTTATTCCATTCAGAGCATCTCATTCATTAGTATATTATAAGAAACTGTCCCAGTTCACATCCAGTGCTTTGATGTCATTAACAGAATAAAGCAAGAATCACTGGCGATGCGATTCCAACGTTTTCCGAAAAGCTGGAAGCTTGCGAGCATCCAGTGTCCCTGTTCTCTGATCCAGAGGTATTAGTGTAGAGTAAAATGCACTGCATTTTGTTCCAGAGGGAGCAGTCTGCTATACTGATCTCCCTTTGGGTGTTCATGTACCATGGTACAGTGCCTCCCTAACCCCCTTAAAAAGGAAAAGTAGTGCTTTTCTATCCATTTAAGAGACAAAGCTGCAAGAATCATTATATAAAAAACACAGGGATTCATTATGACAAAGATTAAAAGTGAGGGCAGTGAGGGCAGCACTGCGTTTCAGAGACGCTCAGTGACGCTGACACATATTTACACATTTTCATGAGATTAGCGCCTAACAAAACAAGCTAAAAAAACGTAGTCAGGTTCTGGGCTAAACCTTTAACTGCTGGGCCAGCCACAGACCTCTGGAAACCGTATGACGTGTAGAAATGAAGGTATGGAAATGCAGTCTAAAGAGTGTCCCTGTCAAAATGGTCCACCCTCCTCCAGGGGTCCCTGCTACCCCTTGTGTTCCATGAGGCTGGAATACCAAGCTGCACTTACATTTCTGCAAAGGGCAATAAACTGCACCAGGGTTGATGAAACCCCCGTTCACTGTCGTAGGTCGCGTTTCCATACTTTATCCTTTCGTCGCTAAGAGTTTGCATTATTAAAATTGTCAATAATTTCTTCCTGTGCGAAAATATGATACTGGAGAAAAACAAATCACTTTCGATGCCTATATGTTATACTTTTTTTTCCAAACAGAGTACATCTCCTTAAAACTTCAAAGCTTGTCATATGAGAATGGCAGACGTAAAATAAAAAAAAAAAAAATCAAAGTCAAGTTCAAATTCTCATTAATATGACCCATTTTCATGTTGACTACAGGAGAATTTTGGGAAAACTGTATGCAAACACTGTCTGCTAGGATGAAATATGTTGTCTATCTGCACGATTTCAGTCTACACTCAGACACATTCTATTACAGTCCAGTTTATACACAGCAAATAGAAACCTTTAAACTATAATGATTCCACAGCATAGTATTGTGGTGAATTAAAATGAAGCAGTTTTTTCCCCCCATACCTTTAAAAGGAGACTTTTCTTGGAATTTCTTGGGTTGCTATGGTTGCGACCTTTGCTCCATGACCATGTGACCGTGTGCCATGGCCTTTAACCACAGCTCCATCTGTAATGCCAGATTTGCTGCCAGTATCATATTACATCACATAATTCCCAGAGGGCATTTCTGCAGCTGTCCTATCCCTCCTCCTGATTGGCTACCTGAGAGGGGCTCTAATGCTTTTCTCGGGCAGTGTGTGTCTCTGCCTCTGATTGTCTCCGTCTCTGAAGTGCCGCTCCTCAGCCGCACCATTGGACAGGTCCAGTCTCTGGACAGCCAGCGGCACGGGGGCCTGCGCTACTGCTGGTGCTTCTTGTCCAGGGAGAATATGTAAATATTCAGATGGTCACTCAGCTGTTTTCCCTGGAGAGAAAAAACAGGGAAGAGAGCAGACACATATGAAATTTTTTCAGAGCTTGGAACAGAAATGTTATGCGTAAAGATCCATCAGGCACAAATGAATCCTGACATTCTATCATTCACTTCTGACTGTCAATTCAGGCCTTGCATCATCCTCTGTCGTCACAGCCTCTGGAGCCAATCAGGTTTAAGCATGGGTGCCTAGGCAACCGTTTCCTTAACGTATTCTTGGTCTGAACGTGGCTGCAAAATAGAGCACATGGAAGCGGCCAGATTCAGACTGGGGAGGGGGCAGAGACTGGGCTTAAGGAACACGGCCACAGGAAATGCTCAGGCAGTGCAGCCATCTGTTTCCTCCCGTCCCAAGGGCACATTAACCTGGTGAAGCATCACATCTTATGGTACAACAGAAGTTACCCTGAAGGAATACACAAGCCTTGAGCCATGACACCTACTTCAAGCTACGTTAAGGAAAGGTTTTCAGATATATGATCTGAGACTTTATACCTCTGTAGGCCTCCAAATGACTGTCCTGAAAGACTTTACTATCGCTTGTCTGTTTCTACATCACAGACGTCACTATTCCATTCCCAATGTCGTCTAAATTCAGATCTGACACGTCCACTTTTGACAGAGAGGTGCAGGGGGGACATATTCACCACAGGGAGATACTGCCTGACAATGGGGCACAAGAGGACACTCACCACACAGACCCCGTAGTGCAGGTGTGCCAGCGTAACCAGGGCGCTAAAGGCCAGGAGCCCCAGGAACTCGCCGTGGGCCAGAAGCCCGGAGAGGATGGCCCCCACCATGACAGCCAGAGGCAGGAGCAGCCAGTGCAGAGCTTCAGACCGGGTGTTAGTCATCTGGCAGATGATCAGCCTGCACTGTAACAGCAGGCAAGGCGTGGGGGGGCTTACTGGAGGGGCCAGAGAGCCTTCTGTAATCCCCATCAACTAACAATAATCTGAAACTGACTCACATCCTGTTATGTAGAGCGGTGTTTCCCAATCCAGTCCTCGGGGACCCACGGCCGGTCCACGTTTTTGCTCCCTCCCAGCTCCAAGAGCAAAAACGTGGACTGCCTGGTAGGGAGCAAAAACGTGGACCGGCTGTGGGTCCCCGAGAACTGGAGACAGTCCACAGTCCTACCAGACAGTCCATGTTTTTGCTCCCTACCATACAGTCCATGTTTTTGCTCTTGGAGCTGGGAGAGAGCAAAAACGTGGACTGTCTGTTAGGGAGCAAAAACGTGGACTGTATGGTAGGGAGCAAAAACGTGGACTGTCTGGTAGGGAGCAAAAATGTGGACCGGCTGTGGGTCCCCCGAGAACTGGATTGGGAAACACTGACGTAGACTAATATTCAACAGGCAAAGCTCAAAAAAATGTGCTACTGGCATACAGTGCCCACTGCATCAGTACCCTTACACTGGTAAGTGTTAGCGACATAGAAACAGCCAGGAAAAAGGGAGAGGAAGAGCTTCTTACAGACACGTTGGAAAAGGCCACGCCCGTCATCCACAGGAAGATGCGGGGGTGCTGTGCCAGCACGTCGCTGGGCGAGGAGAGGGCCCAGGTGGTGAGCAAGGCGAACAGGAGGCAGGGAGAGAGAAGCGGGAGGAGGCCCTCGTACAGGGAGCTCCTCTGCAGCGTGCCATCGCAGTGCCCCCTACAGGCAGAACAGGAACACTTCACTCCTACGCCCCAGATGTAAAAACCCACTAATGATTATTAAAGGCATAATGTGTCCAGGGATCCATTTGTAAAACATTATATCATCACCCTGATTGTGACAGCCCCATGGTTACTGATTGGTTACCTGAGAGGGGCTCTAATGATTTTCTCAATTCTGATTGGATAAAACATCTTTGAAGCATCTGGAGTGTGACTATGGCTTCTGACCGTCAGTGTGAGAGACGTCACTCACTTGTAAATGTTGTAGAGAGTCTGTGGCAGGGACAGGAAGGCAATGCACCCTGGAGAGAGAGACATCCTCTAAAAAAACTCACTCAGTGCTGATTCTGGGGCCAAGCCAACAATAAGACAATGTTACAGCCCACAATATCCCTCATTGTAGTCCTGAAAGATCGCATCTTCACTTCTTTGATAAATCACACAGTTTTCCTGTCTGTCGGCACATCACCCAAAAACACACATGTAGGCCTCCTCTGTTCACATGCATTATTCTTCCTTTTTAATATCTCTGCCAAAAGTTCTTCCTTTTCTCAACACTCTCTGTGATTGGATACTGATGCTAAGCTTCCTGCCACGTGACCATTAAAAGAAGCTGGTTTGCTTGGTTTCTGAGCCTCGCTTCCTGATTGTCCATGTGACTGCCTCCCTTCTTTCTTTTCCTGCCGTTTCCCCTCTCTCTCTCTCTCTCTCTCTCTCTCTCTCTCTCTCGCATGGGTTGTTTTCTATTCCATAAATCTGAATGAAAAAATGAAACAGAAGTCAAACGCACAAAGCAAACAGATCATTATTGCTGTACGCTTACTTCACTTTCCCTTTCTTTAATAATGAATGTTTATATCTGTGATTAATTCATATGTAGCACAAGACTTCCCTTTCACAGAACCAGCACCAGAACCACAGTGTTTCTCAAACTAGGGGTGTCAGTGATTTTATAAATATGCTCAGTCAGTCAGTCAGTCACTCAGTCAGTTAGTCAGTCAGACAGAGGCCCATCACTCAATCCTGCACATAACTCCCAATCAGCCTCTCCCCTCCCCACTGTCAGTGTTTAGGCTCATTCACACCTAATCATGTCAATTCCTGCTTCTAAAGACACACAATATACTCAACTCAAGCGACCAGTCTCAAACAAACCGGCACGACACACATCACTGCATACAGGCTCTTCTGATGGGCTTGGGAGTCACCCTAAGTGAAACCATCCAGATGATCAGCACCAACATCACTGCTAATAATGTAATGTTGTGAGAACGCACCATACAAAAATAAATTTGTTGTTGTTATTGAAAGGACATCAAGCGCCGTCAAGCAGCATCAGCCCATACAGGACACAGTACTATAAATACCCAATGGGCAAAATCAACATCATCATATTCCCACGTAAAGAGATGGCTTGTGCAAGTCATTATGGGAGTGAAAGGTCTCTGTGAAATGATTATGAGCCTTGTCATGCGGGAGCTGAGAGCTATAGAAACCGTGAAGCAGAAAAACATTGGCTCATCATAAGACGTTTATGTCCTCATATATCAATCTTCAGCACTCGGGAAGCCAGATGACGGCCCATAGAAATGCCCACATCGGCCGTATTCAGTTCTATTCTGTTGCCTAATAATTAATAATTTTATCATACAAGCCAAACAATCAGGTATTATTCTTATGCAGAAAGCTGAAAATAAACGTGCCCTGTCATGTATTAACATTTAAATACCCATCAATCTGGGTAACTGGCTTACGGAGTCAGTGCGGTGTGTAGAGCTGACAATTCAGGGAGGAAAATGCATATATATGCAGTATATATTAGTATGTAGTCAGGGCCATAGACCGGGTTTGGAAAAGAGTGAGGTCTAGGTCCAGGTCCGGGTCCGGGTCCAAGGCCGGGTGGGGTGGGGGGGACTCGTCAAACACATTTTTATTGGTGCTGACAATCTGAAAAATACACCATACATCCTGCATGTGCCAAGAGTAAGAGTAATTTTAAACTTAAACAGTTCACCCTGGGTGACCTTGCCAGAGCAAGAAGCAAAAATATACTCTACTAACCCTACAGTGTCCCTAACTGAATGAGTTTAGGTCAGTAATGCTTGATATTAACACACCACTACAAGCTAACATCAAATACACTTGTTTTGATATCCACATTTGCCTTTGAAATGGTTCTATGGACACTGTTATTGATACTGTCCCCTTCATAAGCCGTTTATTATTATTTTTTATTAATGACGTTGTGTGGAACGTTAGTTAGCCTAATCTAGCCCATCGGGCGTAATGTGAAAGAAACCCAACCTTTACCATGGCCAGAGTAGCCCAGCCCTTATATTTAACATGCTTCATACAATTATCTTTACTCCAAATGCCATAGCGGGTTGCAGTTCTGGAACATTCTTTACACATAATGGCAACCTCTGTGATGCTGATACAGAATGCTCTCTCTCTCTCTCTCTCTCTCTCTCTCACACACACACACACACACACCAGACACTATTAATGACACATTCAAACTGAATTAATTCACTTGGCCCGCAGACATTTTCAACTGCTGATTTATTTCTAATTCTGGTGAATACTTAGCTTGAAATTTTATTTTTAGCCCTTAAAAATATTAGCGAGGTCCAGAGCTGGGTGCCGTCATAGCTGGTTATGGCCCTGCATTTATTTGATACAGGTCAGCACACTCTGCTCTTCAATGATCCATTTCGGATTTCGGGATTTCGAGGCCCTCGGCAAACCGCAAAGATGTTTATTCTCTACTGCAGTTTAAATCACACACGTGACCCGGCCATGTGACACTCTGACATCACACGCTGTAGCAGAAGAAGGGATTATTACCGCGATTACCAGCATGTATGTGGCCAACGAAACAAAAGGCTGCTTCAGGCCATTTCATGATTTTTGATAAGTGGCGCCCTCTGGTGCCCACTAATGTAACTGACCTGGTCTTCGATTGTTTTCCGAATGGAATCCTGAGCTTTTTGATCTTGACAATGAAATGCAGTTTTCACTCGTCAGTTTACTTGGTCATCTTAGATCCATTGATTTAAAAATTACTTTAATTATGGTTGGAATTTTTTCCTGCAGAGATACTAATGACTATGACAAAATATGCCAGAGACGGGGGCCCTGTTCTCAGCACACTATTTGTAGAACTGAGGAATTCGTGATGAAAAAAACCATCGTGATTTAGCCCTATTAGTGGATGTTATCCGAAATATTAAAACATGGAGACTAACTAGCTGGCCATGATTATCTGAATTTAGCCACTGCATTTAGGCAAATTAAGTTTATCACAAAAAAAGCAACTGACCTAACAAGATTGGCGAGTACATGAGCACAGAGAACAAAACTCTCTTTCCATAGGTTCAGTCAGGACCGGATGCTTATTGGACTGAAATTGTTGAAAGGAGGGTTAAATAAAAAGCAGAAGTCTTCTTTACTTGTTTTACTAGCAGTGATAATTGCAGGGTTAGGACACCACTCCCAGGATCAGGTGCTCACTGGTTCAAATCCCATGCCTGACACAGTGATGTCACCACTGCCTCCCTTGAGGAAGCCGCTTAACTCCGACTGCTCCAGGGACAGTGTCTCACCTTGCTCTCTCATCCTCACTGCCTGTTGCTTTGGAAAAAAGCGTCCGCTAAATAAATGTAAAAGTGTGGATAATGTATAATAATTTAACTTCAACCACTGGATTATTACTCACAGTCTTCGTAGCTAGCTAACTAAATGCCGACAAGCCTCAGCCCGTCTAAAGCAGGTGGCTATAACACAGCTTTTCTTTAACTAGCCGGTTTTCCTGCCTAGAGGAGACACGTCCCTGGAAACACAGGGTGTGGTTGAGCTACGACTTAGTCAGCACCAAAACAAAAGAATTTGTAAAGGCCTACTTTTACTCATCACTACCCATTGGTTCCCCGTAAAGGCCTACTTTTACTCATCACTACCCATTGGTTCCCCATAAAGGCCTACTTTTACTCATCACTACCCATTGGTTCCCCGTAAAGGCCTACTTTTACTCATCACTACCCATTGGTTCCCCATAAAGGCCTACTTTTACTCATCACTACCCGTTGGTTCCCCGTAAAGGCCTACTTTTACTCATCACTACCCATTGGTTCCCGGTTTTCCTTAGATGCTTGCATTTCCATCATTTTCTAATGTTTAAATGATGTCACAGTCATCCTTGCGGGAAATGGAGACAGCAATGATTTTTAGAAGTAGGTCACAGAGAACAGTAGGGGCCAGACCAGTGGCAAAAGGGCAGCTTGCCATTAATTACTGTGACACAGCCACACGTGACCAATAAAATCAAGCGTACAAATATAACGGTACCTGATACATCCATCTTTCAACCACTTATCTGACACCACAAGGCCGGGGACGCTCAGGATGGGATGTCAGCCCAATGCATGGCACACACATGAGCTACTATGGACGATTCAAACATGGCAGCTCAGCTAACCGCATGCCTTTGGACTGCAGGTCTATTATGCCTGAAGGGGACCCATGCAGACTGCACACACAGAAAGGGGCTACAATTCAACCCTGGGGGATGCGAAGCATCAGTGCTACCCAATGAAGTGTGCCCCCCCCAATAATAGTGGTAAAACCACCATGTTGTTAAAATCCAGGTCACCTTAATGTCCCCTGCATCTGACACACACATATCGGAGATATCGTCACCATTTTCGTAGCTATTTTTTAATAATTGCTGGCATCGCGGCTCGGTGTGTAGCATCCCCTCGCACCTCCAGGGTTGTGGGTTCGAATCCCACCTCTGCTCTCTCTGTGTGGATTTGCATGCTCTCCCCATGTGCTGCTACTATTGGAGTATGTGTACTATTATGTCGTCACCAATTATATGTAGTATGTTATATTAACCACACGTCAACCAACACCACTAACTCACTTTTATCCTGTATCTGTATCGCACCCTTACTGCAGTACTGCTGTCGATGTCTTTTTGCAGCCTGGCGATTAGTTATATTTATATATCACCTGTAAATTCTATTTATTACTCAGAATTTGTACCTTTACAGTACTGTTCTTTTATATTTTCACACTTCTATCTTACTTATTCTTTGTATTGTGTTTTAAAAGTAATGTGCCATTTCTGGCTGACACAATTGCAATTTCGTTGCCCTTGCGCAGTGACAATAAAGTTCTTGAATCTTGAATGCTTCACATGTTTCATCTGGGAACCCTGCTTACCATCCTCAGTCCTTTAGCATACATGAGGGTTCTGCAGTTCCGATCTTGGAGGGCCAGGCTGCCGCACAGTGTGCAGATTTCTCTAATCAGTCACACATACTAAGCCTGGTAATTAGCTGGTGAGCAGAATAAGGTGTGTCTGAACAGGGAAATCTGCGAACCATGTCGCAGGCTGGTCCTCCAGGACCGGAACTGGGGAACCCTGACATACCGTTTGACTACTTGGTGTATCTAAATTACAAATGTGTGTATGTAAATCCTGTCCATGGTGTATCCCAGCCTTGTACCCTGTGCTGCCTGTGACAGACAGTCTCACATGTCCCAGCCCCGCAAAAGCAGTTGGAAGATGAATGTAATAATTATATAAAAACGAAAAGAATCCCAAATCACTGAGCATTCTGACACAGTGAATAAGCATATTATGACAGCGGCACCTTAATGGCCAGTCAAGTATGAGGCTTATAAGATAAATGAGTGCTAATGTCTCTGTGCAACACTTTGTGATGTCACTGGAATGAACAGGACAAAAGGTTCCAGAACATGGAATTTCAATCATCTGTCATATTAGACCTTGCTAAGCATAAAAAAATATATTACCAGCACAAAATCGCTGGCTATTTGGTGTGGTAACCTTCAAGCGCAGCAAAAAAAATAAAAACTCCCTCATTATCTGGTTACACCTCATTAGCAGAGGCGTGACACACAATGTGGGGACATGTTTAAGCTTTAACCCTAGTGAAACATTAAGTGTACACCGCTGTCCCTAAGTTAAGGTACATGCACTGGAGCAGAGGTGGAAAATTCACATCGAGAAAGTACAAATCTAAATCAAGCTTTTGTTTCAACCAACCAGTTGAGCATAAAGAGTCACAGTCACAGAGTACTCAACTGGCTGGTTGAAACAAAATCACGGTCTGGATTTGTTCTTTCTGGACCTGAACTTTCCACCTATGAACTGTAGTGCATCAAATCCCTCATCAGAACCATAGTTCCCAAGAAAAACTGCATCTCACTGTACTTGCAGCTGCAAGCCCAGTGTCCCAGCTAACAGGGAGCGTTCCCAGAACTTTAGCTAATGGTACGTGAGGGTCTTCTCAAAGTTGGCAGAGAACGTTCTTACTGTAATGTTAATTTGCATGTTTTACATTTTAACAAAGGTTCTGTTGATGTCAGCACAATAACATTATTACCTGAATAATGTTGAAAAGCATTGTTTTATAATAAAATACTATGCGGTAAAAGTGTGACAGATGCCATCCAGCCTTGAACCCCTGACCTTCGAGGAGTAAAGTGACCATGTTACTCAATACTCTACCATGCTTTCCGTTGTTTTTATATTATTAGTCTTAATCGCATTAGTGGGCTAAAGTTCTGGGAACATCAGAAAGACTGGACACCATGAACGTTTCCATACCTTAATCGTAACATTCGGTAAACATTCCTAGAGCAAATAATTGTTAGCGGGGGTACAGAGTAATTTGTGCAGCATCTAGTAAGTGCACAACAGCCTAGCAAATCCTTTTAATTGTACCACAATAATAAAGAGTGAGGCAGACAGAGAGGTGAGGTGGGGAGCAGGACAGCACTTTGGGACAGACTCGTGATCCACGTGACACTTAGGTTTGGGACACTTACCGATCGCGACGGCGATTAGAATATCCGTAAAGTAATAACCGAAGGCCACAGGCTGATACCAGACTTCGACTCCCAATACTGCCGTCAGCAGATACACCGCTGTCATTGTCTACAGGAGGAGAAAACAGATTTCACAAAGATTCCCATGCATCTTACCGGCGCATATTTTAGCATTTAAGGTCAGCTGGCAAGTGTATTATAAAGATCATTTATACTGCTAACAAAAAGAGGACTCAAAGCTGAAGGATTTTTAGCCAGGAAACGTTATTGAAATGTTATTCCTCTGCTATTGCAGTAAAGGGGTCGTGTGAGGCTTGCTCGCAGCCAGCGGGTTTGGGTTCATAACGAACCGCGTAACTGCAAAAGGCTGCACACTTTCACTCTGATGATACTGCTGACGAGGAGGAAGAGGAAGGAGCCAAGCTATGCTGAGACAATGAAAGGGAGCCGTCTCGGCCAGACCGTCCACCGTGCACTCAAGAAGACAGCTGACGTGCCACTTTTCCCCCTCTACGCCCCTGCCAATTCGTACTCCGTATCACACGCGGACTTTGCGGGAGAAGGAGAGAATCACCCCCCAGTGCCAAGATCCAGCAACAGATAGGGACAGGCACGCCGAGATTCCCCAGCTAATAGAAAATTGCCTTCCTGTGGCAGCAATTTGTTCCACAAGAGATGACTCACGCTCTCTGCTTTCGAAATTCCATAAAACACGCCTGAGTACAAAGTAAGAGAGAAGCTTGGCTGCAGATTGAATTATACCCCGAAGGTGCCTAAGCAGGTGTAATATCACTAAGGACTTTTCTGTGAAATTGAACACAGAATAACACTACTACCATTGTATGTGTATTTTACAAAGGCGTGCTGGAAATTCAACTGGAGTCTCTTCTTCTTTCTTTTGTACTATTCTATGAGTTTACCTCATAGAACCACGTACTTGTCAAGCACAGCGCTAAATATATAGTGAATAATCGTCATGCGCGTGAATTCCTGCACACTGGTGTCTGATAGAACGCGGCGTCAGGATCACAAACACGGCTGAGGTCGGAGGAGGTCCGGCGCCACGCCTTATCTACCTCCCCTCCTTCTCCTCCGAGACTCACGATCGCTGAAACTAGATGACAAACCGCGCGAATTGCGTGTTACAAGCCAAGAAGCTGTTTTTCCTGCATCGAGGAGGGTGAGATGGATGAAGAAAGCCCCCCCGCGGTGCGCCCATCTATTCCGACTGGAGAACTGCCCCCCCCCAATTTAATATTATACAACTAGGGCAACCTATACATGCTGTATATAAATAGCCTGCCTGCAGAAAACTTACGTTTATCATTATCCGTTCCCTAATTACTGCCGCTGAATTTTAAAGTTGAAGATTTTGTACTTTTTGGCATACAAAACAATTTTTTTAATATAATACGTCACTGGATCACTACTCAGTTAGCAAACAGGATCCGAGGCTGTTCCCACTATAACGAACTGTAACGTTTGCCTGAAAAAGCATCTGTACCAGATCAAAATATGTTGGTGGATCCACTACATCACTGCTGAACCGTGCCGTCATTTAGAGATTCCGACCGACACCACCGGCTGTTTTGCCGAGAGCCAATCTGCTGGGTGACACAGTGAACCGATTGGCGGGTAATATGTATAATCTCTTAAATTTAACTCTAGACTGAGAAGGACGTGCTCAAACAAGCCAGGCACTGAAGTACTTGATTCCTCCAATCGCCGCAGTGACCGAACCGGTTCAGATGTGTGTCTGCTGGGCTCTCCCAGCAATTCAGAGAGCAGCGCAGTGCCGGCTGTTACGCAGCCCCCCCCAGCACGGGGAGCTCATTAACCATACACTCACTATCTCCTTTACACGACCAGCTCCACTGCATATACATATCATGAATATACAAACCAACTAAAGACTAAACTGGCTCCACAATACAATATTCTGTTTGCATCATTTGATGTTCCACGCTGCTCCTTAAAGTTGTAAAAGGGACCAAATAAACAGCGTTCAAACAAGACCCCTAGCAGGCATACAGGAGAAGCACTTAATGCCTTCAAGCTGAATTCTGTGACTATAAAGAACACCGTCCCGACATCCTGTTTACAGACTAGATACTGACGCTGTCCTGTGTACGTTGTAGGGCTGTCTTTGATTCTTCGTGAAAAAAGATGAAGAAGACTTCCAAAACATACTGTCACTACACCAACCCCCAAGAAACAGAACTTCACCATTTCCCACACCTTCATTTTATAAAAATCTGCCATTAAGACTTTACTGTCAAGGCTGCTCAGTGTTACCCAGCGTCCAGCCAACTTAGGCAGCACTGCTGAAAAATACTAAAAGCTTATTGGAGGAGAACAGACCAGTACACACTAGCTCCATTCACTCATCTCCTGAGCGTCACTGTTGATACTGTCACATAGCCCAGGCCCTGACCGTTCTGCCAGACGCAGGATAGCGTGAGGAACACACTCAGATGTAGTGTATGAAAGAGTGAGCACTTCCAAAGAAAGCATATCTAATAAAAGTCAGAATTACTGATCATTTTATACTAATAATTGCAAGGCATGATTCCATTTTGTCAGATTTTTTTTAACAAAATGCATTTAGAGCAATGATCACCATGCTGTTCAAGTGCGGGATTTTTATGGCCTTTGTAATGAATCCTTGCCATGCTAGAAATCGTTTGTCGAAATTTTATATTGCACATTGTACAACATACTTTTCCAGTCTGAGGGCACTGCAAAGGTTTTGATAGCCCTTGCTTGCTATTGAATCGTCAAGCCAATCGACCAGTGTTATTCCTCAGTACATATTTTATCTCACCAGCCCAGTGACAGGATTCCAGTACTGACCACTTGACTGAAGTCATATCCCCAGGGCAGGAACAGGACTCCTGTGTTGTACTTCTCCCAGTGAGAGAGCACAAATGTGACCAGGACGATGCACAGGATGCAGTAGAGGGTGTAGGCTGAGACAGCCCTGGCCTTGCACAAGCCGAACACTGAGAAGAATGACAAGCTGAAAATGGAGGTGGCCCAGCTGTCCAGGCCATGGTCAAAGAGCTCCCCTAGAGGGCTGGAGGACTGCGTGCGGCGAGCGTGCTTCCCATCAATGGAGTCTGTGGGGCATCACAACGACAGTCCAAGTCAAGCCCATGTAGTATCTTTGGCATTACAAATAGACAGTTTCAACCTTCAAACAAGCTTAAGATAGATATACTTGCTGAAGGTTAGTCTATCAGTACATCTCACAGTATATGCAGATGGTATGAAAAGCAGATGCAGCCTCTTAATGGTCAGCATATTATAATATTACATATAGAGAGGAGATCAAATAAAAGGTACATTTTTTCATTAATCTCAAATTATGTCAAATAATTCTTCATGCCAATATACAGCCATGGAAAAATATAAGAGACCACTCTATATTTTTAAACAAATCTGCATTTTTAAATCCTAGTTTAATCCTGGTCCGGCTGGCAGAAGGCTACCCTGAACAGCAGGCTGCTTCCAGGTTCAACATTTCTAAAACAGCAGTACACAAGAACAAGGTGAAGCAGGAGACATTGGGAACGACCAGAAACCAGCCAGGTAGAGGGCAGAAGCGACTTTCTAATGCCAGCGATGACCATCAACTTATCAGTCCCTCATGAATAGAAGGAAGACATCAAGTGAGCTTCAAAAACAATGGGAAACATTAAGTGCAGGTGTGAAGTGCACTGATAGGACAGTTCATATCAGGCTCCTAGAAGCAGGACTGAAGTCCTTTAAAGCAGGGGTCTCAAACTGCAGTATAGCGGGGCCAGAGCCCTGTGTAGCTTAGTTCTTTCCCTGTTCCACCACAAATGATTCAGCTCAAGAGCTGTGTGGTAATTAGCACAAGGAGTTGAACCAGGTGTGTTAAATGAGGGGAAACCAAAAACTGTGTATGGCTCCGGCCCCCCAGGACTGGAGTTTGACACCCCTGCTTTAAAGCAAGGAATAAGCCCTTCATTAATGAGAAACTACATTAATGAAGCTGCATTTTGCATTATTTACAGAAACACAGCCATACATTGAGAAATGAGTGAAACAAATATCGTGCTGTGGTCTCAATTTTTCCATGGCTGTAGCCTCCCCTCGCCTCTTTAAGGAGACCCACCACTCATCCTGTTACTCTCCCCCTCACTCACCTCTTTAAGGAGACCCACCACTCATCCTGTTACTCTCCCCCTCACTCACCTCTTTAAGGAGACCCACCACTCATCC
>JAODJU010000081.1:9609642-9626366 GCA_026776725.1 Gnathonemus echidnorhynchus
GCGCTAACCCAGACCCTGCCAGAAGCACCACACAACCTCTGTACGGCGCTGGAAATGAGGTTAATTTAAGGTTACTGAATGCACAAAAGAGCTTATATGGAACTAAACCTAGCATTGTGGATTATGGCACAAATTTCGTCTGTAATTTTTAAGCATCTGCTCTTTATGTGACTTGAAAACACACCTGTGTCATGAGAAAATAATAATTAAAAAAAAAACGATTATAGAAAGCAGTATTATGCAAGGATTCTGTTTTCTTTTTTTCTTCTGGTGCTGTTTTCTACACATATTACACACACTCGGCCAAGAGAAAAAATGACAAGTCCACTCTGGGGAGCAACCGCAGAGACAAAGCCATTGTTTGCTGGGTTAGATGAAAAGTACATTATGTGTGGCCTAGCTATTTGACGGCATGCTGAAATTAGACCTATATTTATTCAGCAAAAAAGTGAAATTGGATCACAGACCTTGAAACGGCCATTTGTTTACAGGAAACATTCACCTGCATTATCGTTTCAATTACTTATTATTCATAATGCAATTGTGCTTTACACAACGCACCTTGCAAGTCTAATGCTTTGGACACAGTCCCTTACAAGTCAAGATAAACAAGCGAAAGGCAGCCTAATGAAGCGTGATGCCCTCTCCTCTGGCTTTATTATTAATAGAGCAGCTGAATAGCTTTACAGCCGCCTTTCTGACAGGAAACACTCCAAGGAGACTACAGCAAAGACCACAGTGATGTCCAGGGTGACCGAAAATCTGCCCTAAAGCCTGGAAATGTGTGAGATTGAAAATGTGCCCCTAAGGTGTCTCTCCCATGTGCAGTACAGACGCTCCTCTACTTACGAATGAGATATGTTCGTAACTTGAAATGTTCGTAAGTCGTTATTCGACATCATTTTAAGGGTATACTGGGATACTTGGTATCGATATATACGATATTTGGTACTGGGAGTACGCACGCTACGCTGCTGCGTGATGGGAGTAGCGGCCAGAAGTCGTACTAGGCGGAACTGGCGCACAGAACAAAAAAATTGATGTTGCGGACAGGAAACGGGAGCCCAATGAACATACTTTGGCCTTACAGTCCTCTTCATTTGTATGTCTGAAAGTTCGTAAGTTGAAAGTTCGTAAGCAGAGGAGCGTCTGAATTTGCTGAAACTCAAAATTGCATCATCCAGTCGTTTCAGTGGGCTTCAACCGGACAAGCGGACAGTGTATCGCGGTGTGGAACAGGGAGTCCTCTACAAGTGCCGTACATGCGTGCCATGTGATGCACTAAGGAGATGAGCCTTTCCAAAAAGCTACGGCCAAGATGAAGATCTTTGCGAGTAAATGATGGCGAAATGATGGAGGGTGCCGATCCTGAGATAATCAAGCAGTTAATATGCCGCCATTCTTAATATGCCATCATGCTTAATATCCCATCATGCACAGGGGCCGTATGACATCTTCTGGCCAAGCATGTTATCCCCATGATTTTGAGCACCATAACCTGAAGTGATCTCAAAGATTTCGAAGAGGGGTGATTCTTTAGCTATATGGCCGGACTAAAGTTGACGATGTCATTAAAAAAGGATAATTTGGCAAAAAAAAAAAGAACATGCCGGGTGTCTCCTGATGTTCAAGCATCAGTATGAGATACAAATCAAAACATAAGAGTGTCTCAGATAGACGTGTGTACTCACTGAGACATGCGTTTTGGTCACGCGAGAATATCGCAAAGAGAGATACCACGGTCTGGTTGCAGTGCATAAACTCCTTATTACACCTGAAATAGCAATTGCAGCTCGGAATGCAGGCAGTGTTCTGCAGAGCAGCGGAAAAACAAGTCAT
The DNA here is from genome assembly GCA_026776725.1 of Gnathonemus echidnorhynchus. Classification (NCBI taxonomy): domain Eukaryota; kingdom Metazoa; phylum Chordata; class Actinopteri; order Osteoglossiformes; family Mormyridae; genus Gnathonemus; species Gnathonemus echidnorhynchus. Next base: position 9,611,482 of record JAODJU010000081.1, read on the forward strand.
AGGGTCACACTGACTGCTCTTAAACATGTACAGAATGTGCCAAGAGTTGCCTAAGTGAAGGTGTTCTTGCAGATCCTTTATATTAAAGTGCTTTTCCCTGGCCTGCCTTTGGTCCACTTAACTCTCGGAGAGCGATGCAAATGTCAATAATTATCCCAAGCGACGTGTTATTCATCTCTATTCTGATGGGAGTGGAATTTTCCAGAATGATTCTTATGCTCCCATCCACCAGCATGGATCGCCCCGAATGATACGACGGGCGCCAAAGCCATACAGACCGCGTCCCTTCAACATTCACAGATCAGGGTCACCCACTGACCTACAGGTTAGCAGAACTAACTACTAAACTAAAAGCAAAAAAAAAGAAGTTTGAACAATAAAAACCTGCAAAATTTAAAGTGATGTTCAGGTGTGAATAAAACAAGCAGGACCATCTCTTTCAACATGTGTTTATTCTTATTAACAAGAATAAACAAATAGGTGATGTAATAAGAATGAATAAGTAACGACAATGTCACAATACAGACACACTGTACCAGGAAAATGAGATTCGGCTCCAAGAATTAAATGAAATACTGAAACAAGTGTTAAAGACACCTTAGGAAGAGACATACTTCAAAAATGATCAGGAACAGCAGGGATGAACAAGAGAAAGATAGCATTTAGTGTAAAATTTAGTGTAGAAAAATGACTCCACAGAAATCTATGACGAGGAATTAATATTTTGGCAAGTCTTTCAGATTTAAAGGTAGATACTTTGTAATTTCTACAAATGGAAAAAAAATGTCATGCAGTGGATCTCAAGATATTAAAATCTGATTCACAGCGAAAATGTATATTCTCATCTTTTTCATATTTCCTATGAAAAACACAAGAGTGAACTTAATTCAGTTGAAATAGTGTAAAGTCATATAGCTTTTATTTTAGTTTTTTGGGCACTTTCTCAAACATTTCATTTATTTTCAAGCAGCAGCTCTTCTACTGTTGGCAACTGGAACAGCCCAGTATCTCCCCGTGTTTACTCTGATAGCTCACTGCTGCAGTGCCATAAAACACTGGTGTAACACAATGCAGTGCCCTCTTTTCTGGGAGGGGTCTCTCCAGGGGGTGGCCAGACAGCTTCACACTTACCTGTGGCAGTAAACCTCCCGGCGCGTCATTATCTGAGTATTAACTGAGCGTGTTGAATTACAATCGCCGGTAATTATTAGCTGACGGTGTCCATGAAGACACTGACTCACCCACCTTGACCAGCTTGTTCCACAGATGCTGCATGACATACACTGAAAGCGGGTTGGTGTCCACTGCACTGTACTGAAACAGAACCAGAAAACAAACGCTAGCTTTGGAGAACCTTCAGGAGGGAACCATCACACTGTTATGATACATTCTTTATCTTAATTCACATTTAATGCAGGACTGTACTCTCAATTCTAATACACGCAGGCCCGAGGTTACGGACGAGATCCGTTCCTAAGTCGAATTTGTAGATAAAGTTATAAGTAGAAAAATAATAATACCGTAGATTATAAAAATAAATAATTATACAGTAATAATAAAAGTAATTACATAGGGTATTGCACTGTACCTTGAGCTAACAAATTGATGCAGCTGCCAAATGTTTTTACGAGCATCAAAAAGTAGTGCGTGCGTTCATTATGAACCACTGTATTTAACCCAAATTTTTTATATAGTAGGGCCTACTATATATAGGTAGGCTATATGGCAGTCTGCTTGTGAGTATGAGCTGCGTAAGTCAGACGTTCAAGCTACTTTGTACTTTGTGCGACGCGAGTGTGAATAAAGATCCCCCCCCTCCAAAGGGATGACCAGCCCCTTACTCCTCACCACATCCAGCTGGCTTGATGTTTTCCTCGCAGCCGGAAACAGACCAAACCCCAAACCCCGACACCTGACCCAGACCCCAAGACCTGAGATCGGCTCTGTCTCTCCCTGCGTTCTCATCCTCTTTTCATTCCTTTCATCGGCGCCGTTTGATTTACCCCGACTCCACTCCCTTAACCAAATAAAGCCCCCATACCTACCCCCCACCCAAAGGAACACGGCTCTGACCGCCCAGCGCGGTCCCTCAGCCTGTTTACCATTCAAACATGCCTGAACAGCATACATTCAAAGCAAACTGATTCTGCATCATAGTCCACTCTGAACAAACAGTGGACAGCCCTGAATCTATGTGAGCATTTATATACCACGGGGTCAATGACAATTCCCTAAAAATAGGATGAAAGCTCTGATTGTAAGTGAAAACCTTAAAAATTGTTGCCGGTTTAATGCTATTTACACGACACAAAGCATATTAGTTACAGTCAGTCAGGTCGCGAGGCAGCAATCGCTGCGGCCAGGTTATAAATTAAACCGGTGTCATCCACACTTATAAGTATGGTTCCGACAATGGGAGACTTAAAATAGTGAAAGCGAGTGGAAAAATAAATGCCTTTAAAAAGGAATAGATGACCTGGGCCAAAGGTGGATCAGAAACGGGGCACCGTTCCCTGACAGTATACGGCGAAACAGTACGGAGCTCATTAAGAAGAAAAGGCATTTCTGGAGACATAAGCGTTGATTAATGGCATCAGCGGAGGAAATGAAGGAAGGTGACAGACAGCAGATCAAGAAAACAAAGAGTTTTCTTGTAAATACTCTGCTCTCATGAATAACGTCCATCAGATATTGTATCAATAAAATATCCAACCAATGGGAAAAATCGAAATTACAGTCCGGATCAGTAAAGGCTTTGAAATGCAAAGCGGGCTGCAGAGGACGACAAAGTATCCAAACGACTATAAAATCAGCAGCATTCCTCCTATTAAGATTTCATCATTTCAATGTTTTTGCATTTTAAGTGGATAATATGAAATTTCCGATACAAGGCTAAAATAAATGTTTAAAAACATCGGTATTGATCGTACGGGAAAATGAAGGAGTCTCCGGAGTGTCAGAGGCGCTTCTGGTGGGGCGACGTCGCCTAACCGCCCGACTCATCTTCATCAAGAAACCGCAACTTTGAAACGCAAAATCTGACATAAACCGCCGTCATCAAGCTTGCATTTTTAAATATGATTTCATTAAAACAATTTTGCCTACTTTATGAAGGCTTTCGTTCGCGGTTAACTAATGCCTTCAAGATAAACATATATTTTATTGTTCGTAAATCAGTTTACTACAGTTCAGAATAGACACGTATTTATAGTTCACCGTGAATCGTTATATCACAGCTCGGAAATTAATATATTAATAAAAATATAAGAATAGAAAAAAAATACCCCCGGAGTGCATTGTACGATCTGCTCGGACGCGGCGCAAGAGCTGCCTAAATGTACAAGCTTAATATAGATAAATGATAATAAACGTTAACAGGCGTTTGTTTCGTATCTGTTTATATGTGCTCTGAATGTTAATTGCATAATCCGAAGCAATAGCTACAATTACACCATTCAGCAGTCTGAGCTGCGTGGTCCTTTCAGCACCCAGAAATAATTACTTACGGGGCAGAAATAATCTAGCAAAAAAAATTACATATAATATTTCCGTTTTACCTTGTAATTGTCGAAGCCCGCAAGCTGCTGCCGCGTAACATAATGGAAGTGAAACATGTTGGATGTAAGATGCATGTATTTGTCCCCGGTGCTGGTGGGCTGTGCCACGGGCTGGTGTCAGGACCGCATCTGCCCCGCTCCTCCGCCGCGGCTCGCAGCCTGTGCGGCGGCTGCGTCACTTCCCGCCTGGCCGCGCTCATCCAGCCCCCGGCTAGTAGCTTAGGATGAACTGAAAGGCGGCAGGATCCCTTAATCTGCTGGCTTCTGCTAGATATGCCTCTCGAATAAACTGCTTGTCTCGGTTTTGGCCTCAGCGCGATATTTGGTGTCCGTATGCATTTATGGCTTTAATCTGCATATTCTTCCTTCATAATAGAAACATATATATAAAAATATCGTTAAAATCTTACATTCAAATTGGATTTAAAATCGGCAATGAGGACAACATGCGTGTTTTAAAATGATCAACAATATATATATATATATATATATATATATATATATTCATTTGGCACCAAATTCAGTGGTATTGCTATGCTACAATGAGCGCCTTGTGAAACGCGCATTTTTTTTATTTGCCGTTGTCGCCTGTAAATGCTTACAGCCTAGAGGAATTCAGTGCGCCAGTGTTCATCGCCGATGTACTCTTCGTCTTGTAATTCCAATAGCGTCCCTACCACACTACCTACAGTATAATCCAATGCTTGCAATATATGCACGACAATGGGGAATCTTGTTTCTTTATCTATTTTTTAAATCAATTTCTCAAACAAAGCGGGTTGGAAAATGGATGGATGAATTTATTTTCATCGCATTCTGACTATATAACTATCCATCCAACCGTCCATCCATTGCCTGAAACCGCTCGCCCTATTCAGGGTCGCTAATAACTTAATATACCAGCCTACATATAGCCTATAGTACATGTTCTGGATGAGCGGTTTGAAGGGATGTGGATGGATATATGCCGTATTGGGCAATGTTTTGTTTTCAGTTTTACGCATTCTGGACCTGCATGGAGAGAATAAAATAAATACCACATGATAAAAGGACTAAGTCTGAAGTTGCTAAATCAGAATTACAAATGCAGCTACAAAAATTAAGTAATTTCAGGTTCAGTGTTGGCTGTAAAAGCAGTCTGACCCTCTGCAGGCTGATATGTGAATCTATAAAGTAGCAAATGCTTGATGCTCAAATTCCTTGCTTTGTGCCCATTGCTTCCGAGATTGGCTCCAGATCCCCCGCAACCCAGTAGGATAAGCGGGTTGGAAAATGGATGGATGGAGATATATATATATATATATAATATCTCATGGTGTGCAGTCTCAAAAAACATCCAACTAATTGCACTAGCAAAGAATAGCCGTTGCTGGTCGAAGCACATCTACGGAGACAGACACTTCACAAGATATCTGCTGAAAGATTAATATGTGACAATGACCTAAAACTAGCCACTGCTGAATCGGTTTCATTGTGCTGGGCCAGTGCGCATTACCTGGTGCAAGGACCTCTCTGGAAGACTATTATAGTTTGAGTTTTCTCCTTCTCCTGCCACTTCTCCTGGTGATGGTCTCGGTGGCAGAATACAGTCCAGACCTCTCTTTTCCATAGTCATTGTGAGGGATCCTTAGATGTTCCCCAGCCATCTGGGAAATGTAAAGCACCTCGCACGTTCTGGGACTTCCCTAGGGCCTCTGCCTAGTGGGGCGTGCCAGGAACTCGTCTGGAGAAACCCTTTCTTTTGCAAGAGGACACTATGGAGGTGCTGATTCTCATCCTCTTTACACTCATGATGGATGAGGCCAAAAGCACAACATCATCTGCAAATAGCAGGGAAGTCACTTCCAGCCCCCCCCCCCCATACTGGACATCCTAGCAGTATGAGCAGCTTCAGTTTTATACCAAAGGTGGAGATACAACTTTTACTGCATTCATGCAAGGAACAAAATGTACTGTAAAATGTTCCTATAATCCATACTACTGCAACTCTTCCTATAGTTTGTGCTGGGGCATATGGTCACATACCTTCTCCAACTCTTACACCGCCAGCCACAATCCACATTGTTCCTTCTGAAGCCTAGATTTGACCATTAGGTTGCCTTATCTCTAGTTCCTTGGCATAGCTTGACTATACCCTCTGGTATGTTCTTCTTAAGAATAAGGACCACCACTCTTCAGTCCAGAGGTATTTTACCCACTTTCCAAGCAACATTGAAACAAAGACCCCCGTTGCAAGTATTGCACCTAAGGCCTCCTTTGTCTTTACTTAATAGCTTCCCTACAGATGTCCACTCTGGGGTCTTTGGGGTCCCGCCATAAATGATGCTGACTGCTTCCTGGCTGTAGCAAGGATCGAAACCTTGGCCATGATCCATTCACCCCCAGTTTCCCAGAACTCATTAGGTACATGTTTTTCCGGAAATGCCAGTTTACCAGCCCATCACAGAGTGGTAATGATCAGTTCATAGCCCCCTGCTCTCTCGTGTTCGAATATGGTTTTCACTTTGGACAATCTTTGGCTTGCATAGACGTATAATATCCATCCAGCACTTTGGCTTAGACTCAGGAAGCCGTTCCTCCAATCATACCCCTTCAGGTATCTCCATCATTCTCTAGGTGAGCATTGGTATCTCCTAGTAGCACCACAGAGGCGGTACTCTTCTGAGTACCTTACTCAGTGCACTTTGAGTTGCTCGGAGTTTTCTCTCTGCAACTCGCCGTCCTATAGAGGCAAACGTCAGGTCTTCCTGGAAAAACTCCAGCTGCATAGTCCTCAGCATGCAATTTGTGAGTATTCCCACACCTCTATGAGATCTTTCACCGTGGGGAACACCAGAGTTGGAGAGAACCCCCCCCCCCCAAATCATGAGCCCATGCTATATGTGGAGGTAAGGTTAACTCCATTCAAGTAACTGATCCCAAAAGGGGGCTCCACATAGCCTAAGCCTGGGAGGGAGCAAAAACCTGGACTGTCTGTGGGTCCCCCAGGACAGGATTGGGAAATACTGTGGGTCCCCCAGGACAGGATTGGGAAATACTGCTGTAGATCATTAAAGCAGTGTTTCCCAACCCAGTCCTCGGGGAACCCCCGGACAGTCCACGTTTTTGCTTCCTCTCAGCTCCCAGCGCACCTGTACCAGGTATTCGGTGTTCCTGATTGGCTGGGAGCTGGGAGGGAGCAAAAACATGGACTGTCCGGGGGTTCCCCGAGGACTGGGTTGGGAAACACTGCATTAAAGCATGCAAACCACGCCACCATGCTATGATCACAATTTTCTGTGGGATTTGATGAGTCGTTATTCACCATCAGCCAGATGGGTTTATATTTTGAGAATGTGAATGGATGCCTTCAACCTGCAGTGTCTATTGGGATCATTAGGTATGCTAATCGCTTTACATAGTTAAAGGAAACTGAGCCATTGTAAAGTATCAGGTGCACCGTTTGGTGCAAACACTGTTCCCTCATGGTATTTCAAAGTGATGGTGCCCCTCATACTCACTGCTACACAAATTCCAGATTGGCATCATAAACACCAGGATGGAGTGAAATGCCTTCCCTGGCCTCCCCAGACTGTAGAACTAAACATCAGTCAAACTCTGTGGCAACCTGGTCCTTGGGGACCCCCCACGCCATCCAAATTTTTTGCTCCCTCCCAGCTCCCTACCAGGAGCAGAACATTTACAAATGATTTGTCTCTTCCGGGAGCTGGGATGGAGCAAAAACGCACGGTCTGTTGGTCTTCAAGGACCTGTTTGAGAAACACTGCTTTATGGGAGCTTGTGGTCTGCATATTGTGAGGCTGATCGCCACCTCCTTTGTCCTTTAAAGACTTGGAGGCTTTCCTCTTTTTCCCCAACTTCTGTGCCAGCATTCCAAGAATGACTGAAGCTCTTCTGCATGCAAAGGGTGATCTTACTCCTACTAGATCCTTCATATATTAGGTTTTTCCATTATCCATAGTCTTCAAACCAACTGAATTTGGTGTTCCTCCATAATCACATCATATTTAGATGTACAGTACTGCTGCATGGGCTTATAACCTAAGAACCATCTCACAGCCATCTTGGTGTTCACATCAGCGATGATTTTTCCTGGTTTGCAGTGGTTTCACAACACCGCTCAACTGGTAAAGAAGTCTCGACAGCATCTGAACTACCTGAAAAGGCTAACGTTGTCCGGCATGCCAGGCGGAATCCTCAGCAACTTCTGTAAGGGTATTATCAAGATCCATTTTAACAGTATCATCGCGGTCTGGTTTGGAAACTGCTCTTTACTGGATCGCAAATTCCTATAGCGAGTAGTTAGAACTGCCCAAGGCATCTCAGGTGCAGCTGTCCCAGCTCTGGGGAACATTTAGTAGTAGTAGTAAAAGTAGAAGTAGTAGTAGTATAGTAGTAGTAGTAGTATAGTAGTAGTTTATTGATCCCGAAGGAAATTCCAAAAAAGCTACAGCAACACATATAAAAGTGACTACAAACTGTACATATACAACAGAAAAAGACAATACAATACAAAAAATACAATACAATACAAAATATACAATACAAAATATACAATACAATACAAAATATACAATACAAAATATACAATGGAATACAAAATATACAATGCAATACAAAATATGCAATGCAATACGAAATTGCAATCTGTAGTATGCAACATTTAAAAATGCAATGACAATCCAGAGGGCTGGTGACTGAGTGGGGGGAGGGTCGGGGGGGGTACTTATTGTAACATTTGATGACTGCTGGGAGAAAAGACCTCAGATAGCGCTCGCTGGTGCAGTGCAGCTGTGCGAATCTGCCACTGAATCTGCTTCTCTGTTTGACCAGGCTGTGACGTTGAGGGTGTGAAGCATTGTCCAGTCTGGAGCAAATCTTCTTAATTGTTCTCTTTTGGACAGTTGCTTCAAAGGAATCCAGCCTTTTTTAATGTGCTTATTGAGCCTGCTCGAGTCCCTTCTCATAGCACTGTTACCCCAACACACCACAGCAGAGAAGATTGGAATCTCACACTGATTTTATTTATCACTCACAACCTGGTCACTTTCTCACACTTCTCTGTCTTTTGCACAAGAACCTGGCAACACAGCACTGGCCAATAATCAAACCCTAACTTATCCATACCTTTGCAATGCATCATATTCACATTGCACTATGTGTTTACATTGCACTATGTGTTTACATTGCACTGCGTTCACATATTTGTTGTCACAAATGCCCTCGTATTTATGTTCTTACCGTAAGAACCTTAATTTCTATTTGTGTTTTTGCGCTTAATTTGTGTTTACCAGTAGCTAGAAGGGTAAGAGTAAGATTTCCATCACATGGTGTAACTGACCGTTTGCTGCTTATTCTTGAATCTTGAGCAAGTGTGGCCTTTTCCACTTAGACAGAGGGTAAGCCAGATGGAGGATGGACGGCTGTATGAGCATTAAGCCACTTTAGAGGCACATTTGATGTATAATTGCGATAGCCTTGCCTTGGCCTGAACTCACAGTCTCCAGGGCTCCATTGCAAGGCCCAATGGCACCTGCAAGCTCCTTGCACACATTAGTGATCTTTCTTTTGTTCCTAATGAAGCATCTTTCACCTGGGTGTAACCGCCCCCCTCCCCCCCACCTCCTTCCAGTCTTTCATCCCACCACAATTACCTATATATTAACAATTAACTCATAAAGACAAAATTCTCCAAAAGTAATTTTCTCTTAATTGTCTTTGTGAGACATCTGGTACTACAGTATATATTACAAGATCATTGAGAGGTAAACTGTACTGTATGACATCATGCGATATGACCAAGGCAATGTGAGGATTAGGTAGCAAAAATGCAAGGTGAGGCATGTTTAGCTGGGGTTCAGAATATTAGTTATGCTGCTCAGAAAGGGGGAATATCATCTGCATGGTGCAGATAAGAAACAGGCAACAGCAGCCAGAGATTCATGTTAGATGAGCAGATGAACATTGATTCATCCACCCATCCATCCTGAGGCTGCAATCAAACTCACAATTCTCATAATGTGAAACAAGCATAACGTTTCAGGTCCCAGTACTGCTAAGGTCAGGTAAAGCTTATTGTAAAAGTGTGAGTTTTAAAATTTGAATTGTGATTGCGATGAACATTTAAAGCATCAGTTATAACGGGGCTACTGATAGTGGCTAAACAGACAATAACCATACTAAACTACCCCCATTTTTTTGTTGTTTCTTTGTTTTTTTTTGTCAAAATTGTGAATTTGATAAAGCAAAATGTTCCACCTTTCAATAGAAAGGTGGAACAATAGAGATTCTATTCAATAGAATAGACAATAAATGGCAGTGAAAATTTTGTTCTGATGTGACAGTAACATATAGGATACAAAGCGGATACAATCAGTACACATAACATATATTATAAACAGGGATTGACATAACTGGTATGCAAGTACGCATTAACCTTTAAAAGCGATACGTACGACAATCGATTGTTGTAACAGCGTGAATGTGTACTTATTTTATGTGCATTTGCGCTGATATGACAAGAAATTATCGTGCATTTTATATGCTAATTCATACTCATATGCCTTTATATGCAAATTCATACTTCATTTGCAGTATTGAGGTTAAAATACACGGTAATTTCTTGTCATATCGGCGTAAATGCACATAAAATAGGTAGGGTTTCAAACCGCTATTACACAAATCGATTGTCGCACGTATCGCTTTTAAAGAGTGAATGCGTACCAGTTATGTCAATCCCTGGTTATAAATACACCACTTAAAATATTCTACAGGCACATGCAAAAATAAGAGAATGATTAGATTTCTCACATCAAATGCAGGATATACCTCAGGTGTTCAGTAAGTCTGCGGTGGTTATTGGCCCAAAGGAGATTTGGTTACTCTGTCAATCACAGGACTTATGCTGGTGACCTTCTGATCACAGACTGTACTGAGCCACTAAACACCCTTAAGGCTAAAGCCCCCTTGAGGTTTGAACTCATGGTTTATAAGGCCAGTGCTCTAATCCCTGAGCCAAGGATCTAACATAGTTGGAAACTTAATAAACTAACACAGGGTTATGTTGCTTGACATTAGTAGTTGCTGTCTGCATCTAACTAATCTTAATCGGTATAAATAATATTTATTGTTACTGGATCCAGGACACGGCTTGTAAAGATGGGCAGCCACATTTCAAACCCCATCTGTACTGGATCGAGGTTCGAGTCCCACAAGGTTGTGCTCTCTCTCCTCAGGTGTGAACAAGGGGCTCCACTTCACAAAGCGATGATGTAACAAGTTTGCAGACATCACCACCTTAATTAGACTCTTCAAAAAAAAAAAACTACCAAACGGAAAGGAAGCTGGCCAGTGTCATACTATTGTGTTAACAACTTGGAGCTGAACACACAAAAAATTGTGGAAATGATCATCGACTTCTGGAACCCTAATCGCCGTCGCCACCAATCATACACAACACTGCATTCAGCAGAACTGAGACCTTTGAATTTCTAGGCACCATCGTTTAAGGAAACGACAAGTGGGAGACAAACATCACCTATCTAAGCAATAAAAAGGCCCAACAGCGCCTATACTTCTTGCGACAGCTGAGAAATTCGAGCTGACTTTGACGGCTCAGTTTTACGCAGCGGCAGTACAATCCAGTGTTACCTCTTTCATTTCTGCTTCGTTTAGCTCTCCACACTCTAAGCGGAGATCACAGCAAACTGTGCTCTGTGCAGAGAGGATCATTGGCTGCCAGCTCCCTTGAAGTCCTGAGGACTGAAGAGAAGGATGTCTGACCCGTCTCACCCTGGTTTGCCCCTTGTCCAGCATCTCTCTTCTCAGTGAAACCCATGAACGCAAGGACTTGCCACCTGGACAGCTTCTGCCCCCAGGCCATTGCCATCCTAACCGAGGTCCTATGAGAAGCATACTGCCCCCTATGGGACCTTTCTGCACGGTCACCCACTGTAATAACAGTCATATTGACACTAAGCTTATTTGCAATTGTCTGTACCCCACATTTTGCTGTCACGTTCTCAATCATATGTACATATGTTATTCATTTATTTATTAATAACACATGTTCTTATGTCTTTTTATGTAGTTTTGCCACCATAACAAATTGAAGAGGTGTTGGTGTAACCAGCAGGTTAGCCCGGCCTGTGGGCTGTGGGGCCCCCAGTGCAGCAATGTGGGGCCCCCAGTGCAGCAATGTGGGGCCCCCAGTACAGCAATGGAGATACGGTGCTGTGAAAATGGCGCCGTTCTTCAGATGAGACGTAAAACCAAGGTCCTGACACTCAGAGGTCATAAAACATCCCCGGGCATCATTCAAAGAGCAGGTGTAGTACCTCGAAGTTGTGGCTATAATTGCCCACTGCAGCCATATCAAATCATCCCCGATATCTAACTGGGGAATTCTCTCCTTCCCCTTCACTATGTTCCCTTTTGAAAAATAGTGTGCTAAGGTATTTACTTAAAAAATACACTTTGCACAAAAAATATACTTTCAGTAAAGTCTATTAAGTGTGTTATATCCCTAAAAAATGTACCAAAGTGTATTTGATTACAGACATACTTTTATTCAAGTGTGCTTCAGCGTACTTAATTATGTTTTAAATGCAAAATTTAGTTTCTAAAAGTACACATAAGTATAATGTCAGTGTATAAAAAATATGTGTAAAGAGAATGCATTTTTATTACACTTCTAGTGATCATAGCACACTTACTGTAAGTACACTATTTTTTCACAAAGGTTAGCTATCGTGTGGTGAGCATACAGGCCGCTGAAATGCTGCCGTCGCGTCATCTAGATGGGTGCTACACGGTGGTTGTGGTTGAAGTGACTCCCCAGTGTCTTGAAAAGCGCTACATCTCAAATTCCTTGTACTTTTTGTTCGTGGCGAATAAAAGGACTCTGATTCCGATTCACACGATCAGTCGGTGAGTTCCGCCCCTTTACGCGTGGTGGCAGTAGTCAGTCTTTAACACATAATGGAGTGGCCGCAGAGGAAGCCGCTCCAGCCAATAGGAAAGCTGACAGAAAGGCGCGCGGCTCGGCAAACTGAATACACACATAACGCTACCGACTCCGCTATCCTGTTCATCGCTCCGCTTCTCGTCATGTTGTAATAATGTTATTTGGTGGCTCACTGTCGACAAATTCACATTATTAATCGGCCTGCCGCAAGACTGACATGTCTCGGTTTAATAAGGTAAGGATGAAGCTATAACGCCAAAAAGGGGGTGATGTATAGAGGTTCACTTCGACCGTAATATGGGAAATAAGCCGTAGAGAAACTGACGCGTAACGTTCACATTAATTTCCTCAGCACACAAGAACAGGTACAACTTTAGTGTCGGACGAGCTGTCTAGCCGCAGTATGAGTTGCGTCAGTGGAGGGGAATTAATGTTGCCTGTCAGTAATATCGATAGTGGAGTGAATGCCTCTGCTTGCTATAGTAATGAATAACGCCTGGCGCCTCATCCTGCAGGGAAAGGGCTCCTTGGCCGTGAGGCGCCCCATCCTCCGCGACGAGGCCAGCAGTCGGAGGGAGAACCGGGCCGAGTGTGTGCGCCGGGCGTGGGAGCGCTGCGGGGACGCCTTCGCCGATACGCCGGCGGTTAAGGTGCGGGGACGCCGCGTCCTGCTCACCGGCCGCTCAGGGAGTCACTGGAATTCTGGAGGACATCATTCGGCATGGGCTTCGTTTTAAGATGAAACATCAAGAGCTAAATTTATAAGCCGGTTAAACTGACGTAGTTACCATCAGGGCCGCCTCTAGCGATATTGGGCCCCTGGCCTGCACCAATCCAATTATGTTCCAATTTTTTTGAGGATCCTGTCACTCAGGGGCTCTTGAAATCATCCTGACTTTACCCATTTATGGTGCCCCTGGTCACCATTATCGATTATACTTCATTTCCTTTACTATACTACTTTACTATATTAATATATGAACGCTACATTAAAAAAATGGAATAACTGGCCTCATGAATGCTTTTTGATGACAGTGACAGATATGTGTACCTTTTTAAATTTAAATCCAAGCATTTTGCTGGTTTGAGAAGATCCAGAAATATCCCACAACATTTTACCTACAGAGTAGAGAGAGAGAGTACTTTATTAATGCCCTGTGAGAATTTCCCTCTAAAGGATTAATAAAGTTCTCTCTCTAAAAGGTAGAGTTCTTAACTTCACAGCCTGTCATATCCAGTGACCTGTTCAATGCCCGAGGAAGGCCTGGGTGCTTAACTATTTTAAATCTGCCAGAACAACTGTAAAAGTGCTTTTTTTTACTTACATTTTCACTGTTTGCATGAGTGATGATGGAATGTGTTAAAAGACTTTCAATTCTGATTAGGTGATGTTCCAAAAGAGAGTATTTTCCTGGGTGGACCTTTTTCATTTTATTTATTCATTTCATTTTTTTATTTATTCATTTATCCATTTTTCAGAATGATTTCTCCTCTCTGGAAAAGAAAAGTACAAGACAGGCAGTACCTTATGTGTCAAGTGTTGGTGAGTAAAATGGTGTTTTTATATAGGAAAATACAGTTGAATTATATGCTTATTTCCCAGCCAAATTGAGACATCACTCATTGCTGCGAAGTAACTTAAAATATTAAAAGTAGCACTGAAACTAGAGTTGAACAACACTGGAAATTCGCAAACAAAAAGTAGAGACAAAGCAGCACCAACAAATCATGGCTTTGCTCACTGGTGTCTCTGTGGAATTGATGTTTCCATACAGCGAAAGTCAAATGTCTGAGGATCACTTCTTGTTTGCTCACTTGTTTTTAACTTTCTCAAAACGTGCCGCACCGAGTGAGCAAGGAGTAGAATGATTATGATTGGCTCGGAGATTGCATGCAGCGTTCATGCGGAAGCGCTGCAGGTAAACTTCAGAACGAAAGAACCACAAACTTATTAAAGAATGGGCAAAGACAACTAATTGTATTGCCATTTTTAAAAGGGCTCATTTGTTATTCTGTTTCAAGATTTATTTTGAGATTTTATACACCTTCTCAGATATTCAAATGTTTGACAATGCTGAGTCATTGCTACCGGGTTTCCACGTGTCGGTTATGGTGCATGCGGTCTCTTGGAACCTCTGCGACTAATCTACTGTGTAAACAAGAGATTGCATTGTTTTTGAAAATACTGTATACTGTGGTATGTTTGGATGATCTGAAAAGCTAGACATGCGGGTTCCTCCATAACTCCTCATGACTGCAACTATTCCTTCTCTACTCCTCCTTTGACTTCTGCTTTGTGAAAGTCAGTGCTGCCACCTACTGGAAATACCTAGTAAATTTCCTTGCACATGTGCAGTTGATAT
>JAODJU010000081.1:9704471-9723382 GCA_026776725.1 Gnathonemus echidnorhynchus
ATCCCAGACTACCTTAAATCTGGCAAGTTACCTGGCTAAGCAAGTAACCCTGCTTTGTGAAACAGGCCCCAGGAGGGTTATTTGGTTGGGGGGGGGGGGGGTAGTTAATACCAACAGTCTGTTAGACTTTGACTGCCACTGCCAAACTGCTCTAAATTACTGCAGCATAAAGACTGACGTTTTTAAGCCCAAGACGGCCAAAAATATTTACTTTCCAAGAAAAATAGAGGTGTTTTAGATCACCTTAATCATGGTTTGACGTAATGAGAAACAACCTGAATTGGTAGGGTTGTAATTCACTTCTAGATGGTTCTATTGAGCAAGTATATATCGGGGCTGAAATGAAATTTTAGTTGACGATAAATTGTCGTACAAATTAAGACAATTTGTTAATCGAAATTCTGTCAGTTTTATAGCACACTATAGTGTTGGCCTAACTGTTGATTAATACACATACACCTCATGAAGAAGATAAGCTATTAGCATGGAATATTGAAACACATATAAATAAAAGTATTGTTTGCTTTTAAGCTTTGTAAACAACACTGGTACAGAGCAGATATGACAAAATTTAAATACCTTGTGAAAAAAGTGTCGCTACTCGCCCTGCACCACCTACCCAATTTTACATTGCATGTCTGCACTGCCAGGTCTGTTCATCCTGCCATTTTACAGCAAACTATATTGTCTACATTTACAGCACACTAAGCCAGATAACTTTTTGAAATTAAGGTAGTCCTGGCTTGTATATAAATGAATGAAGAAAGTCAGTTTAAGCTGGGGTACCTTAAATCCGACAAGTTATCTGGCTAAGTAAGAAATCCTGCTTTGTGAATCTTGACCATACTTCCTGTAACTTTTTGTGGGGTTTGTTGCATCACAGGAAGTCATCCCGACCTTCGACATGGCCGTGAACGAGCTCTTCTTCGAGCGATTCCCCGACTCGATCTTGGAGCATCAGATCCAGGTGCGGCCCTACAGCGCCATCAAGACGAGGAACATGAGGAACCTGAACCCTGAAGGTGAGTGCTGACCATGGTGTCACATGGTGTCATGATGAAAGCTTGGATCAAGGTGGCTTTTGACCTTATGGAGTCGGGTTCCTCGGGGGGCTGGTGAAGGCGGGCATTAGACGCAGGTTCATGCTGAAGATGGTGACGTGGGTTCGAGCTCGTGCCCTGACCTGGCTCGCCGCCCGCTTCCTCAGATATCGACCAGCTGATCACCATCAGCGGCATGGTCATCCGCACCTCGCAGCTCATCCCCGAGATGCAGGAGGCCTTCTTCCGCTGCCAGGTGTGCGCCTTCACGACGCGCGTGGAAGTCGACCGCGGGCGCATCGCCGAGCCCGCCGTCTGCCGCAGCTGCAACACCACCCACAGCATGGCGCTCATCCACAACCGCTCGGCCTTCTCCGACAAGCAGATGGTGAGATGGGGGCGAGGCGGGCGAGTAGGGCCTGGGCACCTGTGGTTAAAGGTCTGGCTTAACTGCAGGGATTGATCTAAAGACAACCAGGGGTCTCCAACTCCGGTCCTGGAGGGCTACCATCCAGTAGATTTTCTATCCTACCTGGCTTCTGATGAGCCACACTAGTTCTCAGGTAAATACCAGGAACAGGTGTGGCTCATCAGAAGCCAAGTGGGACAGAAAACCTACTGGATAGTAGCCCTCCAGGACTGGAGTTGGAGACCCCTGGTTTAGAGGCTAACATGCTATGGGCTAACATTCACTATGAGCATCAAAGGTGCTCCTTGTGGTACTTGTCACTGTTTCCATTGTGTGGCCTAAAGCAAATATTCCTTTGTGGATTTATGGAGCCTTCTATGATCCACTGACGTCCAGGCCGTCTTCGTCCCCAGGTCAAGCTGCAGGAGTCCCCCGAGGACATGCCGGCCGGACAGACGCCCCACACCACCGTGGTGTACGCCCACAATGACCTGGTGGACAAGGTTCAGCCTGGGGACAGAGTGAACATCACAGGTGAGACCTTCCCTCTTGGCTTGGAGGGATTCGTTGATCAGCTCTGAAGATAGTGGTGTTTGAATGAACGACTGCCAGTTTGTACACCCTCGGCTGATAGATTTAATATAATGCAATGGATTAAGGTTATATGTCCGTATCTTATAGGTTGTTGGTTCAAATCCCTTGGGTGCCTATTTTATGTAGTATATAATATTTATACATGCCCCCCTCTCCCCCCTATTTCCTAGGTATCTACAGGGCGATGCCCACGAGGCTGAACCCTTGGCAGAGCAACGTGAAGTCCGTCTACAGGACCCACATAGACGCCATCCACTTCCGCAAGACGGACGAGAAGAGGCTGCACGACCTGGACGAGCAGGCCGAGGAGAAGCTCTTCACCGAGGAGCGGGTGCGAGTCCTGCGGGAGCTGGCGACCAAGCCCGACGTCTACGAGCGCCTGTCCTCCGCGCTCGCTCCCAGCATCTACGAGCACGAGGACATCAAGAAGGTGAGCTCCCCCTCGCTCACTCTCTCCCTCGCTCACTCTTATTCAGGAAGGAATATTCCTCAGTTAATCATGCCGTGCTGAAGATCTGAGAGTCTGGCAGATGGTTTTGGATACGCTGCGTGCTCATTTTGGCTAGAAATTCAGCCTGAATTCAGAAATTAATTTCTGACTCATCTGCTTGTCGTGTTAATAAGGCAGAGGCGTGTTGGGCAATCTCGCCGAAGAGGAAGAATAAATTATAAACTCCCTGTAGCAGTTTTCTATTTTTTTTTCTCCTCTATCTATGGCATGTTTTGAATCAGATCAAACAGTAAAACAGCTCTCAAGCTTTACAGCGTTGGGTTTGCTCCAGGCTAATGTGTAGCATTTGTATGGTCTTGTTTGTACATGGAGAGATCTGTACTTCTATACAAGGACCTCTGCTTCCAGGTCTCCATTATTTACACGTTGGGAGTAATGTTACATGTTTTATATGTGAGTTTTTTTTTTTTGGGTGGCTTGTACAGTCCCTGTGTGTGTTATTGGAATTAATATGTTCTATTTAAGCCAAACAGGACTCGTATTTATATGGACATGTCTGTGACGTCTTTGAGTATAGTTTCCGCTCTACTTCGATGTACCTTCAGTTAATACTCCCACATACTGCATTTCCCTTTATCTTACCTATCTGCCCACGCTTCTCTCCTCTTTGGTACTCTGCTGTGCCACCTAATTTTGTCACCCAATAGTTTCATCTCTTGTCTGCAGTAGTTGGTAAAATATGTGTGTTACTGTTGGGTTCTTGGTCTTTTAGCTTAATAAGCAGGCTGGGTATCGAGTGCATGTTGTCTCTTGCTATTGCTGGCATGTGTACAACCGGGGATTCCAGAGATGTTAGAAGCTAGACGGGGTCTGCCTTTAAATTTCATCTATTTGTTGAAGAGGTTCAATAAATTAGGGTTCTGTATCAGGAGAAAGTACAGTAATGTGTGAATAGCATCATCAGAAAATACCCACTATTCATTTATTAATTTAACGATATTGAGCACATGATTCCAGAGTTTCTTCCTGAACCTGGCTCATCTCCAAATGTTGAAACTTGTTCCTTTCTGCTGAATTAGATATTTGAAGTGGCTGGGGTGAAACGGGGGGGGACAAAAGTATTCAGTGTAGCGGTGAGAAGGCAAAACTTAATGAGAATGACCAAACCTGACCCATAGGCAGCCAAAGAAGGCTGGAGCAGGGCTGTACCGGAGCTCTATTACTAAGGTTGCAAAATTCTGGAAATTTTCCCGTTAATTCCCATATATTCCCATGGAAAGTTTCCAATTTGTAATATTTCAAAAATTCCCCAGCTTACCTTCCCATGGAATGGAAATATTCTGCAAAGTTTCTGGAAATTTTCCATCCCTTTGCAACCCTATCTATTACTCTGTGGTCTCGTGCATCAAAATGGAAATTTATTATTAATTCGCACCTGCCTATGAAATTCTTGACCTTCCTATAATGCAAGTCAATCTGTACCCCTTTTTCTCATCTAAATGTTACTCTTGATGTTAAACCCCCTACATTTTGGCTTCTTCCAAACCGCTCCGTTGAATTGCCTCCTGTTAGCGTTTCGCTACATTCCAACGTGACGTCCTGATGTCGAAGTATTCTTGACGCTCCTTGGTGTCGCCGCCATCTCGACCTGCCGCGGTCCCTCGGCGACGTTCTGCTGGTCATCTCCCGTGGGTTCTGTTTCCAGGGCATCCTGCTGCAGCTCTTCGGCGGCACGCGGAAGGACTTCAGCCAGACGGGCCGCGGAGGCTTCCGGGCCGAGGTCAACATCCTCCTGTGCGGCGACCCCGGCACCAGCAAGTCGCAGCTGCTCCAGTACGTGCATAACCTGGTGCCGCGCGGCCAGTACACGTCGGGCAAGGGCTCGAGTGCCGTCGGCCTCACCGCCTACGTCATGAAGGACCCCGAGACACGGCAGCTGGTCCTGCAGACCGGCGCGCTCGTGCTCAGTGACAACGGCATCTGCTGTATCGACGAGTTCGACAAGATGAGCGACAGCACTCGCTCCGTGCTGCACGAGGTTATGGAGCAACAGACCCTGTCCATCGCCAAGGTAGGCCCGTGTCTGGGGGCGTGGTAGGGGTTGCATCACAGCTGCAGCCTCCTGGGGAAAATGTGACCTTTGTCAACTTCTAACAAATGCATTTTGGCTCCTCAGGCAGGGATCATTTGTCAGCTGAACGCCCGGACGTCCATCTTGGCTGCAGCTAATCCGGTGGAGTCTCAATGGAATCCCAAAAAGACCACAATCGAAAACATCCAGCTCCCCCACACCCTGCTGTCCAGGTCAGTGTCTCCTGCCAGCACCTTCCGCATACTTCGTGCTCCGGCCTGCATGCTTTCTGCTGCCATGCTGATCTTTAAAAGTGCTCCTCTAAACCTGCTCATTGCATCATGTGTTGGCCAGATGCTGCTTCGTGAACCAATTGCTGTATTTTCTGACACCACTAGATGGTGCTCTCTGTTCAAAAATGGCTCAATTCATGCACTAAAGCAAACCGAGTGCCCTCTAGTGGGGTCACAAAATGCAGAAAATGGTTCATGAAGCTTCATTTAGCCGTCGCTACCATGTGCTCCTCTCACAGGTTCGATCTGATCTTCCTGATGCTGGATCCTCAAGACGAGGCCTATGACCGGCGCCTGGCCCACCACTTGGTGTCCTTGTATTACCAGAGCGAGGAGCAGCTGGAGGAGGAGTTCCTGGATATGGCTGTGCTGAAGGACTACATTGCTTATGCTCGCACTTACGTCAGCCCCCGTTTGAGCGAGGAGGCCAGCCAGGCACTTATTGAGGTATTTCACTTTAACTTCTCTGTCTATACCCTGGCAAAACTCATGTGGAGGTGGTATGTGGTTCTGCAGGATAGGACCCAGTGTCTGATCTGTAGATGGCTGGTTCAAGTCCCAACCTCGGCAGACTGATATCACCGTTGGGCCCTTGAGCAAGACCCTTAACCTCCTACTGCTCCTTGTTCTCACCTGTCATATGTCTGTCTCAGAGAGCATATGATGGGATAGGTCATAACTACACAATTTCCCCATAGAGAATGTTAGGGAAGTTACTCACAAAAGTAATCCATTATAGACAGAGGTGGAGAGTTCGGGTTCGGAAAGCACAAATCCAGACCAAGGATTTGCTTCAACCAACCAGTTGAATAGTGATTGACTGTGACTGGTCTGGATTTGTGCTTTCCGGACCTGAACTTTCCACCTCTGTAATCGATTTACTTTTTCGAATAACTTCCCCAGCACTGCCCACAGGGAAGTATGAAGTATCAGTTGTTTGTTCTGTTCATTTTTCTACTGTAAACAGCCAAAGATACAGGCTACATGATGCTCATAGTGAACCGTAGCATATTAGCCATATGCTATGGTATTTACCTAAGAACAGGTGTGGCTCATCAGAAGCCAGGTTGGATAGAAAACCTACTGGACGGTAGCTCTCCAGGACCGGAGTTGGAGATCCCTGCTCTAAACGATGCCCCTGATTAGTGTATATTGCAGCTTGCGAGTATTTGCTTGAACATCAGTTGCTCGGTCGGTGCATTGAAGTGCCCCTTTTGCTGTTACAGGCCTATGTGGACATGAGGAAGATCGGCAGTGGGCGTGGCATGGTGTCTGCCTACCCCCGACAGCTGGAGTCCCTCATTAGGCTGGCTGAGGCTCACGCCAAGGTGCGCTTCTCCGAGAAAGTGGAAAGCATTGACGTGGAGGAGGCCAAGAGGCTGCACCGGGAAGCCCTGAAGCAGTCCGCCACCGATCCCCGCACCGGCTTCGTGGACATATCCATCCTGACCACAGGTATGCCGACAGCAGGCTGCCGTGAGCCGCAGTTTGCACTGTCTGTCAGGGGTGGGGAACCTGTTCCATGGAGGGCCGGTGCAGGTTTTTGGGAAGACCTCGCAATCGGCCAATAATAAAACAGCGGATCTCAACTCCAGTCCTGGGGAGCCACTGTTATTGGCCGATGGAGAGGTCATCCCAAAAACCGACACCCACGCCGGCCCACCATGGACCATTCCCCTGGTCTATGTGCACCAACTAGTGCAGCGTTTCCCAATTTAGTCCTCGGGGGCCCACATACAGTCCACGTTTTTGCTACCCTATCGAGAATTGGGAGGGAGCAGAAATGTGGACCGTCTGGCAGGGAGCACAGAGGGAGCAAAAACATGGACCGGCTGCGGATTGAGAAGCAGTGTACTATAGTGATGGTTAGGGTCTGCACTGCACCAGAATGTTTACAGTGCCAGCTGTATTTACTCATTAGAATAAATTATTTGTACTGATAGATATGAGGTGATTTGTTGATTTGTATTATAATAATTGAAGTGAACTGCAGGCCCTTATGGGAGTTTCTGTAAAGCTGTCGTAGACCAGACCAACTATAAATCCATCATGGAGCCTTGGTTGAGGTGCTCTAAGTGCCCCTGCTTTTGCCACCTGTCCCTCCTGACAGGAATGAGCGCCACGGCGCGTAAACGCAAAGAGGAACTGGCGCTGGCCCTGAAGAAGCTCATCCAGTCCAAGGGCAAAACCCCCGCCATGAAGTACCAGCAGCTGTTCGACGACATCCGGGGCCAGTCGGACGTGGTGCGTGTCGGCGCTGCACTGCCACCCGCTGTGTTTCTCAGGGAGTCGCGTTCAGAAAGGCTAATCGTGGGAATCGCGTAAAGCCGTCACGACTGTTTTGATTTTACAGAAGCCTCAGTTTCTCTTCTCGATTACTTGCCGATACGGTGGAAGGAAGATGAATGTCCAGATAAAGAGCAAAAGCCTCAGTCGTGTGGAAACGCTCCACGTTTAGAATGAATGAAAATGCCGCCGTCTGTCAGTGTTGCAAAGCAGAACTTAAGTATTTATCACCACGACCCGACTGCAATGCAGATGCACCTTAAAAGAAGACAGTCAGGTTTGATGGACTCGCCCAATAATGCCAAGTTAGCTATGAATAACTAAGCTATATGCCCTTCAGCCTCTTGGACTAGTTTGACTTGTCATTACTTTGCTATCAATCATTTTGCGTAATTTACTTGTACGATCTCAAGATAATCGCCGCTAAAACTAAGGCTAGCCCAGTTGCTTAGCTGTTTCATCTTGCATAATACAGCATATAATAAGCATGTAATCTTTTTACGAATGCATTGAGTAGGGCTAAATCATACTAGGCAGAAGTTCACGTTAATACCTGAATATTTTTTTTGATAAATATTGCGATATTTCTAAAATGGCGAGTTGAAAATATACTCAAGGTTAATTGTAGCGAAATATAACCTTATCTACCACTAGAGTCTCATATGCTGGCTGTGTTGCCGCGAGTTGTGCCATAAGAAGCATACCTGTCCCTTTCTCCTCAGGCCATAACGAAGGACATGTTCGACGAGGCTCTCCGTGCCCTGACCGACGAGGACTACCTGACTGTGACTGGGAAGACCGTCCGCCTGCTCTAATTCATTGAAGATGAATCCCACAGCTCTTGCTCATTGTATCTCCTGCTTTGTGTCACTGCGTTTTATTCCCTGTGTTATTTGCTAAACATAGTATGAGATTTTGTGCTTTCAACTGGAAATGTTTGTGTTGTTTGATAAAGGTCTGGGGTCACTCTCGTCAAATGGAAGTGTCTTGCCCGTTTTGTTCTTCTGTCCGTAGTACAGGTAGATCCACACCTGGCATTTGCATCTTGCCGCAGTTTTCATTCATAAACTACAGATTGATTTTGTGCTTGTGATACGAATGTTGCCAGTTCAAATCCCATGTCTGGTAGAGTGATGTCACTGCTGAGCCCCCTGAGCAAGGTTCTGAACCCTCAGTTGCACCAGTGGGCTGTCCAGCTTTATCAAAAATGCATGTAGCTGTGGATAAAAACGTGCTAATGTTTATTTGTAGCAGAACATGCTTACTTTCCAGAAGCCTTCTCGGATCAAACTACTTATAAGCCCATGGACCATATGGTGTACGGATATGATGCAAATGGCTGCTTTGCATATTGCAGGATCTCTGTACCCCATGAAGAGTAACAAGATTGATGGCAGTCCCTTTCTGTGCTGTGTAATAGCATGTTGAGTCAAGTCCTTTCTTGTATGAAAGTGGAATGCAATACTGTCTGTGAATGACAATGTTGTTCTGCCAGTATTGCGATTTGAATTAATAATTAGTATTACTGCCATTGCGGGTCATTTGAAAAGGTAAATAAAGCTATTTATTAACGGGCATCAAATTGTCAGCTGCTTAGCCAATCAGATGTTTGGGGTAGGATGTGGCATAGGATGGTGCGTGCCCTCTGTGGAATGCCAGTCCAGCATTGGTGCTGCTCTGGGTGTTTTCTACTCGTGGTGTGATTCTGCAGCTGCGTGTCAATCCTTGTTCTGGAAGTATGCGAAAAAGGAAGGACTACAAAAACGGCATATGCAAATGTTTACAGAG
The DNA here is from genome assembly GCA_026776725.1 of Gnathonemus echidnorhynchus. Classification (NCBI taxonomy): domain Eukaryota; kingdom Metazoa; phylum Chordata; class Actinopteri; order Osteoglossiformes; family Mormyridae; genus Gnathonemus; species Gnathonemus echidnorhynchus. Next base: position 9,713,404 of record JAODJU010000081.1, read on the forward strand.
AGGAGTGTCAACAGTCCTGGCCTGGGGTCATCGCGGGCTGAGGTTTTAGTGTTCGTTGATTTTTTCTTTTTCCCCCAAATGCAAGACAAAGTTATATGCTATATATATATATATATATATATATATATTTTTTTTTTTAAAGATACAATTTACATAATTGCCGCAAGAGGAAAAATTAAGTGGTCAACTTCATGAAGTCTTGATTTTTAAATTTAAAACCTTACCACTTAATACGGCTGCTCCAGATTCCGCAATGCAAGATGTTCAGAGTTTACAAAAGCTTTACAAGCTAATATAACAATGGATGGTAAGAAAATCACTGTAGAAAACCCAGACAGTAACATACGTCTTCAATTAAAATGCCTCCGGATTCTGTCCTGCATTGCAAACCAAGTCAAAGCACACACACTCACATCTCATGGGTAAAGGTCATGTGTGACTAGTGGTGATTATTGTTGTGCTTTGGTCACCTACAAGGACAAAACAAGCATAAAAGTGACATGACATTAAATAATCAGAATCAGAAAACCATTTTTCCAGAGGAAATTGTGATTACACACAAGTACACAAAAAGACAATACACATAATACTTTTATTACTCATGCCTCACATTGAGTCGCCTGCACTTTCGCAATTTCGTTGTCAAGTGGCAATGCCAATAAAGATTATCTTATCAGTACCACATACAACAATTATATAACATACAAATGGTAATGGGTGAATATGACAATTGGTACAACAAATATTACAGAGAGATACAGATATTGATAATTGCACATGCCCTGAAAGATTCATTGGCTGTACAATCTGATGGTAATTCTTAAGAAAATATAGCTTTGAGTAGTGCAGATATGTGGTTTGAAGTGAAAAAAAAAAATCAGACTTATGAAACAATACAGGCTATGCATAAATGGCATATACTTAGATTGGAATAGATATTGTGTTGATTTTTATTTTATAATATTACTATTTATTTATGTCATGGATTATTTATCTCTTCTGTTTCACTTTAGGTCATTCACATATGTAATGTGCATATGTAGGCAGACAGGCTGAAATTAGTAACAATGCATGTTATTGCAGCTTAAGAACGTACTTACACGTCATTTCAATGTATTTCAAACACATACTCACAATATTCCTTAAACCAGCCCTCACTTCCAGAGTTCAACCTGAGTCACTCAACTTGAGTTTTAATATAGAATTAGTAGATGTCACATTTTCGTCTTGGTTCCAGTGCTTTTCTAATGCACAGGTGCAAGGTTAAAAGGAATTAAATCATCCTTTAACGTGCAAGACAAGGCTACATCTTGGATGTGATGGGGGGGTTAGCTATTCATAATATCAGGGGCCAAATCAAGTTTGCCTGGGGCTTGTAAAGGAAGACTGGCATCGGGGCTGAAATCCTCGGGGCCCGGCTTAAAATACTCCGGGCTATAGCCGACGGATGGGACGAGCACAGGGTACACGCACGGCCGTACGCTACGGACGGTTCACAGATGGCAATTAATTGACTACGAAAGGAAATCTGGAAAGAACATGCTAACTCCGCACTCACAGAGCAGTGCTGGGATTCAAACTTCTACCCCTATGGGTGAGGCAACAGTTCTAGTAATCATTATAATAAACATTCAACCAGTTATAAGAATTTTAAATAGCTTAAGATTAGACCATTAAAATATATGATATACATGATAAATTTTATTGATCCAAGGGGGATATTCTTTACTCAATCAAATAATAATAATAATAACAATAATAATAATATAAACAGATTATACAGGGTACTTGACGAAAACATTTTTAAACGCTTAACTTCTCATTCCACTTCAATGATTTATAACGCATACTTATGCATTCACTTTTAAGCACTATATAATCACTTTTTATTACATGTCTACGCCGGCATAAGTAACACGCGAAAGAACTTCATCCCAAGCCCTTTCCACGATGTCGCCTGTGACGCGTTCGTCACATGACCGCCAGGCCCTACGCGGTTACGTAGCGCACCGTACGCGGATACGTAGAGCATCCCGCTCGTTCCACTCCGCTGCTTGTGTTGCGGCGAAGACGCGCTAGTCATGTGACCGCCGTGTCAGAGCTCCGTTTGGTTCTGGATTCGGCTGGACAAGATGGCGGCCTCCTCAGGTCTGTCTAACAATCAGTGAGACAAATAATCTCCTTTAATGCTGTTTGGGCGTGCCACAGTCATAAGAACGAATGCGCTGGCTTGTATATTTAGCTTAAGCGAGTAGGAACTTGGCTACTGTCTGGCAGTCAAATACATCCACCGCTTCTTAGCTAGTTGCCGAACAGGAGGAAGGTCTTCTGTGCTTCTTCACTTATTAATTATGCTGTGAATGTTGCTGATCGGAATCCGACAGTTATTATTTAGAGGGCAGCTTTGGGTGCGAGCGGGCCAAACGTAGGCGTGCGGATGCGAGCAGCATCGCGGCCGTGAGTTAAACTGCGTCGACACCTCGTTATTAAGGACTTTACATGTTAAATTTCAAGAAGACGGCGCGCACACGGCAGCACGAGACGCGCCGCAGAGCTCCTGTCTTCAGTCAGGAAGTGCCCGAGCTCCGACTCTCGTACCTTGAATTTCTGTCGCAAATGTCACCGACCTCTATTTGTAACGATTGAAAAGCGGGCACATCTTTACAGGCTCGGTGACTAGTTATAATGGCATCCCCTAAAGGGTGTTTTTCGTGATTACTCCATTGTGAGGTCGCTGGCTTGCTAAGCTAACAGCCGCGAGCCGTTTCCGCAGAACGTTACGCCGCTCGCGCGTAGGCCTCGCCGACATTAAACATGCGTACTGCAGGCTCGCGATCAAAACGATATTTTTATTATGCGCATCTGTCGGATTGGTGACAGTTGACGCAGAAAAGTTTTAATGCGTGTTTTTTTTTTTAGCTGGTTGGATGGCTAGCTGCGCAGAAACGTGCTTTGTTCTAGCTGGCCTTCCATACTGCTGGGTGTGCCTTGGTAGCGCACATTGGATAACCCTAAATACCGAGGTGGGGGAGATACCGATCGCATTTCTTTGAGCTGTTGCGTATTCCTTAAAAAAGCAGGAAGAAAAAAAGACAAGTAATTCAAACCCTCTGCTTTCGACAAAATCGTCCATGTCGAGTAAACAGGGTGTCAGATTTGTTCGTTTCACACACGATGGAGTAACTTGCCATAGAGGCCACATTTAACTATATTAAGCAACGACATTTAAACTCTGGTCCTGGGGTCCCTCTGGCTGTGCCGATCCTCATTAGGTTGCTCTGGCGGAAACCATTACAATTTCTGTAATCTTATAAATACAGGAAGTTGATAGGATTGTATTTTGCTAGTAACTCTACTTGTTACTCTTCTGATTGCTGCAACTGATAAACTTTAGCTAGATTGTATAACTATGCCTCTATAAGTTCTCTTGAACAATTGGCGATTAATAACCGAGTAATCCGTTTTCGTCTTGTCCTTGTATTGCTCTTCACATGTATGCACCAATCAACTAAAAGTAACTTATTATTCAAAAACAACACAAATGCGGCAATGCAATTTAAAACATTTTTAGGTTGCAGCTATTATTAGATGCCATATATAGGTTGCCAGGACTCAGGTTGAGAACTGACCTGAATCACCCCATCAGTTTGCATTTCTCGTCCCTTGTTTGGAAGACAGATCTGTCCATTGACTTAGTAACTCGTTAACAATGATGCTCTTGGAATAATTTATTTTGTTCTCTGGAGTTCCAGATTGCTTGATTACATACTGTAATTAAAAGAAGACTGCTAATAATTAGTTTATAAGACTTATTTGAAAAGGGGGTGGGGGTTAAAAATATGCTTACCTAGTTTGCCTTGTTTCTGATATATTTTCCCAGTGCTGTTCAACAAAACTATTTGACAGTGTTTCATTTCTGAACAGCTGTAATAATAATAATATTCATTCAATAAACTTCGAGGCTATTAAACGATGGGCACAACAGAGTAACTGGTTTTCAAATGTTCTAAGTAACATACTTTGGTTAAATCTGTGATGTGTGGTGTGATCTCGCTCTGGATTTTGTACCAAAGACATCAGCTTGGAACTCATGCTTAATTTTTCTCAAGATTTGATTTTAATTTTCCTCATTCAAGGAAAGTATTTGTACGGGAATGCATTGCTGCACCTTTCTGGCAAATGTAGCAAGCTTGAAACCATTTACTCCTGATATAACGGGTTAACTGGCTTATCATTGGGAGATGGTTAGGTTTAGTTTTTAACTAAACATAAAAAAATGCATGTAGTTTGGTTTTAATAATATGCACGCATACTTTGTATTTGAACTTCATAATATGACTGTTATAGCCAGTTGTCACGGTATCATTTACTGGCAAATAGTGACATTGATGTAATTCATTATAGTAGTGATTTCTGCTGAGTTGTAGTCAGCAGTGACAAATGTCAGTGCTTGTCCTCAAAAAAACTCACATCAAGGCAATGAAAGGATGTCATTTGGACCATATTTTATTGTGGATAAGCTGTGAAAATCATTAGAGAAACAAGATTATTTTAGCAATTCAATTAAATGTATTGTCTTATTAGTATGTTTTGGCCATTAACCGCATAAGTGAATGGAAGAGGCTTATATAAAGTCTTGGGCACAGTTGTGGATGGCTGCCTAAGGTATGAAGTAATTCACTGCTCTATCAATTCTTGGTGGCTCTGCAATACCAGTGATCTCATCAGCATAATCAATGGTTGCGCAATTTTGCTTCAGATATATAAGCATTTGCTAGTTGGTCAGTATAGCTTGATTTTAATGATCTTTTTCTGCCTCAGCTTTTTTTTCCCTTTGACCCAAATTAGATATTTTGGAAATATAGCATTGTATGTAGCTAGATACTGGATCATTTTTGAAGTTGGATACATTAGGTAGCAATTGCTTTTGAATGGGAACATTATCATTCACAGTTTATTGGAGATTGTACCTTGTGCTTTGTTGAACTGTTCATCTTAGTTGAAACATTTACTTTACAGGATTAAATACAGCATAAAAGTTGACCCATAGCTAGAAATTGTTACAGTAGAATGTACAGCCAGTTGGTTTTCTGTGTAATTCATACGTGTTAGGTATTTACATTTGGGAAGTGGTGAAAGATTTGCCTAATTTTTCTTGTGATCATTTCTTGCCTTTTGCCCGTCATTCAAATATTTTGGATGAACGCAGATGTTTCCACATGCAGCTCAATCCCGTGATGTATTTTATTTGTCATTTGTAGAAGGTGAGTTAGCATAGCGCTTGCAGGAATCGCTAATTTCCTGCAGCAATCTGTGCATTCCATTGCTGGCTGTGCCTACATCCTCCCCCACCCCCCGTGCAGGGCCTGAATAGGGGTTGTTTTTTTTGTCCTAAAGTTGTAAATGAACAATGGGATGCTCATCTTTTATGGTACGTGCACATTTGTTTGTCATTACAAATACAAAATTTATGTTGAGAAATGCATTTTCAACCATTTTAAGATGCTTTCTGCAATTCTGCAGTGTTATAAAATAACATCATTGCCCTTGTAAATTGCCTAATTGTAAGCATAGTTGCAATCAAGCACTGTTTTGCAGTCATTGAGAAGGTGCAATGTAGGGGGGAAAAAAACATCCCTGTTAAAAGCATATTTTCATGACATTGTTGAATGTCAACTCGTGTTTATCTAGAATAAGGTATAAATTATGTTTTTTTTTATTATTTTATCCAGTTGACTGTTTGCTTTGATTTGTTTATTATTGCAGGAGTCAAAGTTCCCCGCAATTTTCGTTTGCTGGAAGAGCTTGAAGAAGGCCAAAAGGGAGTAGGTGATGGTACGGTCAGCTGGGGCCTGGAGGACGACGAAGACATGACTCTTACAAGATGGACAGGCATGATCATTGGACCTGCGCGGGTGAGCTTGCAGTGCGCGAGTGCAGCTTCCTCTAGTCTACCATAAGCTCTTCATATTGTGCATTCAAAGAGCTCCTTTGTCTGTTAGCTGATTGGTATTATAACATTATTCAGAGTCCCATAATTAATGCTTGCTGAAAAATTTTCAACAAAAAAACTACCATTTAAAGTTCTTAAATCTGATTCCTATCTCCATGTAAACATTTATTGACTGAACTTAGTTCTAGCTGTGAGCCAGAGATGCTGATATGGCAATAAACTTCGGTTACCTACCTACCTCCCTAGATCAGAGGCAGGTGGATATGTTAATGTACCTGCCATTCAACAATAGTAAAGGGTAAGTGGTGAACATCCAAAATTGCTGCTTAAAATTTAACGGGTGGGGGTACTATAGAGTTATAAGGTCCTGAAATCGGATGGTTTTGCTGCATTGGCCATTAAATAATTGCAATTATACACATCTGGCACCCTTTTAAGAACGTGATACATTTCATAAATAAAACGGAGGTGGCTATTTGAATAAGGGTAACTTTTTGAAGTGACAATTCATTATGATTTTGTCTGCCCTCCCATCTTATTACCTGATTTAATGTAGCTTGACTGTACTTAAGTTTGGTTATGCTTTGAATAAACCTCTCTTTAATTTCTTTCTCGCATGTCTTAAGATGTCATAAGTGATGTAGCTGCAGAGCATGAGATCGCTGCAGAGTTTAATTTTTGCAGCGGTACTTGAATGCTTTGCTTGAGGTTGGCAGTATTCATGGCAGCTAATTTTGGCCTCGTTAGAATTATTTAAAGAATATCATGAATACATTTCTTTATGAGTATGTCTAAATCTGTGCATTTTGGCTTCAGGCTTACTTCATTAATCTGCTTTTCATATTCTTCTGGTATGAGAACCAACTGCTTCTGTGGTAAAACTCCGGAAGTATACAAATCTGTAGACCTTTTTATAGAAGGAAAGGACAGACGTGCCATTTAATATTTTTTTTTTAATTTCTCTGGTGTAAATAGATAAGCCATTTTCAGTACATTTTGTGGTTGGACCTTAACACATTGGAATGGTATGCTGCCGAAATCACTCCCATGGATTGGTGTAAAGTGAACATTACTTGGCTGTAAGATGCAGACGATTTCTCAGTCTTCTAAGGGTAGCTTAGGTCTTATCAGTTACCTGCCGTCTGATGATGAGCTGCTTGGTGGGTTCATTTTGCAACGTTTGCAGAGCAGCGTCTCGAGGATTAAATAACGCAGTCCTGTGTGTTTCTCTTCTAGACTAACTATGAAAACCGAATATACAGCCTCAAAGTAGAATGTGGACCTAAATACCCAGAAGTACCGCCGTCTGTTAGATTTGTAACGAAAATTAGTATGAATGGCATAAATAATTCCAACGGAACGGTAAGTTGAAGTTACGTATTTTTTTGGGGCTCATGTTCTTAGTTTGCATGCTTGTATTATTCGTAATACAATTCTTTGTTTTTAAACACTGAAAATGCTTTTTATAGACTTAAATTGGTGTTAGTTTATTGCTGTGTTATAACTGCCATTGTCATTGTTATTGTATCTTAGTTGTCACGGAGTTTAAAGCAGTTGTTCCAAGCAGGATCCAATATGTGTTTAAATGGTTGTGTTGCAGTGTAGATGTATTCGTATTCCCTTGCTTTTCCTGGTGGCATGAATTATACGGCATTGTGCCACTGCCATCCATCCAGGTCAGAGTTGCTGAGTGTTATAGATCTGACCCCGGCCCAGTCTGTTGCTCTCTGTGTAGGTCAGCACTTTTACTAGCTGAACCAGTTCTATGTAATGTTACATCTGCATCTTTACGATCCTTTCCCTTTCAAAGGTGTCCTTGGCTAATGGAAGATGCTGGAATTGTGGCGTTTGGAATTAGCATCTGTTCTCGCCGATTAATCAAAGTTTCTGTCCCTGCAGGTGGACGCTCGTAGCATACCAATTCTAGCAAAATGGCAAAATTCTTATAGCATTAAAGTTGTTCTTCAAGAGCTGCGGCGTCTAATGATGTCCAAAGAGAATATGAAGCTTCCACAACCACCAGAAGGACAGACCTACAGCAATTAATTCTAATAGATCCTTTTGACCCTCTGTCTTAAATCTTCTCTTAAATGTCTTGTAAATTTTCTCAATGCTCACCAACCACGCAAAGGATTTCATCTTAAGGTCAGGATTGGGACATTTTTGTTCATTAAATCAAAAACAACATCCAATAAAAATTGCCTATTCTTTGTGGCAGTTAAAAGATTGAAACGAGAACCGCTCCGAGTAATTTGTTCTTTTTCAAGGCACTCAGAATATGAACGTGGAAACTTAAGACGGCTTTCTGCTTAGAGAAAAGCATGACACACACACACGGTCGTTGCTGCAAACCTAAACGTATGTTACGATGACTGGTCACCATAAAACATAGAATGTGTATATAGAGGCATGCTTTAAATGACATTAATAATGAGCTGCATATTAAGTTGTATGTTAGTGAAACCTAGCGGGTACACAAAACTATGTTGCAGAATCTGTTCATAAGTATTAAAGTGTGGCTGTAGACTACTAGTATCACAGAGTGTTAAGGGTTGTTTTTCATATCTGTATTTATGACACAATACCAGCTGATTTCTGTTAAGCAGCTCTGTGTATGTACCAGTAATTGCAGATTTGTCTTTGTTCTAAACAACATGCATTTAACTTTAGTGAAAATAAGACAATAGGTGTATGGAAATGTCATTTTCTGAGATTAAAATCGGTCTGCAATTTAAATATGGACTTTCTTTTTTCCTTGGCAAACTATGTATGCCCTCGTGGTACATTCTTCCATATACAAAAATGATTGGTAATGTTTTATTGCAGTGCATGCTGGGAAGGAGTAAGCCACTAATCACAAAGGGAGTCATGATGGCCGGCTGCCAGTTCAGTTTTCGCTGTATGCTTCTGGTTGGTTTGGTGTTTGTTTGCTTTTGTTTTGACCACGAGCTGGCCAGATCCGCACATGTCCCAGTCTTACGATGCCTATTTCTGAGCCACGTGCTCTTCTGTATAAACCATGCATTGGCCTTAAACATCTAGTGGTTGAATGCCGGGAGCTTAGCCTTTTAAAAATGGCTGCCAAGCATCTACATATGGATGATTGTTTTAATAGTTTTTTTTTTTTTTTGGTCCAGTTATGCTGTTGAGAAACTCAGTTTTGTTACATGTATGATGGTGTCTCCCCTGATGCAGAGCGCAGGTTAAAGTATGACCTGTCGGAGGCTTAAAAATTGGCCACTTAAAATGCTCTTTGTTGAGTGGAATTGACAATATTGCTTTAAATGACTTTGTAAACCTGCGTCCTTTGGGTTTCCAACATGTTTGTTTTTCTGTACTTTTTTTTTTTGTTTGTTTTTATTTTTCCTGGTTAAGCTTTAACCATTAAGGTGCCAAGACAGACACAGTGGGCACAAATGTTGGAGAGAAGGTGAGCGATGCTTGTACCTGCAACGATTAGCTGTTAATAAAGATTCTCTGTATCTTACGATACGGTGGACCAGAATCCACTGGGTTGGAATGTTTGATTAATAAAGCTTCAAGTCAAACTGATGCATTGCTGTGGAGGTCCATTGAGCTGTGATTTGGGAGGTGTGTCATGTGATGCAAAGCCCACTGGCCTTTTATTCCCCGTAAGTTTTGAACCTCCTTAAACTTGCCAGACCGGATTGTTAATCTATAAACTTCTCTCCGAGCTTCAGTGAAGGTATTTATGAATTCATGCCAGTTCGCCAGTAGCTTCCAGTGAACTGTTTTGATGGCGGGCAGGTGGATGTCACGTGGTTTGGACGTCAGGTGGCCTCTTCCCGTTACGCATAGACACTGTACTTCCTGTAAGCTTGCCGTTGTCACATGTCGATGAGGTAGCATTGCCTGTTGATTCCCAGCAGACAGCTCTATGTAAAGCTGACTCTTCTTATGTGATACCTTGTTGAGGTATATCTATCTAAGGGGTCACCAACTCCGGTCCTGGAGGGCTACTATCCAGTAGGTTTTCTATCATACCCGGCTTCTGATGAGCCACAC
>JAODJU010000081.1:9723482-9754598 GCA_026776725.1 Gnathonemus echidnorhynchus
TGTGGCTCATCAGAAGCCAGGTAGGATAGAAAACCTACTGGATAGTAGCCCTCCAGGACCGGAGTTGGTGACCCCTGATCTATCTGGATTTGTCTTCTCTTGAGGGAGGACTCACAAGATTACTGCATATAAATGCATCAATTAGACAGTGAAATTCACCTCAAATCATGTAAAACATGCAGAATATGTTTTCAGAATCTAATGCTAGTATGTTACTTGTCAGTCCAGTCTGACATCCCTTAATTTAAGGCCGTAATTCCCAATCTGACAGAGATCTTGGAGGGAGCAAAAACGTGGTCCGGCTGTGGGTCCCTGAGGACCGGATTGGGAAACACTGTTGTGCCGGGTTCTCTTAGAGCAACATGCCTTGTGACTTCAGTAGTCTGTGTTGGTCGATAGTATTTTGATTAAAAACAGAAACGTTGGGGGTTTTCAGGATGAACGTGATAATGTACGACTTCTCAAATAAATTTGCAAGCTAGATTTCATTATTTGATTACTTTTGTCTTAAGTATGACTGACTAAGCTGTGGATTATGTTTTGTCCATCTGGTTATGGGGGCAGTGAGTTGAAAGGCACTTTATGCAGGCATTCTGTGGCCTGGATGAGACTGATCTGTGGATGCCTCAGCATTTTGTGAATTTTGAGGATAGTTGAAAGGAAGCAGAACTTTGGGGTTCACAGCTGTGAAGTTTGTCGTATTAAGCTTATTAAACTAGAACATAAAATGAACGTTTTCATATGGTTAGTCATATTAAGGCCTACTGCAGTGCCATTATGTGCCAGATGGAAGCATGTTATTGGTTTAGCTTGATTCGGCACAATAACCTTGGAGTTATGAGAGTGTTTAGGCCAGACGCCTGTAGGTGCCTTTCAATCGCTTTATATTTCTACAGAGGAGTTGCGTAGGTTGTGCATCTCCACAGGGTCCCATTTTTTCACTGTTTGTCAGACCTTGATGAAGCATTTTGGTTTGCCTCTGTAAAGGCCTTGCGACAGCTAGTACATATTAACCTATTCTTTGCCAGGAAATCGGGCACAAGGCAAAACATAGACACGATGGAAATTTAGTATAGCGCACCGGGACTGGCACCTATGCACGTTTAGGGAAATTTAGAAAGAGCAGTTCACCTAAACGCATGCTCCTTTAGCTGTTACATTCAGACTTACTGTTTTACTGACCGTTAGAAGATGTTTTAAAGATTTAAGATCAAATGCTAGCTTCTTAACTCCTTGTAACATCATACAGTGATTTATGAAGTTTCTACCTTTTCCTCTCTTCAGTCTCTTTTAACTCCAATTCCCTTTCACCGTAAATATAGCCCTAGTTGTTGGCATGGCATTAAGCATCAATGTAACTAACTAATGCAGCAATATGACCAGTCTTGTTTCCATGAATAGAAGCGGACGATGTTCATTCCTGCATTAGATTTGCAAGGCGACTAGACCGTCAATAAAATGAAATGTCTCCCAATGCCTTCAGCCACTGAAAAGCCTCCCTTTCATACAATGCAGGGTCCTTTGTATACATATAATTGACCTGTCACTGGATAAGTAAGGGAGGGAAATGTGGTTTTGGTGCCCAGATACCATCAGCGGAAGATTCTTGGTTAGGAGATGACACTGAACATTTGGCTCCAGTGCCCAGAGGAGGCAGAACGCTTTGATTTTCCATTCGTCAAACTTCCATAACAGTTTATACAGTGTCAGGTCACTGTAACATTTCACTGTAATTTTTTTAGTTGTAATAATGAGGCTGTGTGTGGTTCAGTGGGACAAGCTTCTATACCCATGATCAGAAGGTCGCCGGTTCGAGCCCAGCAGAGCGGTCACCTCTGTGGGCCCCCAAGTGACGCCTTTACCTCACGAGCTCCTGATGGCTACTGTTTACTACCAAGCTTGATCTCATCTGTGTCGTGGAGAGCCGATTCTCAGTGTAGATAACAACCGTGACCATTATTATATTAACAGAATGTATCGAGTATTTAAATATATTGTGTTTAAATGTACGCTCATGAGGCACCTTTGGTAGGAACATTCATCAAGGTCCCAGCAGCTCTAAAAAGTAGGAACCGTTACTTTTACTCAGGACTCCAGGCTTCCTGTCCACTAATAAATCCTGCAAAGCACAGGGACTCGATTCAGAAAAGAAAACGGCTGAATACTTACCCGCTCCATGGGACCTTAAAGCTCTCATTTAGCTTAGTTTGATTTTTAGAATTTACTAGAAAGCAAATGCAGAAACATCCCACGTTTTCCCACTCTAAGCACAGACAGCTGGGGGCTTTGAGGGCTTCATAAAAACCGTCTCGCTGGACCTGCACAGAAGAGTGTTTTGCGAGTAGAAGATGAGGAACCTCCATGCACTGTTGCACTCAGAACCTTGGGTCTTCACCCACAGCTGTATGACATGTTCTAGACATGGGTGATGAGGCCTTCAGCTCCTGTGAGTACCTAAGACAACCTCTACTATTGAGTTACCACACTAATGTTACCAATTTTAGAAGTGCACCCATTTTTACACTCATTTGGAGCCTTGAGCCTACCCTAGGCACCCGCATGCGTGTGTGTGGAGTTTGCTTGGTTTCGCTATGCCACATGGGTTTAGGTTAGGCTAACTGGCACTTGTAAATAGCCTGTAGTGTATGAGTGTGTGTGCTCTGTGATGGACTTGCATTCCATTCCAGTTGTACCCATAGATTCCAGGTCCAGGATTATCGATTGGAAAATGGATGGGATTGCGTTGGAATTTTGAAGTCTAACCACTAGGTGCCACTATTGCTCTCTGCTTTGAAGCATGTTCTATGTTATCCATTTAAAAAGAAAAGGAATCTTGCTTTTGTTGCCGGTTCTCGCAATTCCGTGTGCTGACTAAAGGTCTCATTTCTTGACGTGACATGAAAAGTTTGTTACGTAAATAAAGAACAGCTATCTAGGGATTTTTGGTGACGCAAGCAATAAGAAAAACTACAAATTATTATAGCATCAGCGGTTATACATCATTCTGAGGAATGTAAATGTATGTGTATGTGTCTTAGCAAATAAACAGTGTAAATAAATGTGACATAAATGTTATCGGCATGATGTTTTGGAGTTGCTGAAATATGGGTGGATGTTGTGAGCACGAGAGTGAGTGAACGGTGTGGCAGCAATGCGATTGTGGCGGACAGCACAGACAGGAACCCAGATACAAGGCGAAATGAACACCCTCCAAAATGAAACAGCCACACCTGCAGTTCTGTTTGCCGCCACTGTGGGGCGATAGCAAGCCAGAGTGGAAATTGCCACACATTTCCCAAGGACATTCTTCCTGCCTGTTTTCATTCGAGGCTATGTGGTGTTACTGCCACATAGCCCCGTTCATCCCAGAAAATCCCCCCTCCCAGTAACAGGGCACAGAGTGCAACAGCCATATCAACAACTGACTTCCTACTGACTGGGTGTCCTTCTTCTATTCTGCGGGTGAAACTGCAGTTAATAAGCAGTATAAATGGTGTGATTTATGTTCTTTATTCTGTGGTATGAACAAAATCAAGACCAGCCGGAATCATTTACCATTTAGGCAAGATATAAAATAGATTATACATACACTCTTAGGCCACATTATTTGGTACCCCAACGTGACACCAGGTAGGACTCGCTCTTGTCGTCAAAGCCACTTTCAGGGTTTGATGAGTTGTGCGTTCAGAGTTGCCTTTCTTGCATGGGACTGTTTTTTTTTTTTGCACTTGTGGGCTTCCGGATCGCTTTAACGAGTCTGGCCATTCTCATCTGACCTCCCTCATTAACTAGATGTTTTTGGCAACAGAAACGCCGCTGACTGGATGTTTTTAGTTTATTGCACCATTCTCTGTAAACACTCGAGAATGTAGTATGTAAAAAATCCCACGAGGCTGTCTGTTTCTGAGATGCAATAACCACTGTGTCTGGCACCAACCGTCACACCATGTTTAAAATGACTTAGATCGCATGTTTTAGCCGGCCTAACTCTTGGCCACACGGTAAGCTTTTTGACTGCGTCTGCATGCTGTATGTATTGAGTCGCAGCCACGTGATTGGCTGTTCGAAGGGGCAGTCTGTGTTAATGAGCAGGTGTACCTAATAAAGTGGCCACAAGAGTGTAGGTTTGCAGAGGATGGCCGACTTTATTTTGCGTCGATGATAAATGGAAGCAGGGTTCCAGTTGCGTTACTCTGCATGAGATGAAGCTCGCTCCCAGTTGCTGGAGGAGGTATGTATGGGTTTGCCGCTGTCAGTCTCTTTCTTGGAAGCCCTGCTCGCATTCCGGTTCTGTGCTCTCGCATTAATGAAGGAGCACGTCTTCATGTTTCTCTGCCACGCACACTCATGAGTATGAGCTCTGCACCCCGGTCAGCAAACCAGAAGGCTAGCTCTGTGTGGAGGCCAGTAGGCCTTCATTTAAAGTGGTTAAGATTAACAGACTTATTTTTATAGACCTCTTAATGTAAGGACTGAAAATCCCAAATGGTTCAAGGTTATGGGCTATGAATTAACGAGCGTTACAGAACCCAGTGCCTGTCGTGCTTCTGGTCTTGCGTTGCCTTGACTTTAGTACTTGCATGTCTAGTGTAGATAACACAGGAGAATTCCGCGTGTTTCCATGCTTGAAAATGTGACTGCTCTATTGGACGTTTTATGATGTATTTACTGGGATGGATGGATGAATGGATAGGTAGACTGACTTCATCCCATGGGGAAATTCAGTTAAACAAATGAAACAAAATAGCTGTAAGCTCACTTGTACAGTTTCTAGATTTCGCAATATGGGGCTGATAATTTACATAAAAATCCATTTGCAAAAACACAGGACCCTATTTGTGCTGTGAACTGTCTCAGTTTTGTACATTAGTTACATTATTGTATTGGTATTCTAGGTATTATTTTTGCATACATTTCAGTTATCCCTCTAATAATTGGTCAGAGATTCCTACATGCTGGGTACAGACCAGTAACCATGCTGGTCTTCTAATTGTTAACAAGGCAAACTTGTATATTAATACTCTGCTCATCAGTGGTCCTGAAACCCATCTGTCCCCAGATAAAGCGCCACTATGGTATCTTACCCATATTTTTGGGTGCGGATAGTTATCAGTGGGTAGGAATCTGCTATACCCAGAAGGTTGCTGGTTTGAATCTGCTGGCTGACAAAGTATTCATATCACTGTTTCAGCCCCAGCTGCTTTAGTGGAACTGGATGCTGGCTCTCGGGCCCCAAACGTTCCTCACTCGTACACTGCCTATGACAAAAACATCTGCTAATTAAATGTAGATGTATTTCATTGTTTAAATATGTCAGACTCCTGTGGCAGAAGTCTGTGTGTTGCAGACGCATGTGTTTAACCGGTGGCGTATTGGTATGAACGGAGAGACACGATCTGTAATCCAGTGAGGTTTTGTTCACCTGATTTTTCACCATGTTTTCCAGGTAAAAGTAAAGAGCTGCCTCACGGTGACAGTGCTAAACATGTTCTGACTCCTGTAACAACAGCAACAGTCATTGGCTGCGTGAGGCTGTCCAAGTCCAATCTCCTTTCTCGAAATGCATTATGTAGATGGCTCAGGACTTGGTTCACTCTGTTGCTGAGGAAGAATAAGCATCCTTTCTTCCAGAAAGACCTTTTTGAAAGCGTACTTTGCCTGAGCCCATCAATGCCCTCCTCCAATGTGGTTCAGCCCTGCCTGTCCCCCATGTTCTCTGCACTGAGGGAAAAAAAATGCAGTGACTTCAATACTCCTATTGTTTCTGGATTTGGACTGGATATGTGTTGTTAAAGTTGTATTTAATGGCTTTCAGAAGCTGCTATTTTGTGGACTGAGAATGAAACCATTGTATCTTGGACTGCGAGTTGCCATGCGGTAATAAAGCAATGTGCTGAGAGTCGATCTCACCGTCAACAAAAGGGATTTTTACTAATCTACTCTGCATGTCTGAACAATTAAGGAGGGCATAGCTTAAACCAAACAACTGACAGCCGACAGCTGGGAACAGTTAAATCAATGTAGCAAAAGCAAGCGATTTCACAATAATGTCCTGAAACAGAGTTAAACAGAGAGCGCTGCTGCGCCTGCGAAGGATGCGAGAATGAGTAAAAGACGTGGTCTTTGTTATCAAGCGGCATGCTTCCGGGTCGGATGACCCGGCCAAAATAAACACTGTTCCTCTAAGCGGAGCCAGTATCTTGGTGACTGATATGTAAAGCAGTGAAGGGATTTCAATATGCGTAATCAAAAGCAATAACTCTTAAAGTATTTAATTTCGTGTTATGTTGGAAATGTGACTTTGGTTAGGGGTCATCATCCACTGGTTGGAAAAGTTAAAAGATCATCAGCCGAATGGCAGTTTGGTGCATAAATACAGTTTTCGCGGTGTGGAATTTCCACATACGTGCATCCTGGTGATTCCGCCGTTCGATACTAAATTTAATGAGATTTCTAGAGGGATGCTAAATCTGAGTAGAGTCTGTAGACTAACTAACTAAAACAGAAATACAGAGGACAACAGCTGTAAAACTATAATAATTAATATAAGCAAAATTTGAATATTTTTATTGGAAATTCTAAAAAGGTAATAAAGACAGTGCTGCAGAACTTTTAAAGACCACAGAAATGGGGAGGGAATCTCCAGTGCAGTGCTGATAACTGCATTATGACCGAACTTCACTGGGGGGCGTGGCGGAAGGGAGGCCAGCAGATAGGATAGAGAGAGCAGGTTTTCACATGGAATCCTGGGATATTTCACCTCCAGTGTTGATGCAAACAGGGAATCAATGGGTGTATGTAGACATATAACACATAGACATACAGTACTGTGCAAAAGTCTTAGGCAGCCAAAGAAAATCATGTTTAAATTATCTTTATGTTAGTGTAAAACCTTGATATTATGCCTGTCAAAGTCTGTGAGCTTAGCCGTTTCGAAACCTCGGCTAAAATCACCCCATTATTTCCAGCAACCTTCCAAATAGCCCACGTATTTTTGATTCGACCACCAGCACACCTCGTATAGCTAACCAATATCTCATTGACTGTTTTTTAACTAATTAAGTTAATAAAGTGAGCTGGTGGTGAAATTTTATAAACACATGGAACGTTTGAGGTGCCCCTGAGGAGCCGTTTGGGAGCTGAAGCGAAGTCCATCTGCTCATCCAGCAAGACAGCAGTGACTTTTTCAAGAATGCGAAAAAGTCTTACTAGTTTTTATTTTGTCACTTTTCATTTCCATATGTTCTAATGTTAAATTGTGTTTTTTGTTCTGAGCAAAAGCGCACTTACAACCGAGATAAATAGCTTGAAACATTTCTTTTGACTGCCTGAGACTTTCGCACAGTACACAGTATATAACATAGAAGTGCACCTTCATAATGCTTTTATATTGCATTCATAAAATGTTCAGTACCCCTTCATAATGTATTCATTAAGCATTCATAAAACATTCATTAACATCCCGTAACAGCTGTAATATGCATTAATAACAAATATTAGATAACAAACATTATAATTGTATAATCATGCAATGTTCGTTATTAATGTATATTAAAGCTGTTAAGGGATGTTAGGATGTTAAGGTGTACTTGCATGCTGTTTACGAATGTTCTATGAATGCATTATTAATGCATTATGAAGGTGCACTGAATGTTCTATGAATGCATAATGAATGCATTATGAAGGTGCACTGAATGTTCTATGAATGCATTATGAAGGTGCACTGAATGTTCTATGAATGCATAATGAATGCATTATGAAGGTGTACTGAATGTAAAGCGTTACCACATTTTCAATAATTAAACACTGATTGCAAATTGAAAACTTTCAATAATGGTTTTTAATGTGTTTTTTTGGGGAATCGACACTAAGACTGTGTCAGTTGTGGCCTTTTTCTTGAAAGTGTGACCTCGGAGAGGATGGCTGGAGAGCAGATCACATACAGAGGCGCCACGCACTTTCAAAGCACTTACAAAGCAAATGAGCAAAGGGACCCTGTCAGCTCACTGTCAGATGCTGGAGGTGTTTTCCATATAATGCGGAAACGCTGTCTGTGGCACCACTGCAGAACAGAACTGCCTTTGTGCATTGAGAAACAAATATTCCCTTGGGGAACTGGATTTTATAGAATGCCATTGATTACAGACTTTCCTGGTTGGGTCCATCTCAGCTGCCATAGATCAGCAGTGACCAGGATGCATGTGTCATACTTGCAGGCTGCTCCTGTGTGCAAAAAGGCACGGAACTTTAGACTTTTCTTTTATTCAGATTCTTTAGTTACTTGTCATATGCACTGATTATGAAATTTGTTTGTTTTTGCTCTGCTGCTTTTTAAACAATTTTGTTGATGTTCCTAATTTCTCAAACATATTAATGTAATCAGGAAGAGAAGGTGCTTTTGATATGTTTCCCTGATATAAATAGATATTAAAATCTACAGAATATTTAACTTGTCTTTTGCACCTTGCAAAAGACAAGTAAAATAGAAGATTAATGAATATCCAAAGCTTACATACATTTTTTTGTAGCTGTACATTACCTTGTACATCTTTAAATATTAGAAGGGATAAAGTGTAGTGTATGTAATGCTGCTTGAAATTTAATAATAGATTTTTTTTTCTATTATGAAATAAGTTTGCAATGAAGCAATTGTTGGATCAGAGGAAGTAGATCCACCACAAAGAGGATTTTGTGGTACTTGCTCACAATTGCTGCTGTCACATTTGGTGACCCCCAGAGTATACCCTTCAGAGACACTCCCTGAAGGGGCCGTTGGGTAACAGTGTCTTGTATACGCTTGTATATTCAGAATGCTACATGTGTTTACATTCCAGCTCACTTGCATTTTTCGCTGAAGGACCGGCGAATGCGCTCTGTGTTCTGCGCTCTGTTTATTTCTCCCGGGCCAAGTGCTGGCGTCCCAGGACCATCTGCAGAGGAGAAGCCCCTCTCCCGAAGTCCTGGGGCTGGAGACGCAGCAGCCGCAGGGTGGTCCTTGAGGGCAGGACCTGTTTACAGAGCCCGGTGACCACCTCTTCCTGTTTCGGCACAAGGATTCACTCGTCCACAGCCGAGCGCCCGCCTGTCACCCCACAATGGTCCTGTCTGCCATATTTATATTATTTACACTACATAATTGTGCCGGGCTTACTATTTATATAAATAGTTTATAGATACAGACAATTCCAGAAACAGGACACAACTGGTTCTTGAATTTTATGCTTTCACGCAAAAAAAAAAAAAAAATCTATCCAGAATCTCTGAGCCATAAACTTTGAAGTTGCAACCATTACAACTTATTAAATTGGCCATATTTTTCTGCCCTCAGACCATGGGCGTATTTAGGTTCGATGGCTCAGGGCTATCGCCTATAACTATAGCCCCCAGTATTTCACCCTCAATGCCAATCTTCCTTCAAAATAATAAAAGAAAAGTCAAGCCCCGGATAAACTTGACTTAGTCCCTGATTTTCTTTTTCAATAACCAGAAATGCCCTTGGCCTGCACTGTAATGTATCCTGGCAAGAGGAATTAGAATTTCAGTAAACTCAGTAGTCACTTCATTATGTATGACTAACTAATACCAGATAGGAGCCGAATTTGCCCCCGAACCTACAAGGGCTGGTGAGTCGTGCCATTCTCCACCCCGGTGTTCTACTGAGCCGTTATCTTTGCACTTGTGACCTTCATGTTGGCTTCTGTGACTCTGTCCCCTTCCTCCAGCCTCTCTCATTAACAAGGTGTTTTTGGCGGCAGGGCTGCCGCCGTCTGGGTGTGTTTTGTTTATTGTTCCGTTCTCTCTAAACTCTAGAAGCTGACAGTGTGTGAGAATCCCAGGAGGGTGGTGACGCCGGAACCGTCACATCTGGCACCAACAAACACACTGCATTTAAAATCACTTCTAAGTCACAAAGTAACTGGAATTGTTCCATGAGCGGGATTAGAAGTTGGATGGCAGAGGGATGTATGGAAATCTGTAAGGTATCACACACTGTCTGTTTAGCCATGACTATGAAGGCTGTCTATACTACTTGCAACAGATTTAATGATGATACTATATTAACCCCTATGGGTAAATTCTCTGTGCACCTAACCCATCCTCCGACTAAGACACACATGAGCGCAAGCTTAGGAATCAGCCACTTACGGGGCCCCCAGAGCTGGGGGCTAAGGGCCTTGCTCCAGGGCCCCCGGACATGTGAGTATTCTGCCAAGGCCGGGCATGAACTGGTAACCAACCGACTTTTGGCTCACGGGCATAGAACCTTAGCCCACTGCCCCATGCAATCGTTATCATTACCGTCACGTAATTTGCTTATTAATTTGAAGAAATTCACATCTAATGGACTGCAAAGCAGAGTTATCTGACTGTCCGTTCATAGTCACGCTTCCAAGCAAGTACATATTATGTTTTTTTTTTTTTAATTTTTATAAATGATCAACTAAGCTACCAATAACCAGGGGACATTAGGCGTTTTAATGCAACTTTCTGTCTACTGGAAATGAGAGTAACAGCTTTCGTTTGCTTGGCACCTAAAGATGCGTGTCAAACTGAAACTGGAAAAGTGCTGCTTCACAAACCGAGACACAGAGCAGTGCGAATGCGCCGTTAAAAATGCTGTCCAACACTGTCAGTCCTGATATTGTTTTATTACAATGTAAATAGCATCCTTTGTAAGTGTTTATCCACCACATCATTTGTGGATACTTAATGGGATTAGAATGTGAAAACAATGCCCTTTTCTGCAGTGATTCACTTATTGGATGGTTTTAAACAACCTAACACACATTTATGTTGTTGTCTGGTCTTTTCAAAACGATTCCTGTCAAAATATTGCAGTTTGTTAGATTCCCATGATATAGTGGGCTGGTGAGCATGAGAGGGCTGTATCAATCACCTAAATGGTGGACTTGTGAACATTCTGGCATGAATTAATCATTCGTACGTCTGAACATCACATGGATTTTGGCTTGCTCTGCTTGTTTAAACAAGGCAGTGGTCCGAACTATGGTATATGGCCTTAATGTGACTGGAATTTTAGTTCTCTTTTTCTTATTTAAATGTGATTTGTGTTTAACTTTGCGATGCAGTTGAATATTGAAATCAGTGACTAGACGGCATACCGGGGGGTAACTGCTGCAGTGGAGGACCCTTAGCCTCGTGTCTGAAGGTAGACACCCCCCCCACACACCACCACCAGACAACGTGTTTATTATTATTGTTAGCGTTTTTGCAACATGCAAAAGCATACGTGTCAGCCGTGTAAGCAACGGCTCTCCACACTGCTACAGCGTCAACAAACAGCGTGGAGAGTAAACAGATTCCGCGTCTCTCCCGAGTTTCTTAAATACAACAGTCCTGCGAGTCGGACAATCTCAGCCGCATACGGGAATAGATTTCTGCACAAGGTCTCCCTATCTATATTGCAGAAAATACATCGGATTGTATTAAAATATGAGAGCGAATCTCAGGGGTGTATGAAGCGGGTCAACACTGTGTCAGTCATCAGGCATGTGAGGGGCAGAGAACTCTCCAGAAACTAAGGGTTATTGACCTTCATAACTTAATCAGGAGTTGGGGGAAAAAAAGTCAAGAAAATGAAATTTATTCAACAAGGGCCGTTAAAGTTGGTATATACTTCACGGAGACAGGAAAATGTTAGCACGAAAAAGCAAGGATGCAAAATATCTGGGGGGAAAAAACATGCGGGTGTCTTTGCAATATTTTCAAAACTACTATTAAATATTACCCCCCTCTCATGATAATGAAAGGGTCAGAAGAAGAAAAACATATTTTGAGGACAATGCACTAAACGCTGATTTGAACTCACTGAACAGAAGTTGTATTACGATTGTAACTGTGTTTTATGGTCTTAAAAAACAAAATTGCCTTCTGTATTTGTACACCGGTTTCCTAAGAGTGATCCCTATGTCAGTTGGAGCCTCCTCTTTATGCGAATCATAGCTCTGGGGCTTATTCTGCCATTGTTTCGGACCCTTATTCCTGGAATCATGAAGCCTAGCAAGTATGAAAACAACAGAAATGCTGCATTAGCCATGAAGATAGACGGGTAAGTTTCAAGCCAGCATCTGTAGACCGTGAGCAATGGTTACATTCTTTAATGATAATATATATGACATATCAGCATGAATACTTCACTGGTTGGAAAGGTTATTTCATAACACTTAAATTAAGGCCATGTTTTTAGTCATTTTTAAATACATACAAAACAAATAATAATGCATTCATAAAGCATAATAACCATGGCTATGAATATTTATCAACAGCATAACACATTATAGCCATGTTTATTATGCATTATGAATGCTCTATGAATGCTCTATGAAGCTCTCATCTATAATGGACTATAGATACCTTTAAGGATTAAGGATGCATTGTACTGCATTATAAAGGTATCCACCATGCGTTATAGATAAATGCTTTAAGTAAAGTGTTACCTGTCATTTTTGTGTGTGATCTATGGCACTTCTTTGTTGAATATTGCTAGCTGAGGAAATGAGCCTTAAAGGTACGGTAGTGACTGTCTCAGGTTGCTTTCACGGCCTCTGTCCCCAATTCTCCTCCCTTTTCTGTGCTGCAATTTTTTTTTGTCCACCGGTGCAGTAGAATATTGCGTAATCTGTACCTTTGCAGCAGCTCCAGGTGGCCTGATCTATTAGCAATATCAGCTTTATCAGTGACGGGGACGGCTCAGGATCGCTCGTCACTGCCATCTGCAATAAAACATCGCGCGTTATATTACTTGTAACTGCATTCGTCATTTGTAATTCGTAGCCGCTGTCCAGGAGCGCCAGTCAGTCTTATATTTAACAGAATCGGGAATCATTTTCCCAAGTTTGCAATTTTCCACAATGTTTTCATTTCGTTTCGGAGCTACCTCAATGGCCATTAACATATCTTACAATAGGAAGTTTCAGAAATAACACAGCGAAGAAAATCCAGCCCAAAGTTGCAGTCTTCTGTATGCAACACGTCAAAGTCAGGGCTGACAGATTACTTATCCTTGCTGTTTGAAATATGTTGGGGCTTTTATTTTATTTAGGGAAGCGGATGGAAGCTGCTTGACCACACAGGCTGTGTGGAGACATACAGATTCTGGGAGTATTAGCAGGTGGTTGCTGTATGCAGGCTAATGATCAGATCTCACACTCTTTCCGGAATGGACTTACTTTACGGGACAGTCTGCGTCAACAAAGACCTCTACTCATCGAAGGCCTGGCTCTGTCCCTACAGCTGCTGCCAGGTGTTAAACAGCTCCTCATTCGCTAGGCCTCCTCATCCATTCTGGAGGCTCTTACTCATTTGTATACAGAGAGCTGTACAGAGAAGCCAGGAGCTGCCTCTCCCTTTGATGTCATGCTCTTTCTTCTTCTCCCCCCTCCGCTACGCGCTGTTTAGTTTGTCTTTTTACTCCTTCGTCAGTTTTTGCATGGCTTTCGTCCCTCCTGTGTGTTTTGGTTAGTTAGTTTGTGTCGGTGGGTAAAATTTAGTTTGTTCGTAATGGAGGAACGATGACTCTACTAATTCAATAGAAAATTTATGAAGTAGATTAGGTGCGTTTTTAGTCGATATTAGTTGAGTTAGATGTTTTTCATCTGTTCCAATGATTCCGATCAAATCGCCAGGCTATGTGTTAGGTCAAAATGACATTTGGAAAGGCTCCCCAGACTATCATCACTGTGTTTACTCTGACATGTCTGCTAACTGGTGGTCAGGTGATCTTCAGAACATCAGCAAGCTGCAGTCTTGGGCGGTTTTTGAATGTGCAAATCTTTGTGGTTAGACCATTGGGTCTGAACGTCTCTGAAACTGCAAGGCATGTTGGGTGCTCACGGGTCGATGGCGGTGAGAGTTTCCTGGATTAGGCCCCTGACTCCCAGTGACGGTGCACTGGATAAGCAGTTAAGGCAGATGAATGGATGGCTGTGTGTATGATGGATAGACACATAATATTATATATATCGGTATCATTGTTCAATAATTGTTTCCTAGTTTTATTTATCTGTCCTTGGCTACAGCTGCAATATTTACATCTCTGCTAAAGCACAGGTTTGTACCCAATACATTATGTACAAATCGAAGAAGTGGTGTGGATTACAGTCAATCTTTGAATACTGCTGGAGCATCTGGTGCCTTTAAATGCATTACACTGTCAGAAAAGAAGAGTACCGATTTGTACCTTTGCTCGCCATTGGGGCTGTACCCTCAAGGGTCTGCCAGTTTTACCCTAGGCGCAGGTAAAATGTACCTGTTGAGGTACAGAAATGGACTCTGAGGAACATCCCCAGGATACGAACAACATTAATGTACCCCGAATGGTACAAAAATGTTCCTCAAATGTCCATTTGTACCCTTACATACAGTAGATACAGCTAAGGGAACGAGTGGCAGGCCCTTGAGAGTACAGCCCCTGGCACAAGCAAAGGTACAAATTGGTGCCCCTTTTCTGACAGTGTATATGGGGCTGTTTGGCTGTCTTGGTAGACGCTCTATAATGATCCTTGCGTCTGGTGCCAGGGTGTGAGAACTAGAATGGCAACTTTCTGTAATCCTCTGTGGTACCAACAACGGAAAACTATAATTATATAATTATGATCCTTCCTAGTGATTCTGTACAAGGCACAAGTCTGGAGAGAACAAGGAAGAAGGGTGAGCGTAGAGAGAAAATTCAGACGGGAGCCTACACACTGTAACCGATCAGAACCGTGTTAGCTTCAAGGCTCTGCCAGAAGTGCACCTCAGTACTGGAAGCCTGGAAACAGGAACCTGCTGTCCATGTAGTTGAGTGCATGTTATCAGAGGAATACCACAGCACGGCATAGGCAATCTTTTGAATCTTCATTAGACCTAATTTTGCCAGGTAATATAAAACTGGCTGGTATAGCCGCAGTAGTGAATCGTTACACTTTGAGGGAACATGAATAATATAGCAGTACATGCTTACTTAATGCATAAATTAACCAGTAACTGAGTGTTTGTTAAGTACTGATCCCATGTTCATTCATCATTTATCAATCATGTATTTCATGAGAAAACCAGTATTAGTTCATAAATTAGTTAACTGTTAATTAATATAGTGCTTGGATTAAATAATGAAATCATTATTGATTAGTGATGAACAAGCACGGGATCAGTACGTAACTAACGCTTAGTTACTGGTTAATTGATGCATTAAGTAAACATGTACTACTTCGTCATGTCCCCTCAAGTAAAGTTTGACCGTGAATCAAAAAGACTTGACATAAAACTTGACATAAAACAAAATGTAGCATTAGCAAACCACGAACGAGATGTTCATGAATGAATGTCTTTTGGCAGCGCTTTGTTTTACTGCATGTCAGTGGGAAATACAATGAAATGCAAGAATGATATGATAGGATTAATACATATATTTTTTGGCCATTTATGGTCCGTTTTCCTTAAGTTCTATATTTTTGGCTGTTTTGATACATTCCGATTAGATGCTAGTCGTACCATTAGCCATCAGCCTTTGTTATGTGTGAAGTTATGTCCAGTGCCAGTTAATAAACTCTCGTCTGGCTGGACCCCTTGTACCCTCATGTCATGCTGTTTAATAATGTCTCTGCCCACCATGTTCCCATCTTCGCCCGGCACCCTCTGCTGATCATTGCGTTTCGGCCTGCCCCACATAAGGCTCATTTCAAGACCCTCCTTCTGACCGACAGAACCGTAAAAAAGATTCTGACGCCATTATCTGCAGGCTTCATCACCTCTGCCAGACTTTTCCACTCAGAAATGACTTGGCACTAAAAGTGTGTCTTTCTAGAACTTGCTGTCCATATCTCTGCCCTTCTCCGTTAATGGCTCTGACATGTGGAATGAGCTCCTGAAATCCATCAGAATTGCCCAACCACTTCCCTATTGTCTCAAACTAACAGTCGAAGATTTTTACCCTAATATAACAGACCATACCCCAAAATTTATACATCACTTTTGTGTTTTGGTTTAACCAGTAAGCCAGCATGCCCTGTGTTAATTAGCATTAATATTATCAGTGTAAGCAATGTTGTTCCTCCAATATGGGTATCACTTTACTTAAGAGAGCACAAGTAATACAGTATTATACTATTACTTATGTATTAATTAGCCACATACGAAGTCTACTGATCTCATGCTTGTTCATCATTAATGAATCATGACATGACACTTCTTTTATCTCAATAAATGACTATGTTTGTCACTATATCTGATAATTATGTCAACCTTTGTAAACTACTGAAGGAACAATTAATGAATAAGACAAATGAGATATTAAGCTCATGGAGGTTCATCGTTACTGAATTGCGACGCATCTTTTATCTTTTAAGTAGCTACTATATTCATAATTTGTACTTCGGTAGTAATTGAGTCAATACTAAGTGTGTGTGCCTCGTCAAGTAAAGTGTTACCATGATTTGTGAAATATCATGTGCATATTTTAGAATTTTCTAGTATTTTCACTAGGGGACCAATAAAGCTTTATCTTATCTTATCTTATCTTATCTTATCTTATCTTATCTTATCTTATCTTATTTAGCCTTGTCTTGTGGAACAGCGCAGCTCCACTTTTGCATGGCATATCCCAGGATGCAATGCAAAGTCGCTGGTGCTTGACTATCGACCTGCCTGGCTGCTTTCTTTGGGCTGTTCAGCTCATCCTGGGCTCATCGTCGGCCTTTCCTCTGGCCCCTGGTTCTCTCTGAGAATTTCTTTGTTAAAAAAATATAGCTTGTAAATACATCGACTCTTTTAGAGTTCATTTAAATACCACACCCCAAGATATATTATTATTCAAAAAGTAATGTGCTGTGTGAGTGCTGTATATGCTTACACAAGTAGTCCATATTGACAGTGACTTGTAATTATTTACTTTATTCATATTCAGATTGAAGTCCTTGTCAAGTCCCCTGCACTGGCATGCTCCATCTACCAATTTTATACCCTATTAGATGTTGCATTTTATAGCTGTTTGGTTTCTGTTAATAATTACGTGTACTTTCATCTCACAAAGTGGAACCATCAGAATAGGCTCAGGCTCCTCTAGCCTGTCCTGGTCTGGGCCTCCAGTTCGGACCCATTTCACGGAGGCTGCATAACCCACACAGTCTCATTGTCCCTTTGCCAGAAATCCACCTTTTCATGAAGATGTTTCTAAAAAAACAAAGAACAAAAAATGACCTCAGAAAATAAGAGCGAGCGTGGGAAAGTGTCCACTAGATGGCGGTGTATTCACTCGTTCAGCAATCTCCGTTCTCGCTGACACTGTCTTGGCACCTTACCCCATTTCGCTGCTCTGATGCCTGAACCTCATTCATGTATATATGGTGAGTTACTTATCACAAAGTTCACATCTGAACATAATTATTTTGCGCTTGAAAAGGAATGAGACGCTCCATTGACTTTCCCAGGGAAGGGTTGATAGCGTTATAGTCGCAAAAAGCGTGTCACCTTATTGTCAGCCATTACACCCCACATCTACACATTTCCTGTCGTTTTAATTTCATAACCAATACAAAGCCTCTTTGAGACAGTTGGAAGTAATTTATTACTGTCTAAGTCTCTCTTTTATGTCGTCTCAGTAAAAGTTAACAAGGTATCTGAAGATTAAGGCAAACCAAATTAAAGTCATAATTACACGTCTTTACAGAAATTGCATGTGAATGCTTTTTCCGACATGTGGACTATGTCGACTGCTTAAGCAGACCTTGCGCCTGAGTTGCAGTGAGAGAAGCCAGTTTCCCAACAAAGGCTTGGCCTTATGGCTGAGAATGAGCGTGATTTATGCATCCTGTTACTATAAATACAACTATACAAGAGTCAGCCACTATTAATTGTTTTTATATTTGATTGAATGGCATTCACGCAACTGATATACAAAATACATGCTGTCCTAAGCTGGCCAGCCAAACCAGAACTTGCCACAGCAGTTTGACCTTAGTGTTTAAGTGTTCAAACAGAAATATCCAAGAGAAAAATGAAAACCCGGATCCCTCTGAATTCCCCTTTAAAATGTTACAGTGGGTGTTGCTTTTAGTGTTGACAAGATACCAGCAGCTCTGCCCAGATTTAATTTCTACGCCGCCTATTTAGTCGCTGGAAATCTCATCAATCTCCAATACGTCTGACAGATGCTTGCTGATTTCTTCTGCTGCCTTCCTCTGATTTTTATTAATTTATCATAAATGTGCGCGAAGCAGCTACTTTTCCTCTCCCTTGAGCACTTCCCTACTCTGATAGTTGCACAGGAAAATGGAGGAAGAAAAAAAAGAGAGTTTTAGGGAGGACAATGCCAGACCAGAGCGAAATTGGTTGAAAGAAGGAAATGAGTAATGCAGCCTAATGAGACTGTTCTTTTTGTGGTATTTACTATAGCTCTTTACTGGAGCAAATTAATCTACCGGCACCAAATGTAAATTACAGCCACATTTGGGGCAATCGGGGCTTATTAGTGGGACAGGAGTAAGACATGGACCGACTGAGTTTAGCCAGAGCTGCAAAGTGCCTGTTTTCCTTAAATCAGACGGAGAGATCGGCAAGTACTAATAGGCCTGAAGTTATCGGGGGTGCTGAAACGGGCCACACAGAATTCGCCGATGGTCACGTCCAGTATCGACCCGTCGATATAACTTATTAACTAATTGTTTTATTGCCTATGAAGACCCGAAATACGGACCAAGCAAATGAGAACCAATTCATTCTCAGTTGTGATCCTTCTCCTTCTGGCACTGGCTGATGTAAGAATGGATTGACTGTCCGCTGATGGCACATGCTCCAGGATGATGCACAGCTTGACCGTTTGGAACTGTTAGGGTCAAAGGTCACTTTGTTTTTAACCCTGTCGCCGGCCTTTGGTCTTCACGGAGCCACCTTTACTCCGTGGACTTAAAGGAACTTCAGCCATAGGCTGCATATTAAACCTATTTACAAACACATTCCTATAATATACATAGTTTATATTATATAGTTTGTATTGCTTGCGTATAGTGATCTTGCCAAAAGAATGAAGTTCTTAATAAATTTCAACATCTCGTTCCCTCTGGATTTTGTTCCCTCTGAACTGCAAACATGTCTTGTCCAACAGGCGCTAGCTGACTTAAGGCTGTTGATGAGGTAACTCATTTTGTCACTAAGGCTCATCCCCAGTGTGTCACCCACAGCCTCCGATGACGACTCTCCTACACGGTGAGGTGATCGTGCTCTCATGGAGTTGACCTGAGGCCACAGAGCTCTCCTGATCAGAAACAGAGCTCTCTCCAAGGGGTACCTAACGCACGAGAAGCCCACGTCTTCCACACACACAGGCATTGGGATGAAGGGGAATTTAAACAAACAAACAAACAAAAAAATTCTGGAAAAAATTCTAAGGCTGCTTTCTGCTTTCTTGTATCTCTTACCTGTTCCCCGTGTCTCTTCTCCAGAAATGTATTCAGAGATGTATTCTGTCCAGTGATTTATAAAAGTAAACAAATGTTCCTGTAAGATACTTGTAGCCAAATAAATGTTAAGAGTATGATGCTTATATCACTTCATACAGCCATTCAGTCACCACAGGAGTTTAGTTCCGGAGCCTTTCTTCAGAGTAGCAGTGCAATCCTCTGCTATTTCAATCTGAGGTTTTTCAAAGTCCCTAAAGCCTACTCTTTTAACAGCACTCCACCTGCTCCTCTAGGGAAAAAAACGCAGCAAATTAATTCCACAAAAGGTATGAATTATAACAATGACAACCGAGCAAGAGGAATCGATGTTCCTGAAATCTGTTTTACATTTATTTTTAGTGACATTTGGTGCACAAGTAGCAGAGATTTACCCCAGTCCTTTGCTGGGATTTCACTAGGCCCTTACTGGCAGCTGGTGGGATTGGGAGCACCAGGCCCCGATTCTTAGCGGTGTTGACTGTGATGGAATGCGTCAAGGACACATGGCGTGAGTCTGCCGCCTGGACGCTGGTGCCAGCCCTACTTAGTAAGCTCCCAGAGCTGTGACCTTTAACCCCGGGGTGAGACGGCCTTCTCAGAGTCCCGTTCCTCTGCGGAAGTCACCTTGCCTGCTCTGGGCTGCGCTTCCTGGATACCCGTGGCAACTTTATAACAACAGTTGCGTGGCCAAAAATACCTGAAAAAGCCCTACTTTAGCTTTTCGCTAGCTGGAAAAAAAAAAAAAAAAAATCAAGATTTTCAGAGTCACTCAGGTTTTTCATCAGCAGTTAGTTCAGTCTCACAAATAGTGAAAAGGTGATTTGCAATTCTCCTCAAAAACCGCCGTAAAATAATCTGCGTGCTGGCATCAGCTGACGCTAACGGTTGTTCGAATGTCGTCGACAATATGTTATCTGCTCGCTCCGGGAGTGAGCGAGATAAACATTACACGCAGGGTTGTATACTCATGGGCATCTTATGGGTGTCTACTTGTTTTGCGAGGACCTGACAGCGCGCGTTACGTGTTTGGTTTGTAAATTTACAGTGTGGTACGGAGGTGACCTCCTTTCTCAGCGTGAGGACGGCTGATTGGAAGCACATGGTTCCTGGGCTGATTAGAAGCACAGGGACGGCCTGCGAGGTCCTGCCGGAGCGGCACTTACTCTGCCGGAGGGCGGTCGCAATGACACATCATCAGGTGCGCCACGGCGGGCGAAAACAAGTGAAAATAAAGTACGATAAAGGCTCAGCAGCGATCTTGGGGTGTGTTCTTGGTTCCCCGCCTGACTCCACTGGCCTTATGTCTGTGAAAGTGCACAGAAAAACACAGGGCAAGAAAAACAAATAATCTCTGTGTTCACTGCGTTCTGAGTTATTCGCACAGAGCAAAAAGGCAGTAGACTTCATGTCTCTGCTCAGCGGGAACTATTAAATTACTGGTGGATGTTTTTAATTACACCACACATAAACGTTAGAACGGGGGCTCTGTTGGGGAGGGCCCCATATTTTTTTTTCCCCTGCGTGTTGGGGGCAGCATGGGCTGCCCTTGGAGGGGCAGTTCCAGTGGATCGGGGCTGTCTCCCCTCTCCCTCTGTGGGCTGGGGGGGGGGGAGGAAATGGGTAATAAAACAGGCCGAGCAGCTCGCTGGAGCCAGGGGTTCTGGGATCCACTTAATTGCTCTTAAATGAAAAAGATTTTGGGTTCCCGTTCACAGTATTTAAAGAAGAAAAAGTTGAATCCCAAATGTATAGCAGCCAAGCCTCAAATTTAATCCAGTGCTTGCAGTGCTAACCCCCCCATTAACCCCCCCGTCTCGTCCACCGGTGCCATGAGTAATATTATTATTAATTTTGGGAGGACTCGACAAAGCGTCTTCATGTAATCGGACCCCTGATGAGTCAGACCGCTGAGTGCCACTCTCCCTCCTGCCCCCCCCCCATCCACGGAGTGCTGCTTTTCCCATCCGCGCTGGGCGGGATTCCCGTCGTCCAACGGGATGCCATTCCCGGCCCGTTCGTTTGAGACGCTGCCGTCGCCCCGGGGACGGCGCGTTCCTGGTGGCATTCGGCATTTTACCACACGCTTCGACGACGCTCGGTTAGCGGCGCTTAGCTAATGGCTTCCCCTGCTGGTGTGTGTCTGCGCGCGTGTGTGTGTGTGTGTGCGTGTGTCTCCGCCTGTCATTTCGCAACTAAAGCACCTCGAGCCGTAAAACACAGCTTTCCATTATGCCAGTCACGTCCCCGCAGCATCCGAATAGTAGATTAGTGTCAGAGCACTCCAAATAATACCACTATGTCACTATTAAGCACTCCAGGAGCCGGAGAGCTAACATCCAAACGGTTTGGCTAAAGTCTGCGGGGTGCAACTATGCTGACTGCCAGCCATAAAGCTTATAGCTGTGGACCCACTAAACGCTTGTGACTCTCCCACAATCCTCCTGGGTTATTCACTCGGAGTGGAATGTGAGATGCCATCGCAGAGTCGCTCTCTGGCCCCCGAAGTGAAGCCTGCTGTCTGTTCATACCCACCCTGGGACAGGAACATGACAGGGGCTCAACCCACCCAACACTCTCAGCTGTGTGGAAGACTCACTGCCGTGTTTCCTGAAGTCTGCGCAGGCAAGTTACTGACTGATTCATCTTGGAATGCCAAAGAGATAGTTTTATACTTTCCCACCATAAATGGACCAGGCAGATGAACAAAGAAATCTGGTTTGCTTCACTCCCAATAAAAAGACGTAATTTGTAGGATTACAGGGGACCTAGATATGTTTTGAATAAAAGAATTGAAACCAGAATCCTGATTCAAAAGCTGCATGTACCAAGTGCCTAATACATTTATCAAGTAAATATATTTAAATCTGATACTAATTAAGTCAGACAACTCCATAGAATACTATGTATTTAATATATCACTCACTAGGGGGCGCTGCAGAGTGTATCATTTGATTTAATTAACTTCAAGAGAGCTAACTCTTCACTGTGTGCCACTTCTTAATAGTTTTTAAATTGAGTTTAAATATAAGCGGTACAGTTAAGAAGCTACATAAAAGCCTTGTTAAGTACAGCTACCAGTGAGTCTGTAGGACTTGATGTGCCATTGCTTCAAAGTAATTAAAAAAGAGGTCTGAGCACTGTACATTCATCCATCCATCCATCTTCCAACCATTTACGCTGCATGGGGTGTGGCCTGGAGACTAAAGAGGGCACACTGCATGGTATTCCAGTCCAACGCAGGGCGGCAAGACTTTGTTAAGAAAAAAATAAACAAATTTATTGACGTGTCTCTATATGGTAACAGTATGATACAAGATATAGGTATTTTGCAAGTAAACTCTCTGCAAATCAATACATTCCCAAAGCTTTACCAAAAATTTGATTCTTAGCAAGACAAAGGTGTAACGAACATCCAGTATTCTAAACTGTACAGTGTCTCCTCCATCCTACACCTAATTAGGCATTTAATACAGTATGAATTTTAAAAGGTAATACGGTCTTGTGCCATATAACAACATTTCGATTCAGTGACGGACTGCATATACGACGGTGATCCCATAAGATTATAATAATTGACAATAATAATGTTACTAAATTACTGGTTTATCTACTCTACTGTACTTTTTGTTGCTGTTTTAGAGTATACTCTTTCTACCTAAAAAAAAAAGTTTGCTGTACATCTGTAGTCTGTGTTATGCATAGTGTGTAAGAACACTCCCTGATGTTTACACAACAACTAGATTAATGATGCATTTCTCAGAACTTATCCCCGTTGTTAAGTGATGTACGACTGTATAAGTCAAATAAGGGACTTGGAGGTTTCACTGACAATTGTACACTCTGAGAGAGAGTTACGGTCTATGCTCGACACTGTATACTCTGAGAGAGAGTTACGGTCTATGCTCAACATTGTATACTCTGAGAGAGAGAGTTACGGTCTATGCTCGACATTGTATACTCTAAGAGAGAGTTACGGTCTATGCTCGACACTGTATACTCTGAGAGAGAGTTACGGTCTATGCTTGACATTGTATACTCTGAGAGAGAGTCATGGTCTATGCTCGACATTGTATACTCTGAGAGAGAGAGTTACGGTCTATGCTCGACATTGTATACTCTAAGAGAGAGTTGCGGCCTATGCTCGACATTTTAAACTCTGAGAGAGAGTTACGGTCTATGCTCGACACTGTATACTCTGAGAGAGAGTTAAGGTCTATGGTCAACATTTTATACTCTGAGAGAGAGTCATGGTCTATGCTCGACCTGGAGTACTTTGAAAGAGAGTCATAATCTTTGCTCCACATGTACTACGAGTGTGTCACTGTTCTTGCTCCGTGTTGAGTACTCTGAGAATGAGTAACAATTGTAGCTACATGTCGTGTACTCTGAGAGTCAGAGTCCTTGCTCCATGTTGTGTACTCTGAGAGTCAGAGTCCTTGCTCCATGTCGTGTACTCTGAGAGTCAGAGTCCTTGCTCCATGTTGTGTACTCTGAGAGTCAGAGTCCTTGCTCCATGTTGTGTACTCTGAGAGTCAGAGTCCTTGCTCCACATTGTGCACTCTGATAGTCACAGTCCTTGCTCCATGTTGAGTACTCTGATAGTCACAGAGCATCAGGGGTCTTGAGGTTCAGTCATTGAAGACCAGAAAAAGGGAGTACAATCAGTTTCAGCAAAAACCTTGTACACATATTGACCTCATTTTACTTTCAAGTTAATATCCATGCAATCTGGAAAGAGCAGTTTGGAAATGGTCTTTCCTTACATCCATCTTTATTGTTTTTTTTTAAAAAAAATACAGATTCTAGCTTAATGAATCGTAACTTCAGCTGAGTTTCGCCAATGGAGCTGCTCTTGGAAAGGACATCGTGCTTTCATTTAGCTCGAATTAGTGAAGAATTAGGAGTGGTTCACCCACTCATGTTCCATGGGAATTTTTGACAAATCTCCTTAAAAGCATTTCCCTATATTCCCATTGATCATCAGACATCTCGAAGCGCCCTTGTAGACAACCCCCCCCCCAAACTGATGCTATTTTAGCTGTCTTTGCAGTATCCATCCTTTAAATTGATTATAGACTCCACATGTACTTTGGTGTGAAGGACTTGTAATTCCAGGGGGTGACAGAATGTACTGTGTTTGATTTATTTACAGATTCATGGAAAAATTTTCATGCAAGTTTTTTTTTTTTTTTTTTTTGGCTGGACTTGTGAATCCACCCTTCTGCTTCCTGAATGATGTAACTCTTGTTTTATTTCATTGATGAATCCACCCCGTGTAGATAACACTTGGCTTTAATGGTTTTTATTAGTTTTACTTTTTAGACAGTATTCGGAACATAAGAGATTTGATCAAACACTGGTTGCCCATCTATGAAGGAGAAACAGGAGACTCCGGGTCTCTCATTAACATCATCTCACATGGGATAGGTGTCCACATATCATTCATCTCCTCATGCTAAGTGATCACTCTGAACTCCGCACACGCTGGATGCATCACGTGCGTCGCCCCTCCAGTGAAGGTCCTGAGAAGTCCTAAGGGTGCAGATGGCACCCCTCGCTTCCGGATCCTTCCGGATCCTTCTGGGGTCGTCGAGGGTTTCTGAAAGCCACCGCACCCAGCGCTATAAATAACAATTGCGGCCGCGCTCCATTCACCGCCTGAATACGACACGCGAGGCGTCTGTGAGGGGTGTCCGGGCTTTCCTGCTCCCCCCCCCAGGCCGTGCAGTGGCGGCTGGACAGGCGGCGGTTCCTGCGGCGACAGGCATTGCGCCTTCTGCAGGAGGTGGAACTGAGGCTGCGGCCACGGGCCGGACAGCAGCCGGCAGGAAGCAGGACAATATGGGGAAGGAAGGGGAAGGGACCCTGGACCTTGAGCTGGAGCCTGGTGGCTGGACTGCGTAACCTTGTGTCTGCACTGCGTAACCTTGTGTCTGCACACGCTCTGCAGCGTGCGGCCTCGTCGGACCCCGGGGTCACCGGCACGCTCTATTTCTGGCCAGCAGAGACGAATGGAACAACTCGGACGCGGAGTCTTAATCAGAAACGCTAACGCTAACGCTAACTACCTGGGACGGAACGTAAGCCGAGGGTCGCTCACAAGCTTGCGCTCGTACGTCTGACATCCAAGATTCCTATTGTGATTGGAAGACCCGGAATGGGGCTGTGGAGGGCAGGCATCAGCTTCTTCTGTGTGAGTGACTGATTGGCCCTCCCCTGGTGATTTCCTCAGATCCCCCCCCGCAAGACTGCCTAGATCAGTGATTGATTTTAATTTCCCTTTTCTGGCATCTGGAATGGAATAAAGCAGTTTGTTCAGGTGCTGAGAGACAGATTGTCTGCAACCTAATGATTCATGGAAGCCCCAATACTCGGGAACCTTGGGGCTGCCAATAATGGTAATAACTACATCTAAAAATTCTCACTTGTTGTGGGAATTTCCCAGGAACAACTCTGATGCATGAATGCATGAAGCACAGAGTAACACAACACATGCTCCAGAATAACAAAATACTTACGTGCTCTCTTGAATCACTTAATAATTCTACTGGTTCCACTGCATGCTTTAATAAATATCTGTTTTATTTCATTTAATTTTGTACACTTATGGATATTTCGAGTGTTCTGTCCAGTGTTGTCTAACATACATTACAGCTGGGGATGACATCACTGAGGATTCTCAAACGGAGATGTAATTTCCTGTCGTACAGCAGTAGGTCAAGTTAAATCCTACCATATGTTCACAGAACATATACAGGTACTCCAACCCAGAGCTGACGTCACTGCAGGGGCACGGGAAAAACTTTTGAAGTGGGGGGGGGGGGGACCAGACAGTGAGCATATTTTAAGCTTATCCAGCTGTGACTGATGAGGCTTTCGGTGTGATTCTGGGCTAATGGTTTAATACACTGAACATTTTGATTGACACCAGCCAACAAACATACAGTGTTACTTTGCAGTTACCCACAAATGGCCTATTGGATTACAGCATAAACAACAGGCAATCATCTCTACATTGTGTTGCTAGTTCATATTTACTGAGCCCCAGTATACTGCATATGTGAGGACACAATTTTTTTTATTCGAACAGCCATAATTTCATGTTATGTCAAACAGAGAAGAAGTGATCAGCTTTGTTCCAGTAACATAAATCAGCCTATCTGAGACAAGGGAAAAATTATGTTGAACGTTTGCATTCAGCATGGAGTTGGTATCACTTATATTAAACTTAAACCTGCGATCTGTGAAAGAACGTTGTGATAGATCTTTGTTTTTTTTTCCCGGATTGCTGTTTTTTCTCTGTTGCATACTGCTTTAGTCCATGTGACCAAAAATGCATCCAGGACAACTTAGGTAGCTCAGTTATCAACTTGCTCAGGACCTAAACCCACAATGACAGAGTACAAACAGAATGCACAAAGTCAGCACTAATGTGAGTAGCTGTTTTTGAACAAAATGTTTTAGAAAGGGAAATCAGTGTATGAGTTATTTGTCTTTGGTTAAATGGTTGGGTTAAGTCGGGCTATATCCTTTGTTAAATCGGTAGAGTGGAAAATTTTGAAGCTATGTGTAGGTAAATAGGATGCGTGTAATTTACTATGTCTACCTACAAACGGAGATAAAGGGAGACAGTGGGATCGCGCGTGTGTGTGAGTGCACTCCGACACGCTGAGAGTAGTTTGTGATGGTTGACAAAGTTTGACGAGTTCGGAGATTTTGATCCAACCCTATTTAGGGATGTTACTTATCATACTTTTACGTTTTTCCCTCAAAAGTGGTAGTGGAGGGGGAGATGCAGATCAGGGTGCCTATATGAGGGGGGGGGGGGGGGGGGGGGGAGCGTGTCCCACCCACTATAAGCGGCTCTGTGTCGCTGATAGTTTGAGATGCTGTAACGAAGATCCACATCATTAGCTACGCCACATCTGCACATTTATGAAATTGGTAGCGGTTCATTTTAACACATTTGTTGTGAAAATCTTTAACCTAAAACAGTCTCAAGATTAACGTGTCATGGCATCCGGAAAAGGTGACTGGGCAAATTTCCAGTCTACTTGACCCTCTTGTTGGTACATGGGAGGATTTTCTTGAAATCCGACGGAAGCGAGTCAGGCTGTTAGACAGGCAGGAGCTGATGACCCCTGAACCCAGGCCCTGTCAATATGGCATCTTAGGGCACCAGCGACATCAGCTTTCCATGTGTCACGCAGTAAGGCCCAAAAGAAACGCCGATTTCTTCATTTTCACTGACCTTTCACAACAATTCGGAATTACACAGCCCCCCAAAAAAAAAAGACCTGTAAATGATCTAAATTTTGCCCCGCAGAGTAGTTGAAATAACAACACTCACAAAAGAAAAAGCTGAGATTCTAAGCAAACTTTCCAAGTGACCACATAAAGACGTGGCTTTCTCAACCATAAATGATGATGCGCTGGATTAAATTTAAGGCGAGGAGGGGGAGTAAAAAAAAAAAAAAGCCCATGTTCGCATATTTCCACGGCTCCTGTGGGCCCCGGCGGCGTGGTTCTGGCATGAGCTAATGCATGTGGCTACTTTGTGCTCGCCTCAGCACAGCTCCCAGCCCACGAGCATCGCCGTGAGAGCCGGCCAAGTCACCCCCCGCTGGCACCGCTCTCTGGAAAGCTCAGAGGAGCCCGGCCTCCTCTCAAGTCCAGGGAGGTGCG
Source organism: Gnathonemus echidnorhynchus (assembly GCA_026776725.1). Lineage (NCBI taxonomy): Eukaryota > Metazoa > Chordata > Actinopteri > Osteoglossiformes > Mormyridae > Gnathonemus > Gnathonemus echidnorhynchus. The sequence continues at coordinate 9,751,604 of JAODJU010000081.1, forward strand.
TGAGGCGCGCGGAGGGAGCCAGCGCGGGGTGATGGTCTGCACAGTGTCGGCATAATGTGGGCCTTGCAGTAACCGGGCCGCTAGACATTGACGGCAGCGATGACTCAGCAATAGGCCGCGTATGGCTGAATCCTTGCAGGGATTGTAAGACCACTCAGTCGGCAACATAAGCGGCTGCCTAGGGTGCCACCTTCTGAGGGGGGGGGGCGCTGACTTAGCAATCACTACCACCACCTCTTCCCACCCCAGTCAAGGCTGGACTTATACATGGGCTATCCTGGGTGGTAGCCCAGGGCCCTATATTGGGCCCCGGTTTTTTTTCTGGTTGTTCATGCTGTAGGTTGGGTCCCAGCAATGACTTTAGCCTTTGGGCCTAAATTCAACCCTGGGCTCAGTAAAATAGGGGGGTGAAATTTGCCTGGGGGGGCCACATAGGTGGCCTGGACACACACGGGGAAACCTGCATTAGTTCATGATTTGTTCTTGAGTAGTAAATGACTTAATAAGTCATTTTTGCCCCCTCAAGTCTTACCATTATTAACTAATTAGTTAACTGTTAACTAATAAAGTAACTAGTATAACATAAGTAAGCATGTAGTATTACATTATTCATGTTCCCTGAACTAAAATGTGACCAACCAGTAAATATTTAGAGAATCTAAAGTTGAGTACAAACGCAAATTACACTAGCTGGTTTGTCGCGACTTTTAATTTTAATGAGAAGGTGATAGTGAAAAGCAGCGAGAGATTTAGTTGAATAAAATGGAAATTAGATTTATGCTCCTAGTTCGGGATGCAGTAGTCATGTTACACGAGCATGAACACGATGATGGCTGTCAAATACATTTCCTACGTGAGCTTCCTTGGAGCGTGTAGCACATATTCTGTATAAGCTCTTAAGTTTGGGTTAAATATTTGCAAATGATTGCCAAAAATCCAGTATTTACCTATTCCATTTTACGATACTCCGTAGGGCTGTACTCTTTACTTGTGAAGCTCCAAATCTTACAAATCCATATGCTCATAAAAGGGATGCTTATTCAGAAACCCCCATTATTTGCCGTATATTCATTTATTGCTATGGCTTAAAAATAAATCTTGTGGTACCTCGCACATCTAGGCCGTATAATGTTACTGTTGAACTAGAAGGAGATTTGTTTTGATAGTTCACTTAAAAGTTTCAGTTCACTTTCACAAACACTGGACTCTTCTGTCTAATAGAAATACAGACAACCAAATCTAACCAATTAAATAAAGCCAGCCAGCATAAAATAAAATCATGTACAAGAAGTCCGTCCATCCATCCATCCGTCCATCCATCCATCACCCATCCATCCATCCATCTATCACGCATCCATCCATCCATCTGTCCATCCATCCGTCCGTCCATCACGCATCCATCCATCCATCCGTCCATCCATCCATCACGCATCCATCCATCCATCCGTCCATCCGTCCATCCATCCATCCATAACGCATCCATCCATCCTTCTATCACGCATCCATCCATCCATCTATCACGCATCCATCCATCCATCCATCCATCATGCATCCATCCATCCATCACGCATCCATCCATCCATCCATCCATCCGTCTATCCATCACGCATCCATCCATCCTTCTATCACGCATCCATCCATCACGCATCCATCCATCCATCCATCATGCATCCATCCATCCATCTGTCCATCCATCCGTCCATCCATCCATCCATCACGCATCCATCCATCCATCTATCACGCATCCATCCATCCATCCGTCCGTCCATCCATCCATCCATCACGCATCCATCCATCCATCCATCACGCATCCATCCATCCATCCATCCATCCGTCCATCCATCCATCCATCCATCACGCATCCATCCATCCTTCTATCACGCATCCATCCATCCATCCATCACGCATCCATCCATCCATCCGTCCATCCATCCCGTATCCATCCATTCATCCATCCACCTATCCATCCATCCATCCATCCATCCATCCATCCATCCATCACGCATCCATCCATCCATCACGCATCCAACCATCCATCCATCCATCACTTTTCCAAAACATGGCTGCATGAGTCTGAATCATCTCTCAGGAAACAAGGGCACAAAGTAGAGGACCCTCTGGACGGGATGCCAACCCACTGTAGGACACACAATCACACAACGAGAGCAATGAAGAGACATCAGTTCCCATGTTTTTGGGCCGTGTGTAGGAACCCACACAGCAGGGGGAGATCATGGAAAATCCGCACACGCAGAGCCACGGGTGGGAGGTGTGAGGCTGTCCTCCGAGCCGTCATGGCAACCCGCCATTAAAACAAGAACGTCCCTTCAATTCATATTCAAGATGTTGGCTGACTTGGATCACTGACATCGATCGCAGACAATTCTGCTACCAGGTCTTGAGGGCAAAGAAGTAACTGTCCAAGTTCACTGATAGCAGGTGATTATCCGTGATCAACAGAATCAGCAAACCATGAATACGGGGATATTTCAGTTTGGGAAGCGCTGAAGAGGTCGGAGTAACGCATCAAGCATCGTGTGCCCTGAACAAAACAAACATAAAGTTTTGTCGTAGAAATGGAATCTCTCCAAAACCAGGGAAATCTGTGTGTGTCTGTGTGTACACACAAACATTTGTATCTGACACTACAGTGTATTGTACGATATATAATTATATAGTGTGTGTATATATATATATATAAATATACACCATATACATATATCATTGTCAAATTTATTGTTGGCTTTATGTATCTGCATCTGGGTGTGTGTCGAAACGCTGTATATCCCATGCAGCTACAACAGCAGATAAAGACAGAAAATAAAACTTTACAGTTTATAATGTGTAGCAGTGAATGCGCACCACCACACAGAAACCAAACTAAATCTCAGCATGAAAGTTTTCCAGGCTCATGAACCCTGAGCACCATAAATCGCCATTAAATTCAGCTCTAATAATGCAAACATTAGGGCGGCAGGAGCCAGAAATAGCTCTT
>JAODJU010000081.1:9793153-9816371 GCA_026776725.1 Gnathonemus echidnorhynchus
TGGCTCATCAGAAGCCAGGTAGGATAGAAAACCTACTGGATAGTAGCTCTCCAGGACCGGAGTTGGAGACCCCTGCTGTAGACTCATTAAATAATTTGCAGTTTTCGTGAACTGATGACGGCTGTGATTCAGGGCCCTCTGGCCTCTTCAGAACTCTGACAGCTGTCACATGTTTCTTTGGAAACTCACATATCAAAGCGTTGATTTTCAGAACCTCTAAAGGCTGGTTCATACTTCTCCACACGTGTACTAGCGGACGTGTCCGCTCGAACGCTTATGATGCGTTTGACGTCATTCTGCGCTTCTGCTGACGAACGCCTGCCGTACTCCAAATGTGTGTGCGTGCAGCTGTGTATGCGCAGCTGTGGACACACTTCTCCTGATCGATTCAGTAGCATCCACTTTAAATAACAGCATGGATGCTTTTCACGAGTGTTGGGGTAGTTTACAAACCCTACAGACTATGTGCAAGGTAATAAAAGTGTTACATACAGGTAAATGTACGCGTATGTTAGCTTAGACTTGTCTCGAATTGAAAATCTCATGCCAGCCAGCTGGATCTCTGAATTTGTAAAACATAGAGAAAAAAACATAAACCTCAATGCTGTGCTATGTGTGAAGGGAATATCAGAATAATAATTGATATCATTATTATCGTTAATAAAAGTATAAATACAACACGTTGTACGCATGTGCAAAGTATGACGCTTGACCGAAGAATTATGAACATTTACGTGTACGCTTACGCAGAGTGGATACGCGAGTCTTGCACTTGTGTGGTATGAACCGGCCTTAATCCAGCTGACACAGTGTCAATTGGCATCCAGGGTAACATGACTCACCTTTGTAGCTGAATAATTGAGATTTTGTTACTTCAAAGTAAATGTTTTTTATGTGGCGTTCCTGTTTTTAAATTTTGTTTATCCTCTATGTATATCGTTAACTATGCCTTTGAAATGAATTAAATCTCTGCAAATGATTCTCTTATTACGGAGGGAAGAAAATAGTATTTTATGCTACATCCTGTATTTCAAAATATGGTGAATGAGCACGATAAAGTGCCAGTCTATTCAGTGAAGATGGGGGGTAAGGACCATTAAAATCCATTTTGCTTGCTATCAGGACCATGAATATCGCACGTTTCAGTAAAATCCACAAGTTTCAAAAATATGTTATGATGTCCGACTCCTTCCAATATCTGGTTTTGCTTTCAATCCACAGCACGCTGGAAACATGAATGAAATCCAGTCCCTTAGAATAATATCCAATCACTTTTCAGCTACAGTCTGATGTTTTGACACCTCGGAGACTGCAGGGAATTAAACTGCATTTCACACATGCTCTGAAACCACCGTCTTCACAGACCCCGCATCGGCACGGAGTAACGGCCCGGCGGTGTTTCATCACTGTCGCGGGACGTACAGTGGTTTCTTTTATGTCTCCCACTCAGGGACGTGACTGTGGCTGCTTTGGTGAGAGCTGGTGCCCCAGTGACATGCGGTTCAGTGACACCCCCCCCCCCCCCGGTGCACTGCACCCCTGCTTCTCCCACGCGTCCTCTTCAAACACAATGAAATAACAGCCATATCAATCCAGTCTGGGTGACAGCAGGCATGGGGATCTGGCAGTCACCAGAAACCAAGCTAAAGCAATATATGCAGGGTATCTGCACTGAGGTGGTGCGGAATGTTATCTAAGGTTCATGATGATCGCTGGAGGTTAGAGTGTCCACTGAGGTGCTGCAGAATTGTATCTGAGGTTCAGGATGATCATCTCATGATGAATTATGAGGTGGCGAGGAATGGAATCTGAGGTTCATGGTGATTGCTGGGGGATGGGATGTCCAATGCAGAACTGTTGGTGAGGATCAGGACGATCATCAGAGAGTAGGATGAAGAATGAGGTGGTCAGAATTAGATACGACTTTGGTGGTAATCACTAGATTGTGTTGGCTTCCATATTATCAAACAATTTTTAGTGATATTCTTCATTTTAAGACTCTCTCTGAACAAATATGAATCAATAAAGATTTTTTTGTCATTTATAAGACACGACTGGCCTAAACGTTCGATGACTTGCTAGACATTCCAGGTCTGGCAAACTTGGAGATGGGTCATCTACCCAGCAGGCTGTTGGGTTTCACATCAGTCCGGAACATTACCCTGAATAATCCCCATTCCTTCACTTTAGGCAGAAAGGCATCACGCTTTTCACAGACCAATAGCAGCAATGCTGACTGGTCAAATTTTCAGTTGAGAGATTTTATTGGTTATAGTATGTATAGCTGCAGGTGTACTCAAATGCACCAAACCCTGTAGAATGCCACATAAATTGAATTTAGAGCAGGCGTCTCAAATAAATGCTCATTATTAATGATTATTAATATTAATCATATGAATTCAATGTGATTGGCTTACGTCCCACACAGGCTGCTTCCGTCATGCTCTACGCTTCCTGGCGGAGGCCAAACTGGAAGATTGGTGAGTGGACAGATTGACAGATGATATACAGCCAGCTCTCGACTGACATAAGCAATCTGTCCCGTAACACATCACATAAGTCAGATTTTACATAAATCAGATTTTACATATGCCAGATTTGCCTGCCCATACCATTCAGGATACCTTATAGCAAAAAACACATAAGCCAAAAATACACTAGCAATGCATAGTAAAGAACATATATAAATGAAAAGACAAAGTGTAAATTTACTTATAGGCATACGTTGCCTGTTTCCGTTTCCATAACCTATATGTATCTCGGATATTTTTTTGCGTAAATTCAGACTTACTTACGTCTGTTTCATGCATGCTGTGAGCTGCCTGCATAAATAAAATCTCATGATGAACATTTCACATTTGTCCCACACTATTTACTCAAGAAAAAAACCAATATGGACACACGCCCAGAGTCTCCCACATTGCCCCCGTAACTCTTGCCCTATCTGCAGAGGAACCTGACCAGTCGGATCCTTATCCATTCCTTCATGTAAGAAGCTCCACCTAACTTCAGCTTCCGGCGCCGTCGAGAAGTTATTCATACATCCGACCACATATCATAAAAGTGCAGAGTCTTTCTAAAAACACACACCCGCTTTGACCGTGGCAGGTTTAAAGCTAAGCCTGTAAACAGCAGCCTGAAATAGACTCTCCACAGTCCACAAATGCAGGAAATATTGCTCTTTCTAGGGCTCGCTCTTTCACATGACACCTTTCTAACAGCGTCCCTCCACAGCCAAAGCTCCAGCTCTCCATAGAAGGAGGTACAGGCTGTATAACCGCTTACACAGTTCTGGGAAATGCTATTTGCCCTTTTGTTCTGGATAAAAGTGCAGCATTTCACCACTGGTGTTAGCGGTATCTGTGGTTTAGGAGAATAAGGCAGGGTTTTGGTGTGCTGTGTGTGTGTGTGTGTTTGTGTGCACGGGAGTGTGCGTGTGTCAGCGAGTGTGCGCGCACAAGGGAGGTGAAAAAGTGTCAAGGAATCCATTGTCTGCTCTCCACCTGTTATTATTCTGGTCCCAATCAACCTGCTAGCCAGTCTGGAGCCAGTGGCCATCTGGAAACACTGCTCTGTTTATAAACTTGGCATAGAGCAGCTCTCCGGGGCCTGACCTCCCACACAAATCTGGAAACAATTAGAGCAAGACAGGCAGGCTGATTGCTGAGCGAGAGAGAGAGAGAGAGAGAGAGAGAGAGAGAGAGAGAGAGTCTGGTGCGGGTCCCGCTGATGGCTGTGGGGACACCAGAGCCTCGTTAGACCAGGCCGGTCCTGCCATGCTCCGCCCCCCCCCAGCCCCACGCTGACTCCGCTCTTAAAGCTGCAGTTTTCCATCCTCCTCAAGAGCGACGCCAAGACCCGCGAGAGACGCCTTTGGTCTCAACCGAAAAGGGATGGGAGGGGATATTTGCGGTGTGGTGGGGCTGTTTCTCGTCGCGTTTCGGGACGCGTCACTGTCACCCGGCGGCTCTGGGACCGCGACGCCACGCGTGACGTGGATGGAAGATAGACGAAGGAGATCCATCATCTCGCACGTCAAACGTCTCGCGGCCTCTACGGAGGATCTCCATCGGCCTCCTTAATTTGTCTCCAGGAAGCCGGTCACTCTGAATTCTCCAGGTAGCCCGCATCGCCCCGGTTGGCTTGTGCCACCCGACCCGGCGTCTGGCCCGGCAGCCCGGCTGAGTGAATGCACAGATGTGCAGGGAACTGCCACAGACATACCGCCCCCCCCCCCACTGACCCTGCAGGGAATTTATGGCCCCCAGCGTAAAGGAGGTTCGGCACCAGCCAGGCATGGCTGAGCAAACCCCAATGCCACACAGGGGGTGCCGTGTGTGTGTGTGTGGGGGGGGGCCAGGGGGGTGGACCGGAGATACAGAGGGGGGAACATAGGAAATTTACTGTGTAACCAAATATTTCAAAAATGTACCTTTATGCTCATGTTTGACCTCTTGGGACTCCTGATTCATTCTTTCAGGCTTCGCTCTGAAGGGCAAAGGGCAGATTGTTTTGAAACATCTCATTTGGGTCCTGCCTGTAAACGCTAATGACTGCAGCTGTATGAATTTCAGGCGAGCACATTTGTATGCATTACACACATCCATCGAAAGCTTTACAGCTGGGCTTTTAACTGGGGGCGAACGTAATTCGCCGAGGTCCGTCTGAAGTCCGTATACGTCAGTGGCCTCAAAGCCAAAATGTCTAAATCACCTCTTCGTCAGTACCGCTGACGTCACTCGCTGGTGCGGGGAAAAAAAAAAAAACCATAGCGAAGTGGAATGCATTAGGTAGCGCAAAGGATTTCACCAGAGCCATGCCTTAGTTCATTATTCCTGGGAACCCTGAAGTAGGCTAACAGACAGTTTGACAGTGTATTCCCCAAATAATTTTAATACTGAACAGACGTGGATCTTTGGTGACGTCAATGCGTGATGAAGAGTTTTCGAAGCCATTCTTGCATGATTAAGAGCAGAACCTATGTTCGCTCTGTGAACACACTGGCCCTGAGAATGGAGTTACTCGCGGGGGTCTCACACAGTCATGCTGGGAAGTCTGGCCCGCATTCCTCCATCCAGTGCTGGGAACCGGCAAGGATTCTGCCTGATTGGTTAAGAAACCGGGCCAGTAGATGAGTTCCTGAGGAAACATTGTCTCAAGTTACGTTCGCGTTACATTTTTACCCAGTAATGCCTTTTTTGCAGTGCACTATTACCTGAAAGCTTTCAAAATATAAGCTAAAAGTACCATGTTAGCAACAATAACATTAAAATAAGAATATAATTACGTTACGAATGTCAAGAAGAGTAACACAAACTTTTCTAGGCCTCATATAATGGGCTACACTGACTGAATCTTATACTCAAAGAGTCTGTGGTTGGTACCTACTGTCAATAGTGTGTAAATGCACATTAAAAATTAATGCTAAACGGTATCTTGTTACATTACATTATCATTGCCCCACAGTTCATGATAGGGAATATATTCTCATTAATGGCAAGCCAAGAATAATTGAATGGGGCTAAAGGCATAAGGTAAATTAAAGATGATCCTGAAGAGACTATTACTCTGTAGCCCAGTAGGGGGTACTGAGCATCCATAGATAGCTGGGTGATACCACTCTGGGGAGAAGGAGGGGAGTATTCCTCAGGGAGTATTAAACATGGCTGAGGGGGGTGACACTGTGGAGCGGTGCGGGGGTGGGTTAGGACACTGGCATCCTCTTCCTGTATTACCTCATTCAGCGCTGGTTCACCTTCCAGATTTCCAGTGGGAGGAAAAGTTTGGCATAAAACAAACAAAAAAAAAAAAGCAAGCTAACTGCAGTTATCCCCTGCACACGTGTGGCGGCCCGCGGCCACGAGCCGATTAAGCATTACATACAGCTCCTCTCTAAGTCATATATCCTTTCTGCTTACACAATCACACACAAACACAGACCTTCTCGCACACTTTCTCACTGGAATGTAAAGTCCTCCCCGGGCATGGATCAGTCATACATCCTCTTGGTCAACCGCCAGCTAGCTATTTTGTTCTATCTGTTCCCACTGGAAATATCACAATCAGTGCACAATGCTAATTTATCTTATTTGACTTTGTGATATGTTACTAGGTACCAATATTTTCACAATAACGATATAATTTCAATTTGTCCCGTTACTACTTTCACCTCTACTGACAACTTGCATACGATAGACACACAGAGAATGTTTTTTTTAAACGAATATCACTCTATTTACACGTGTCATCGCATCAACGGTGCCTTCAGACGAATAACGATGAAATGTCCCCTTGCAAGTGGTACAGAATAGATTTCGCTGCTTTCGCACCGATCATTTCTTTCGTTATGCTTCCTTACGATCGTCGTATCCCAATGTCTGCCCTCTCAGTCTCGCCAGGGCTGTCCAGCCCCGATCATTATCTCGGCGTGAAGCTGCATGAGTCGAGTTAGCGCCCTGATGAGCTGATCTATAAAGGGTACACCCTGTACTGTATGTCCCATTTCGGCTTGCACAATGGACGGCCGGGGCAGTGGAAAACAGGATCTGTGCCGTGTCGCCCGAAGGAGCCAGGCAGAGGGGCCGGTCAGCGGAAGACCTAGGGCAGTGTCCTTCCTGGCTTGCCACGGCTTCCTGTCGGCCTCCTCCCACGCCATTGTCTGCTGGGCAGCCGTTTGATCTGTGGGGCTGCTCTTTCTTCCTCTCCGCCGCCAGTCCCAAACAGTCGTCCCCACCTCCTGGCATGATCCTGAGTTCACCGATGCCAGGGGAAGCCTCCGGGAAAAAAAAAAAAGCATCAGGTGACTCACGGAGCCGGCGTTCGCCGGCCTTGAGCGTCGCCCGTCCCGCCGCGCCTCACCGCACCTGCCTCACAGGCGCCGGGTTCGACTCAAGCATTGTGATTAAGTCCCCCCCCACAAACAAACATCCTGTGCCGCTCAGCGCAATGCCAAGCCTCCATCATCGCCACGGATACAACGCAGCCGCTAGCTCAGAAATGACGGCCTACATGGTACCTATCAGATAAATCCAAACGTTCAATCTGAACCACGTATGAGAAACAGCTCTTAGAGCTCCTTGACGTCATTGACTGCAAGTCAAATTATTAGTTTGTACTGTGAAGGCATCTGTGAACACGTACTGGAAAAGCCTGTGATGAAATACTTTCTCAAGGGGTGATAAATGTGCACGTCCTCCAGAGAAAAGTATAGCTACTGTCGACAGCTACCTAATTCCTCTTTGCATTTTGCACGTCGAATTGGTTTTTATGTATTGTAGCATTTTAAAGGTTGCTCAGCGGGTTGGATTTAGTAAATCAAAGGTTACTAGTAAGAGCCGGCTCTCGAGCAATTGTCACGCTGTGGTGGCTGGGGCGTCACCTGCTGTAACGCCCTGGACCCTGAGCTTACGCCCTGCTAGCTGCACTCGCTCCCTGCTAGCTATAAATATTGACGAGGACAGATGCTTCCCCTCCTCGTGTTCGTGTCTTCCTCGGAGCACATGTTAACGGAAAACGAGCGTGTGAGATAACGTTCCCGGGCAGGTGGCTTGCGGGGGGGGGGGGGTTCGTGGCATGCGGACGGGTGAACGGAGCGAGGAGGAATGCCTAATCGCCGAACAAACGATCGGATATTCACGCCTGCTCCTCACCACACCAGCGCCGTTCGAATACAGAAAAATTAACCTGTAGCAGAGAATAGAATTCAGCTTAGCGGACAACAGGAAGTTTTCAATCTCGTAGCTGGATGAGGGGTTACGACATGCATAATGAGTCAGATTGGAAGAAGTTAGTCGGTTGGTCCGACTAAGGTTTGTACTCGATAACATGTCATGAACCTCATCAGCAAACATACACTATCCCCTGCAGAGCCCAGTCATCAATGACATCAATGCTAACACCCTCAAGAAAACATTTCTGTGGCTAAAGGAGCTGCTTTCCACTGGAGAAATGCCTTTGGAGAAAAGGGTTCATTCAAAGCCTCTTTGTGCAGATAGGTGTGGTCTCTGTGGAGATGCAGACATTGTGAGGGCTCTGAAACGTTTGTTCCACTTGCAGATTATGTGGAATGATTATGAGGAAAGGTACTGCAGGGGTAAGGAATGGAAAACTAAAAGATGAGCAATATTTTAAAAAGAAGTGCTAAATATGACAAGGTTACGCTGACCAGCTGGTCAGGAGTCTCAGAAATTATGAAGAAAAACCTCAGGTGAGACAGAACATGACTAAAACTAAAACATTACTAACACTGTTTAAAGGTGGCAATGCATTAAATCAATTTTCCCATTCTTACCAAGGTGAATGTGTCACTAACACTTACCAATGTATGGTTTTTGATGGGAATTAGGGCATTTGTCAGCATCAGCTCAGCTAATTCAGTCATGTGCACCTTATGTCCAGTCAATAATGCCTCTCTGTCTCCTTTATTTATAACATTAAATCTTTCATTGGTACTTTTACCATTACCTGCAGCAGAGTAGTGCATATGAAAATATAAATCAAATATATTGTTTTTTTTAATATCCGTATCTATTAAATACTAGAACTTGTGGCCATAAGTGGAAATTAGCGGGAGAACATTTTAAAACGAATTTGAGGAAGCACTTCTTTACACAGCGTGTAGTTAGAGTATGGAATAGTCTTCCTGCTAGTGTAGCGGAAGCTAAAACCATGGGTTCCTTTAAATCAGAGCTAGATAAGATTTTAACAACTCTGAGCTATTACTTAAGTTCTCCCCAAACGAGCTTGATGGGCCGAATGGCCTCCTCTCGTTTGTTTCTTTTGTTCTTATATGTTAGCGTCAAGCCTCCCAGGTAACTCAATGCAGAATTCCATGCCCCAGGCCACGGTTACGTCCAATTCACGTCCGATTCATGTCATCTGCTGCTGAAGCCAGGAGCCGTATATTAAATTAACGGGATGTTTTGACCCTTTGAAATTTACAGTGAACTAGCAAATTAATACATAAATAGTACCACATTGGGTCTGGCAATCCCGGCTCAGCTAATTTGATAAAGCATCATGCTAAATTAAAACAGGCTACAAGAGCGTCATGACGTACATCTGCAGGATCGTACGTACCACTCCAACTCGGTCTGATTTACACCCCCAACACTCCTGCCGTATCCAATTCTGCCGGCCATGAATTTGCCGATTTCCTAAAAACGAGAGTCAAGACACAGGTATCCATCAGCTCAATTAATGAACAAAAATCCATCCGTCCATCATTACCGTTTATCCAGTGCAGGGTCATCGACAAAAATATTAATTTTAAACAATGACTGCTGCATCCCTTTTTAACACAGCACTGCTTAATTAATTATGCTAAAATTAAATCAATTCTAAGCATCCAATTAAAGACCCTTATTATTAGACTATGCTAAATAAAAGCATACAGAAACTTAATTGTATTATTACCATGCTCCTGGGTGCAGATAGCCCCCCCATTTCCCTAATTCTCATAATTTGTAATAGCACCCCCCTCCCTGAGATTAGCCCTATCAGATACACCACTAACCTGCAGTCCTGCCGGCATATATATGTCAGCTCAGAGAGACACTGGGCATAAGTAAACCTGATTTTGAGGAATAGAAGACCACTGCTCTATATACATTGATTAATTGCAGTTGTATCTCTTTGGTGATTAAAACTGATTACGTTTTAAAACTGACTTTAATGTGGCTTCACTCTGGGCATGCTTTCAGTATATTAAAGAAAAAGAAAAAAAAACCATTCCACACACTATTAAGCTGTAGGCATTAGTCATTCAATTTAAGTTTGAAAACAGGTCCTAGAGCTTTCCCATGAAGATAAAATACCCTCTTTGCTCTCATAACATTAAGTCGGACAAATTCTCGCCAGCGAGCGCTGGAATCGCTCTGACGTCACGGCCGTAAAAACAAACCTCGCTGAAACGCTTTTAAATTGGTGCTTAAAAGGCGGAGGATGAAGGGGGGGGTGAGTTTGGCTTCATGGTGGGTGCTACCGTGGAGCCAGCAGTAATTTGAATAAATTGGGACCGCATCCCGGAGCTCTTGCTGTGGGCGACTGGAGACCTCAGACGTGCCGTACTAGCTGGACGCCGGCGTAGCCGAATGGGAAACCAAATCACATTTTCCATAATTGCTTCATTTAAATCTTGAAATAGTAACTCTGTATGACACGCGGCGGGACGTGCATGCTTTACGTCGCAGCTCGCTTTAATGTGTACATGTAAACACGCAGCCTCTGCATCTCCTGCAGAATCGGCGTGTAAATATGCTTCGGCTGTCGCTGGGCGGCTGCCAAAGCTATGGGTTTTAAAGGGGGATTCCTGTATTTGATCCCCTGTATGATTTGCGTTTAGATCTGCAGAGTCTGCTCCTTTCTGGAGAACGCTGTCCTCGATCCGAGTTCTTTGCTGAGGGTATGTCGGACACTGCCAGGTCTGCGGGACAGCTGATCGTTTTCATATAATCAAAACCTGCAAACTGCAAAACAGTTTAATATATGCAAAAGTACAATTACGCAAGCAGAATATTTACAGTGCCGCATGACTCCTCCGGATATAAAAAAGTGGAAAAACCGAAGAGTCATGTTGCAGAACCTTTTTTTTTCTTTAAGACGTGACGACTTCATCTGTTTGCAGGTTATCTTTTAAAGTCAGATGCCAGCTTTTGGCAATTCAGACTGGTATTTAAGGCAAGTGCCAGCAGGTATTATAGTTAAATAAATTCTCTCTGGGACTCTCAAGAAGATGATCGAATAGTAGCAGCATATACAGCTGAACAGCGAGTCACCTGTGTCTCTGAAATGAAAGTACTTTTGCTTAAAGGGTCATCATACTCAATTAATAACGAATGCATAGCTATTTAATTGTCTGTCTGTCAAAGGGGCAGTTTTCACCTATGAAATAGTCTGCAGAAATTTGCCAAAAATGTGCCAAATGTAGCCCAGAAAAATAAATAAATAAATAAGCATCCCGTCTGGGACTCATTGGTACAGCTTCCAAAAACAAGCACAGAATTTAAGATACAATCTCAAAGCTGTTCTGCTTGTCTGCTATTCTTTAAGTACCCACGCGGATGGTGATAACGTTGCAAACACAAATTATTAGCAGTGACTCAAGTGTCCTTATCTGAACATATTATTATAAAGCTTTACACTTTGTACATTTTCAAAAGAAAACAAATCAACAACACTAATGACATATCAATGTAGGAGCACAGTACTAACAATACACAACTTCATTACTCAATTTTACTCAAAGACAGAGCAATTTCTGTGTCCTTTTGGGATTTTAACTAGCGTCCTTAGGATACTCTTACTTTAAAATGTCTCGAGGGAGTAAGGTGAAGGTTTGTTTTCTTAATATGTAGGAGTGGGCTTGTGAAGAGACTTAGCTGTTGGGGTGAGGGACTTTGATTTAAAGGATATTTTTTTGGGCACATAGACCCATTAAAGAGGTATGAACCCTAACTGGCACTGCCAAAGATTCTCTGCCCCAGGGCAAAGGCACTGCATAAAACTATACAGTTTCTTGTGGAAGAATATCTGGGCAGTTTATTACAGGCTGTGCCTCTCGAGTGTTACTGGGGTAGCATGATGGCCTGATACCCAAGGGGCTATGGATTGACTTCCTGCTCCCAGCTCCTTGCGTGTGTTACATTTGCATGCTCTTCCTGTGCTCCTGCTCCTCCCACTGTCCGAAATCACTGGCAGTGGTTAGATATCTCTGAACCACCAGTAGCGTATGATTGTGTGACTTTCTCCAATTATCCCCCCCCCCCCACTAATCTTCCATCCATCTGTCCAGTCATCTTCCAACTGCTTATCTCGGTCAGGGCCGATGAGGGGGGGATGTGGAATTAAAAAAAAAAAAAAACACATAAATATTCAGTAAAACAGAAATGTCTGTTTGAAATAGAAACGTATTGGGTACATAGGGATACATTAAATATGCTGTTCCTATAAGGGTACTGTATGAAGCACAAACTCTGTGGGGACGGTTAGGATCTTTTGAAGGGATCTATCCGAAGCAGAATATGTAGTGTATGATTTTATACTTTACAGCTGGTTATTTTACTGAAGCGGTTTATGATATGTAAGTACTAAGAGTCTGTTAAGGGAAATAATGGCCAGCTGGGCTAAAGACAGGAAGATGACAGGAACAAGTCTCTCACGGGCTTCGGAGGTAGTCCTGGGCCAGACTCTCTCCTCATTTCGTGTTGTTCACCTCCTTATAAATTCCCACCAGAAAGTTTGCCTCTTTGAAGGAAGATTGACATCGGGGCTAAAATACTCGGGGCTAAAATACTTGGGGCTAGGTTTAAAATACTCGGGGCTAGGTTTAAATTACTCCGGGCTAGGTTTAAAATACTCGGGACTAGGTTTAAAATACTCGGGGCTAGGTTTAAATTACTCGGGGCTAGGTTTAAAATACTCGGGGCTAGGTTTAAAATACTCGGGACTAGGTTTAAAATACTCGGGGCCATAGTGATCGGACCTAACGATGTCCATGTTAACGACGTAACATTGGGTTGATGATCTGTGAATAATAGTGCATAACTGTGTCTGTGTCTGTGACATACATACTGTGACACATGCAACATGTTGACATTAATTGTAGCGAGAAACAGACACTGATACTTGTACTGACTATTGTGTTACTCCAAAGTTCCGCAATAGCCTACCTTTCAGGCTTTATTAAAAAATCCCGTCTAAGCCCAAACAGTCTCCATTTTTCATTATAATTACATAGCAGGGATAAAGATAAATAAAACCATGTGGAAAGTACTTTTTTTTCTGTACATTTTTATGTTAATTTGAGCACATAAATAGAATCTTTAGAGTCACTTCCTGTTTAAGTAACCGGGTGAAAGGACCTGAGTTTAAAATGATGTCATTCTCCTCCCAGTAGTGTGAATGTGGCTTGAACCGGACAGGGGACCAATCAGTGTTTCGGACTTGCCTACATTTAACTTTTAACCAATCACAGAGCTAAGATTAGTGACAAACATGTTCAACATTACTTTATGCATTGCTTTTCAAACTGGCAACATTCAAGACCTTATCTTAAAGCAATATTTTGTTTTAATCATATAAATCTAAAAATGTGTGTATTTAACCCAAAGACAAATGACACAATTCTGTTTAAGATACATTTTTATCATGGTATATTATCTATAATATGATGATGGCGTCGGTTTTGCTGAAACCTTAGCAACTAAATTAACTACATATTTGGAGTTCATTGTTTTTGTCTTGGCACCCTATTAATTTGGCCTTGTATGCTTTTCATGTAATGTCATTTCATTTCATGTCATTTCATTTCATTTATCCACCATAAGCACCTTTACTTACAAGTATCTTTCACTTTCAAAGCTCATCCACCACACAATCATGAGTAAACATTCACAGAGTTCAAACCGTCGTGTCTAATGTGGTCCGAATCAGGCGGCACCACAACAGGATGTCCGCAGGCTGCGTGCGATTCTGCGGAGCCTGGCCAATGTTCACAGCCACTTATAACAGGGTAAATAATTATGCTATCAGGTGGTCTTTTCCCTCCAGCCCCCCTGCAAATGTATCCTCTGTCCAATAGCAGAGAGCTGGGTTGAATTAAACTTCTTTTTTTTTAAAACAAGAGATGAAGCGTTTTGTTTTTCTTTTTTTTTTTCCCTTTTCTTTTCCCCCCATCCAGCTGGCTGCCACCCCCCTTGAGGAGACAGGTGGTTTCGATTCTCCTGACAGGTGCTATCTGCTTCCTCTGTCAGCTTGTCTCTGTGCTTGCCATTTCTTCCAACACTCCATCTGAAAAAGTAAGCCTTGCTTATTCCAGTCTAAAAGGAAATGTTACGAGCCAAATTCTATTTTTTTTTCTCCTCATTTATGTTGCGGTGAATGAGAATAGTTCCCAATTACATGGTCTAACTGAGGTTTTGGACCACGGAGCAGCACTAGGGAGACTTCTACCTTGAACTTATTGTAAAATAACTGAATTACTCTGGCTGCATCCCGCTTGCAAGTTAAAGGCATGTTTCTGTAAGATGAAAGCGACCTGGATGTTGAAAGCTTCAGTGCTCGACCTTGTTCTTTATTCTGAATAGCAAGCAGTTAAATCAAGAAGCGATTAAAAATATATACTTGTACATTGATACATAGCTAGATGATAGATAATTACTTAATACAGCCTTATTATATTTATATAGCTGGTTGATTAGCAGGGCTATTCAACTCTGGACCTCAATTCCAAATCCAGGCTGTGTTTACAGTTCTCCCAGGTAGTTAACATAATAATTACTGATTCTGATTGGCCACAGAAGATTCACACTTGGCCAATAGGTGAAGGAATGCTGGAGAATCAGCAGGGCCCGGACCTTGAGGACCTGAGTAAAGCAGAGTTAGAGTCCAATGTAGCTGGTTGACAGTTGTTTTCTTCCATAGTTATAATGGCCAGCACAGACTGCCGAGCTTCAGCTCTGGGAGCGGTTAACAGGTCTGTCGTGCAGGAGTGTCGAGCTGTTGGAGGTGCCGTTGTAAAACTGACTGACCCATTGTGTGATCATGAGATTATACATATATTTAAATTTGACCTGTAATATCCTGATGCTGGTGTCTATAAATCACCCATAATGTGTGACTATGTCCCCTGTGCGTCTTAGGATTGGCTCTAGCCTCGCTGTGCCCCTCCCTGCATGCTGATTGGTGGACGTATTGTATTGTGCTGTCATATGATTTCTTTTTTCGTCATGTGATGTTCATCACAAGGCTGAAAGCGGCGTGTCCTAGTTAGCCCGTTAAATTTCACTGAAGCCCCAGGGGTTCATTTCGGCGCCGCTGATTCTGAATGAGATAAACGTGAACTGCACTGAGAGAGCGTGTGGGGACAGATAAGGAGAGATCAGAGCGGGGAACTCAGACGGGGTGGGGGGGGGGTGGGGGTTGGTGGAGGCTTCCGCATGGGACGGAGTCAGGTGTACAGCCCATTCGTTCACTTCACCTTATTGCCAGTGACACCAGCTGGGTTCTGTGTTGTTCTAGGACCCAGAACACAGGGCAGGCCTGTAGTAGCAGCACGATAGAGTGCATGCTTGGGCAGGTTCTAGGTGCTTTAAACCGAAGTTTGATTAATCTATAGGATCTATTTGATTAATCCAGGTCCCCCCCCCCAGTCTTGACTGTCTATCTGTTGCTGTTGCCTGTTTCCATCCTGTCTTTCTCAGTTTGACAATAAAGGCCCCCGTAACTGATGACTGATTGTCTTTTTTCCAAAACCCAAACTGATTAAACTTCTCTCTCCTCACTTTGGAGGGACATTTAAGTCTTTTGCCAGTTTCGTTCATCCAAATTAATTAAAATATCTCATAGCATAGTTGATTATTTGCTAAAATCATTACTTGTCTCTTTTTGGCTTAACTCGTTTATTAATATGGATTCCTCACATCCACTAAGAAAAACCAGTTTCATTTTTAAGCGAATCATTAATCTTTGCTCTGGAGCGATCAAATAAAAACTTGTTCAGATTGAGGAATAACCTTCTTAGGCGGTATATATTTTCCTTATTCCTACGTATTTTTTCTATATTTATTTAATGAAAGTCGTACCTTTAGGCGAAATCATTTGGGCATTCAGTCTTTGGGAAGAAAGCAGCTTTTGAAAGCTTATCCAACGTTACAACACATTAAACCTCAACTCCTCAACTTAGAGAAATATACTGTGTGCATTATATACACAGTATATAGAAATATTGTGGCGTTAGAAGATACAAATATCAAATATTGTTCAATAACAAGTATGTCTGTGATGCATCAATAAGTACAGTCACATTTGTTATTTTGTACTTATTCAGATATTACAGTTCATTATATGTGGATGCTGGCTAGGAATTACGGCTCTCAATGATGTTTTGGATTTTAGTGTGATAATCAATGCAAGCTGCAGTTGTTTAAGCAGAAACACTAAACTGCTTTAAAATATAATGATACACAAGCCAGTCCAAGAACCTATAAATGTGTTTAGATGAATACATAAAACTTTGCTTTGTAGTTCAGGCTTTTCGGTATTTGTGGTCTTTATTAAGATATATAGCGCAGAATGTTTGTGAGTAAATGTGAATAAATGCTTGTGAAGCTGTAGACGGGGGTGGCAAATTTGCAGTGAGCCCCCCTGCTCGCCGCGGCGGCTCAATCCGGGGGTATGTGCATGCAAGATGTAAACAGGTGTACTGTTTGTCTGACTTTTTTTTTCCTCGCGCCAGCTGAACCTGCATGAACACGTTAGCTGGGGCTGGTGCAGTCGGGGTCCGGGCTCTTTGGCAGCGTTGTCGACAGTAGTGGGAGCCCGGCCCGGCCTCTGCGCAAAGCCCCAGACCCAACCCAAGAGCCCGCTGGAGGTATGTACCGCGGCCTACCGCGGTAACGGCAGGTTGTCACTTGCTCTTGGGGCTGCAGCCATTTTCAGCTCGAAGCTCAGGAATGCTGGGCCCTTTCTTTAGCTGGAGGGCGTGGTCGGTGCCCCTCATGGAAGTCGGTGATTAGACGTGTGCGCTCAGGGATGCATGCAGGCGAAGCCGCGGAAAAATCTGCTTCCCACATTCATTCCAGAATTCAATCTCATAAATGTGCTGTTTTCAGGACCTATGTGCTGCTTTTTCTTTACAGGAAAACAAATAGCATTCCGTGGTATATGTGCTAATTTTAGCAACCAAATAAATTGAATTAATTGCCGCGCGTTCGCATGAGGAACGGGCAAAATTATTTCTGTAATTTCCGTTGAGAATATATCGGTAGAAGAATCACTCTCTGAGCCTTCGTTAAATGGAGATGCGTATAAAGGTGTAAATATATATTGGATGGGCTTGATGGTCGGGTTGTTAAGCGCTGACCACATCGAGCTGTCCGGCCAGCTGGAGTGTTCGTGCATAACGTTGGGCTTGTCTCAAAGATCTCACCACCGTGTCCTACCTGAAGTCTGTGTAGGACATCCTAGTCATTCTCAATGATCACGCTGTCGTGGCCACAGAGCTCAAAGCTCTGTTATGTCAAGTAAATCCCACCTCCAAGCCTCTTCTTCCCTTCCTGTTGGCGTATGCTGGACGCCTGGGTTATTTTTCACTCTCGTGTGTGTACGTTTGGGAATATTTACTGAGTTATCTGAGCCATGGTGAGTGTATTATTTATTACTAAGGATGCAGATCAAGGTAAGCATGTTAGATGTAACACAGGTTCTGCATACATACCTTAGGATCATAACTTTGCTGTCTGATGAAAAACATGAATCTCCAAAAATCCATTATTTATATGTGAAAAAACACATTTTCTTAGAAACTGCTTACAAAACAAACCTTAAACAATGTGATGAGACACCCTTATCCTCACAAATAGTATCTTTACGCAGCCATCATTCAAATTTATAAATGGACTTACATGGATTGTTGTTAGCAAGGAAAACATGTCAATGTCAAGAAGATCGTTATATTCACAGTTAGCAATGATGTTAGTTTGTTAGTTAACTAGCTATCAGCGTTAAGTTGTTAAAGTTAGCGATATAAGTTAATCCATACAAATGACTGTCATGAATACAAATGTTAACTAGTACAAACATAAATATTAGGTAAGTATGGCTTCATAAAACATCGTTTCATGGGTTTCCTGGATCACAAACGTCATCAGCAGACAGAGCAGAAAGGCTGTATTCCATCTATAGCTAAAAGCCACAATCATCAAAAAGTAGATGCATGCAGTTTTTATTGGACAGCAACAATATATAACTTCACTGATAGCTTAATTATTGTGACTGTAACTCACATGAAAATATCAGGTTTCACGATAAATGCCTGTAATTGCATGAAAAGGACGAAAGTTGATGCATAAGAGCAAGTATATCGGCAATAAGTATCCGGCAATTCCGATTATAAAAGCTTCAACGAGCCGACTTTTACATGATTTACAAACTCGCCATCAGATGGCACAGAGGACCTTTCCAGTCCACGCTCACCTAGCATAAGCCATCATCACCCACATAAGACTATGCACAAGGAAGGGCCTCCTATCTCTAAACATCATTTATCTGCCTGTACATGAAGACATGCTGGAAGGTTAGAGCACATGTGGCTCCAGTGGAATTTCATGTTAACAAGCTTTGAAGGCTTTGGACATTACAGAGAAGCCTCCCTAAGCACATACAGGTCAATGTACCATTTAAATGATTCCTCAATGATTAAGCCTTAATTCATTTTAACCCAAGAGTCTGGACATTGTCTAACAATCCTAGTAGTTCTAGCAAACAAATTTGCTTGATATTTGATCTGTTTTATTTCTCAGTTATTTCATTTTATGTTACTATTTGCTGTACGCTAAAATTTCAGAACGTTTCCCTGCACAGTGCAGTCCACAATGTAACAAAACCTATAAATACAATGGAAAAGGACAGAGTTTGCCAGTGTTTTTACATTTCTTTTATAACTTTTTTTTAAAATCTCATTGACAATAAAATAAAGTTTAAAAGGCATTCTATTATACAGATTCTGCTGTAATACTGGCTTCAGATTAGCTAGAAAACTGACTATATTATATGATTGTGTATCATTAAAAAACATATGTTGGAATTAAGACACCATTAACATGCTATCCCTAAATGTTTTGCAGTTTTACTAGAGCGGCATTACGTGCTTTATTTTATTTTTTTTGTGGTTTATAGATGCCTAAAATGGAGGCAACAAGCGTGAGTAGATTCCACGTCAGTCAGGAGTGACTAACTCATCCTCTGGTGTGTACAAAACCTCTCACCATAGGGTCCCATTTTCCTACAGGGCAAGAACTCACTTCTTTTTGTAAAAAATAATCCATGACTTCTCTGTACCCCCAGGCTATCATTCTGAAACAATAGTTTGCTGAAGGCTATGTTCAAAAGCCAGCAAGATAAGGACCAGTCAAACCTGTCCTTTTTAAAGCCCTACTATACGACTGCTTTACAGTACATTTGGCATGCGTGTGCTGTTAAAACATGGGCTTCATTGTCGTTTTTTTACTGATTTTCTAAGTTTAAAATGAATTGTGGATACAAGCATTTGCTGGGAATTTCATACTTGTGACAAAAAGAAGTGTGTGAAATTGAAAGTGAAGTTTAGTCATCCTTTAAAACCCTCTTCAGTTTTAGGTTTTTGGTTTTTTTTTTTTCCTTATACCTCTTTAATTCTGCTAGTTATCACCATCACTTTAGCTATTCTACTCTCCGATCTTATCTACAGCCTAATAAGATTTTATCTTATATAATTGGCATAATTGCTATTGTTCTATCGTTATCTATGTTGCCTTTTGGAAATTGTTCGGTTTATTTCCCATCTAAAAGGATATTTTTGTAAAGGAAATATTCTATTTATTGGTAAGTTATTCATGCATTGACCGAAAGATTAAAAAAAAAACAAAAAAACAACGCGTTATTGTCAAAGCTAATTCTCTCAAAATGAAGAAATACAACGGCGACGGCTGATCGTACTTGTCAGAGATAAGAAGCTGTAAAAACACCCTTTCGCTGCTTATTCTGTTTCAGTTCAAACACTGTGTGTTTGCATAAGTGCGCTCCAGCTGCCAGAAGCTTAAATCCACAGTGCAGGTACCAGTCCTGAGCCTCTGCGATGGCCTTCCCCTGCGGCGCGGGCTTATTCATGGGATGCGAGGCCGTGCAGACTGCTGATGCAGCCAGGTGGGGAGCCTGGGACGTCCTGGGGAAGGCAAACAGAGCGAGGAAGCCCTGGCGGGGTGGGCCGGTGGCCAGGCGGGTCACATCCGCGCAAAGGCCTGCTCCTCGGTCGGCTTTCATCGCTCGCTGCCCTGTGGAGAGCAGGAACTGCCGCGGTTCTGCTCAAAGCATCATTGTAGGCCACAAGAAAACAAATACTGTCAAGTGTCACACGACCTTTGACCCAAAATAAGATCAAGATGTATGCAACATCCAGAGAAATAGCTATTGTTTAGCTCAGGGGTGTCAAACTCCAGTCCTGGGGGGCCGGAGCCCTGCATTACTTTGGGTTTCCCCTCGTTTAACACACCTGATTCATCTCCTTGTGCTAATTGCCACACAGCTCCTGAGCTGAATCGTTTGTGGTGGAACAGGGAGAGAGCTAAGCTACACAGGGCTCCAGCTCCCCAGGACTGGAGTATGACGTCAGTGGTTTAGGCAGTTAGAATTATTACCTAGGTTCCTAGCTAATAATTCTTCAGTCAGAAATTATCAGCGTTATTCTTCGATAAATTGCTCGTGTTATTCATGGATTTTGTCTGACTCTTCTGGGTGTTTTACTTCATGACCGGTCACTGCCTTAGGAAACAATCCATTCTCTGCTGTGAAATGTTACCACAGCAACAAGTGCATGAGGTAAGAAAGTGCAGCCAGTTTCCTTTGTCTCCGAGTTTTAGAACATGAGGCTCAGGAATCCAAGCGCTCATCTGCTATGAAATGCAGCCTCTGAAACAACTTACTGCAGGTTGGAGCAAGTTCTTTACATCTGATTGTTGATGGCTGCATTTCAGTTGTTGCTGGCGACAGACAGCATATAGTGGTAAGTTAAGAGATGATCAAAAATAACTGGAACATTACTGCTATTGTATTATTTACTTATGACATAAATAAACTGTCAAATAAAGAAGAAATCTAATCATTACTGTCTACTCCTACCCATCTGCTGTTTGAGTTTTTTGCAAACTGATCAAATTCCTATAGGACCTCACTGGGAACAGTCTGGGTTCATGGATGTCTCCATGAACAGAAGCAGTTTTCTGGTGGTTGTTCCACAAAGCAGGATGATTTTTGCTTAGCTGGATTTAAGGTAGTCTGGGTTTAATAGGCTATACCTTTGTCCACTTACATATAGCTCAGACTACCTTAAATCCGAAAAGTTATCCGGCTAAGCAAGAAATCCCGCTTCATGTAACACCCCCAGGTGACCATCTCTAAAAACTTAGCAGCATTCAGAATGCTGGCATGAAAATGTACATTTTATCTGGTCACAAATAATTATTTGGACTGAATTTTACAAGACTGAACCTTGGTTTTCCCTCCAAGTCTATAAAATCAGAAAAAGGTCCCTCACATCTGTGTTTGTTTACTGGGAAAACTGCACTTACCAGTGGTGCCAATAGTTCTTTTCTAGGAGGAAGTTAAAGTTAAGGAATCTCTGCATTTTTTGAATTCGTCTAGATTAGTGACTGAAACATATAGTAAAAATGAGATTAACTACTGTGACATATATTTATAATGTGCTCAAAGGAAATTATCACTGAAACGCTCAAAAAGGGCTCAGTCAAATCTAAAAAGTTGTTCTTCCCAGGTTCTAGTAGACGTCCGGCCCAAGTAGGCCAAACCCGATAGGACATATTAGCATTAGATAATGATATTAAATTGGTTGCTGACAAAGCTGCCCCAATTAAATGCACTAACTCTGATATAAAGGATTGGACTCTATTATTTAATTTCTACAATATTTATAGAAAACCAGCATTCCAAAGAGAATGGAAAATGACAGCCTGAACGAGATTTTTCTATGAGATGCTTGTTGATGACAACAGAGCATTTATCGAATCTTGGAAGTCACCATCTTGGCTGGACCCCGTAAGAATAGCTGATACGGTGCGGACTTAAAACTTTATGGACTGTTATCGACTGACATGATTTGGTAATTGAAAAATGAGCCTTCATGTTTGACAATGGAAGTAACTTAGGACATCAGGAAATTAAATCAGTGTAACATTGCAACTGCTTTATCTGCTGACAAGAATAAGACGTCCATTTTGATGGGTAAACGTGCACTTACATAAAGTGCTCACACAGTCTTTGAACGCTTGCTTAATTCAGTAAAAATATTGCAAATTTATTGGTTTTATAACATTAATCATTATTTTATTCATTTGTTTTCAGATTTATATATCACATTAGACACAACCAGCAGTATTAAATAAAAATTCATTTCAAGTACTGGAATATAAATAAATTGAAACCCAAATGAATGTTCTAAAAGAACTGTTTGGACTTTAAAAGTTAATCAACAAAGCAGTCTCACTGGATGCTTTTTTATTACTAATGCCTTTGCAATAACATAAAACACCAAATATTTGTGTTTAGTATCCCTTTGATAGCCAATGAGTACGAATGCAATTAATAGCAAAATGGCAAGAATAGAACTGAATGAGTCAGTCAGAAAAATCGTGCCACTTATTAAAAAGGAAAATATCTGTGTGGAAGACGTGCAGATTTGCTAAACATTGCTTGCACTTTTGTTATGAAACTGATAAATTTGCAACATTTTTATTTGCATAATAAAGTCAAAATTAATTAAACCAAATGTGCATATTTTTTGTGGATTTTCATAAAAGCTACATTTCACATTAAGCAGGCACGCCTATCCGGAGCAACTTCCATTTTTCCTAAATTCAGGGACAGTCCCCCAGGAGCAACTTGAGGTTAAGGGCCTTGCTTAGGGACCCAATGAGAGCTGTGCCAAAGGTGGGACTTGAACCCATGAGCTCTTGGTTCAGAAGCAAGCACCCTATCCACCTGACCACCAACATCACTAGGGACTGCCATGACAGCTCATAAATGTGAGAATATTTTATACAGGCTGCACTAGTGCGCGATAGGCCTTTGGCATTGCTTCAGAATAAGCCTAGTGAAACAGCAGCGTCAGGTCCAGTTCAGGCTGCTCTCTCGCGTCCTCATTCTCTGGGCACCTCTTTCTGAAATAGTGTCTGACAACATGGCGCTACGGTTAACCGCGGAGCTTCCGTTTCAGTTGCAGCTTCTTTTTCCTTTTTGAGTGTTTTATCCATCAGCTAATCAGTTATTGTCAAGAGCAATTCGCCATATTCATATAATGCAAGATGATAGTGTATGAATAAAAAGAAAAATGAAATGGTCAAATGAAAAAATTAAACATCATTATAGCACCTCCCTGCAGTGGTTAGCACTGTTGCCTCACACCTCTGGGACCCGGGTTCGAGTCTCCGCCAGTGTTACATGTGTGTGGAGTTTGCATGTTCTCTCCGTGTCGTCATGGGGTTTCCTCCGGGTACTCTGGTCTCCCCCCACAATCCAAAGACAGGCTAATTGGAGTTACTAAATCACCCATAGGTGTGCATGTGTGAGTGAATGGTGTGTGAGTGAATGGTGTATGAGTGTGCCCTGTGATGGGTTGGCGCCCCATCCTGGGTTGTTCCCTGCCTTGTGCCCTGTGATGGGTTGGCGCCCC
>JAODJU010000081.1:9816437-9831454 GCA_026776725.1 Gnathonemus echidnorhynchus
ATCCTGGGTTGTTCCCTGCTTTGTGCCCTGTGATGGGTTGGTGCCCCATCCTGGGTTGTTCCCTGCTTTGTGCCCTGTGATGGGTTGGCGCCCCATCCTGGGTTGTTCCCTGCCTTCTGCCCTGCGATGGGTTGGCGCCCCATCCTGGGTTGTTCCCTGCCTCGTACCCGTAGCTTCCAGGATAGGCTCCGGACCCCCCGTGACCTGGAAGGATAAGCGGGTTGGAAAATGGATGGATGGATTATAGCACATCCCATAAGTGGTACTGGTCTCTGTTGGCCTGTTTTAATCCCCGTTTCCAATTTTGCATGTAGTAAATATCCACACAACAATAAAACCATCCATTCTCTACAACAAACAAGAGTTATGGTGTAAAACTTTAAGTTTACTGTAAATGGTCTGTGCCGAATTAAGCTGAAAATGTCACAAGGGATGAAAAATGATCTTTCAGTACAGTTAGATATTGTTCTCAATTAGCAGCGGTATCAGGCGTTAAATTTTCACTCAATGCAAAAGGCAGAGACAGAAATAAAAACTAGTGATTTTATTTTTCAGCCATTCTTGTATAGGCTCGTTGTATGGCAGTATTAAATGTGCCCAGTCACTAAGGTCATCCTTAGACCAGCATGCTAATCAACTTTTGTCAGACATTATCTGCAAAGCAAAAAAAAAATAAATAAATTATAAATCGTTTCAAACAATGACCTTTAGAATATTGATAAATTCTGTGGATTTTAAAAATGGGCGAACTGGAGGAAATCCAGTAAAAGCTGGAAATTCTAAGCCAGTGATTTATGCTCCGCTAACCCGCATTTATGATCTGGAAAATGCTCAGCGTGCCAACATCAACCCTCAGCCACAGTGAAATACTTATGACATTGTTTATGAATGACTACCATTCTGTCCAATGAAATAAATCAGGGAAAAAACAGAGGTGTGTGTTAGTCAGCCATTGTGTATTTTATAGGATAACATTGACTAATAATACATCAGGCTTTTCAGTATAAAATGTCTGTTATGCAGCCGGCAAGGCCAAACTGACATTTACATATAAAACAATTTACAGCCCATCCAACTTTTTCACCAAGAGATTTTAAAGATCAATCTTGTTTACATGCAAGTAAAAAGATACTTAGAACATGTAATTAATTGATTAATTAAAGTGCAATTGACCTTCATAATATTTAGATGTTTTAAGACAAAATACATATTTTTACCTTCTATGTGTAAGTGAAATAAATAATATATTATATTCCCCGTTCTATGTATAGCAAACAAGACCTGTCTTAGATGTTCTTCATAAATTATTCAAGGAATTTCTTGGTCTGCCCCATGGATCCTGCAGAGCATTCTTTTTGTGGAGCATTTTGCTCATTTCCTTCTCACAGTCCTCGACACCGATCATCACGGCCGGGCTGCGATTACAGGAATCCTCTCGACACGACTCGACACGCTTGTTTACATAGCTTTTGGCTGGCGGCCATGCGTCATCACTTACAGGTGCCACTTTCGTGGGTCTCCGTGTCAGGTCATATTACCCTTGGACCCTAGTTATAGCGATAGAGGCGGTAAGAAAACATTCGAATAAAGCTATACCTGGTATATTCCAAAAGAACAAAGTTATGTATGTTTCCTGGGTTTGCAACTGAGGATCAACTCATAGAAGAAGCTGCAGAGAATTCTCTCCCAGTCTCCAATGAGGATAATTACACAAAAGCTGATCATTACGGTATTATCATCCAGAGTCTCCAGACAGCTGACTGTCTCCTGACTGCTCTGGAGAAGCAGCGTTCGCCTCTATAGTTGCTTCTTTCATTCTGGCAGCCGGCGAGACTCAACTGATCAGTTTCCCTGCCTCTGGACACATTTTTTTTTTTACTGCTTTCGTGTTGAGGGGGATGTTTGATTCACTCATATCGGATATGTGCTGCAGTCTATTCACGCAGCTTTTTCTCGCCAAAGTAGCAGAAAACAAAGATCGTCAGCTGATGGCCTTTCAATATACAGTATTCATGATGGTTTCGCCACGCTGACGTCAAGGTCCAAAGTTAGCACAACAATTGGGTAGGGAGCGATTTAAGCCGACGTACAACTTATGACACTGCTATTTACATCTCTTCAAGATAAAAAAAAAAAAGTTAATTTGTCAAGAAATGCCACAGACTTTATAAGATATATAATATATACAAATTGGCTTTATATAACACCAGCAGGTATGCGATTTCTAATGAAGGGGTAATAAGCATTTAATTTCCTGAAATGCTGCCCAGATGTGTAGATTTTAGCGTATAGGAGAAGTTTCTAGGGGGATTGTTTCTACTGATCTGCCAGCCAGCCTGACCAGGCTTGCCTCGGTATAGTCTTACGGCGTACAATAAAGTACAGCTAAAGTATTTTTGAACCAAGCGGTTACCGAATCCCCGACTTGTCTTGACAGCGCTGCAGGTTGGGCATCGCGGCTCGGAGCTGCTCAGCGTCGTCCTGCCCTACACCTGCCACAGGCAAGTGCTTCCCGTCGTCGGATCACGGGGCAGGTCCCGGCCTGCGTGGCGTGCTGACCTCCCCCGTGCCCCCTCCGGGGGCCCTCCTACTCGCACGCCCTTCAGTGTCCCGTAGTCGACGGGCTCAGGTGCGGAGGCGACACGCGATCCTTCCTTGGCACCTCGGCGGCGACGATTTCGAGAAGCCGCTGAAACCTGGTACTGAGTCACAGAAGCTTCTGTCATTTTTTTAATTTCTTTTTTTTCGGTTGGGCAGAGTTTTGCAGGAAGTCATACACTAGGCGGTCACTCTTGCTGATGAGCTCATAGCATCCAGCCATTCGCTTGAAAAGAAACCTCTGTTTTCAGTTTTGCTCTTCTCTGCATCCCTGGTCTGAGGACTCTTTCGTTTGGCAAAAAAATCCGTCGTGTTTTCATACTCTGAACACAGTTACGTGGGCAATCAGAAATGTCTGTTTGAAATTTTACGTTATGTTATTACTTGTTCGAAACACAACTGATTCCCAAACGTAGATTATGCAGATTATTTGAAAGCGATAAACCCAGGGTTAGAGTTTAATTGGCCCACTAGGACCCCGGCTGCTTGAATGCTGCTTGCAGTTGGCCAGCATAGCTGGCAGCTGCGCTAACCTGAGGAGGTATGCGCCACCTGAGTGGGTCCGCCCAGCAGCTACACCTGTGGCTACAGAACAAGTGTATCAGTGTCTGGGAGCGCTGCCCTGACCTGCCGCCGCTGCTGGTGGAATGTGCCGGAAAGCCCATCAGGTGCACGGGCGCGTGGCGGCTTGCTGGGGGGGTGGGGGGCTCCCTGGAGACAGGGAGTGGGGCTGACTCACAGCCCCGTGTGCCAAATCCATACCTGCCCTCCCCTCGTTTTAACGCACCGTGGAACAAAACAAAGAATAGGGGCGATTATGTGTGTTTGTGTTTTTTATTCGGTACTTTCCTCCTGCGCCTGCTCCCTTCCTCCCTTCGCTGCCTTTTTAGAGGCCGAGCCTCCGTGACTCGACTCTCCCGGAGAGCAGGTTCAGGTTTTTTTCGTAGCTCCAGGGGTTGAAATTTTCCCCTTCCTGTTGAGGGACAACACCAACCTGGTTTGACAGGTTACGGCATCCCCAGGATAGGCTAAGGCGGCCCCTACTTGTTTGGGCTTCTGCTCTTCTTTTAAGGAATAAAAGAATTAAAAGCCAATGTGAACTTACAGGCTTACTGCGCACCAATTATTAACTTAACCAGTGCGGCGCCTGGTTTTAAAAGAGTATAAATGACCCACTATAATCAGGGGTTTTTGCCTTGTCTTACTTATGGCTTATGTCTTAAATTCTTTCTTATGTTTATATTATACTGTCGTTTAAGTATGTCATGTGTTTTATTTATTTCTTTTTTTTTTTGCACTATGACCAAGAGAAAGGAAATATCATCTCACTGCATGACCCATGCATCACAGAGCTGAGTCAATACAGATACTTTGACTCGACTTGACAGTGTGCCCATCTTCCTGTTACCCGTCTTCCTTCCTGTAACAAGAGCGACAGTTCGGAACACCCAGACAGCCTCTGTTAAGAGTTCCATAATCCACGTCTTAAAATGCAGACCTTCCCCAGAAACGTGGCCCCCGTTTCTTGGTCGTTCATCCGATAATGAAATCCGGTGTTTGCCAGACTGTGTCCTCTCTGCCAGTTTAATCCTGGAAGAATGTCTCTGTGTCATACCTGAAGTCAACACCCCTGCAAACATATATTAAAATGATTACTGTAGTGTCTGGTTGGGACTTGCTGCTTTGCTCTGAGAGACACATATTTACTAGTATATGATATGTGTGGTCCTGGGACAATGATACTGGCAATGGTTTTTCCTTTAGTAGGTTAGATGTAACAAATTTATAAAATAACCTGTGTCTGTAAATGTAAAGTGTCACTCAGCTACATTCTAGCAAGTACAAGGTTTTCCTATGGCCACCTGCAGGTCTTTTCACTTGTTTAAACAAAGAAATGCCGTTTAAAGCCTTCCGATGGCAGAGGAAAGTAGGAATGGGAAATGTTTGGAGCCCAGAGGATATCAGGACCCGAGGGAGGCCAAGGACGTCATCGACACCCTCATCTACAAACCATATGACCAGGAATGCAGGTGGAATCTTATGCAACTTTCTCCATTTAATGTATTCAGTATAATAAATGCTTTAATCTAGAACTGCAGACATTGTTACAGTAATATGAACCTCACAATACATTTATTATTATTTGATAGCAGTTTTTTTGATCCAATCAGAAGCGTCCCACTTAACCATCCCTGTAGCATGTCGTCACATCTGACCTTACATTGGAAGTGTAGCAGTGCTAACAGGAACACAAGGGCTTTCTCAGCTCCGGCATCACTTTTCATTTTTTATGTGTCTTGCAGTTATAATATTGCTGTGATTTGTAGAAACTTGCTTACTCTGTTTCTTCCCCAGTGGCAGAAACATGGCCACACCTTGTTCCTGCAAGACGGCCACTCAGCTATCAGGACCAGCCAGCATACGAATAGAATATCGTCATCTGACACCTTCGACTACAGCAAGCAGCAAAGGACAAACTTAACAGATGTGGGGGGAAAATGCACTATTCTATGACCGAATCTGACATGTTTTTCAAAAGAGCAGAAGGTGATCATGCTTTCCCAAACTTTTGACATCATACCCGATAGCGCAAATTATGTCTATCTTGTATATGAAAAACACAAAAAGAGTTTGGGGTATCTCTTCTAATCGGTCAGAAACACTTCTGTCTCATTTGTGGAACACAGTAGAGTGAGTCCACGCGGACAGCGTTGTTGGATCGTCTGCATCTGGGTGAATGAATTTATTCTATGTGGGGTGTGGCATGTGCCTGTGCGTTTCAGAGAATGTGTTTATCTGTGGGGGGGGGGGGGGGGGGGGTGCGCATACCAGCTGCATTATGTATTTGCTGTTTTGGGAGGTGTTTCTTTTGTTTTAGAGCATATAGATCAGGCCACTGCATTACATTTATAACTACATGCTCCAACCCCAAACAGGTATGAGAAATGGATGGAGACCTTAGTGATTTTTCATTAATGATGAGGGTACCCTTAAAGGTACAGCCCAGTGACAAGCAATTGTGTCAAAGGTACAATTTGGTGCTGTTTTTTTCTGACAGTGTATGGAAATGTTTTGTGAATTTTCTCATAATTTAATTTCTGCTTGTTAAAGCTTACTTATTGTCAAAATTTATGTACTACACGGGACTGGAATCTGAAGGTTGGTGCGTGAGTTACGTGCTCATTTGAGATGACGTCTACAAGGTCCAGACAAGGTCCAAATTTCAGATAAAAGCACTAATGAGTGATACTATTTCAATTCGTCTGTGGTTTGTAGGACGAGGAAGTACCGTGAAAATGAAGAACATCTCACATAAAAGTCTCCCAAAAAGTCCGGGACTGACCTTTGTCAAACTAAACTTCCCTCCCTGACAAAACGACTAAACAAATGTCCTCTTTCAGCATAACATTCCATCCCCAGCAACACCCGTAAAATAGTGCTTCCTCCGTCACTGAATAATGACACTTGTGTTCCCCTGCCTTGGAACTCCTAGTGACAAAATGACCTACTTCTGACCTAACTGTAGTCTGACCTATAGGGATTGATATCTGAAATAAAGGATGCTGTGATATTGTTGTTATATTGCTGAAAATGTCTAAAGCTGGAACACCTCACCATTGAAAGAACGCACCCACAACACTATCTTAAGTGTGCAAAGCCCGCTTTGCTGTGCATGGTTAGAGGTGTGTATTACTGCTCTACCTTGGGGCAGGGCTTAGCCACCTAGGAAATACAGTGGCTGTGGCCTTGGGCTAACAGAGCTGAATGTGGGAGTTAGTTATCAGTGTAACCCTAACCACAGTGACGTGAAAGATCCCCATGCCTGTCGAGAGATGGCGAGACAACGACGCCGTGTACCTGGGGCGGCAAGGCCTTCCGAACTGACCGTCAGCAGGCCGACCTTCATCAGCAGTACGAGGGCAAGCAGCTTTGCCTTTAAAGCCCCTTCTGCCTACCGTCGAATCTGAACGTTGATCGACAGCCATGCAGTAGGAGAGTCCGCTTCCCGCAGGTCCACGTGGACCTTATTCACCGAGGAGAGACGTGTAGCCTCAGTGATCACAGAGGAGTGGCGTGTTTTCACCCGGGGACCACTTAGGGCAGCCTGGGCGTGAATGTACAGCTTTTCAGTGAGCGTGCTGTTGTGTAAACCCTGCCACACACTCGAGGCTGTATAATGAACTGCACAAGAGGAGCCCTTGAATTCTGCCCCCAGGTACTGACCACTCTTGGAGGCCAGGGGAGAGATACTCCGAACTGCTTCCCTATCCCAATCCCAGTGGAGACCTCATGTCGTTTACAGGGACATCCATTTCGGGCGGCTAACACTCGCGCCATTCAGGCTACCGCTTATCACTCTCCATGAAATCCTTCTCAGGCAGTAAATTTTACAGTGCCCCGACAGCTTGATTTACAGTGAGTATGTTATTGCCCACTTCTCTGCGTAGGTACCGTTTAAAAGAGGAAAAAAAATGTCTGCACTCAATAAGCGTCACGGGTCACACTGAGGCTGACGAAAACTAAATCTTTTGTGACTTTTGCGTTGACCCTTGCAAAACTCGTGCAACATAAAGACCCTGCTTAGCTAACATAAAAAATAACAAAAAACTTATTAACCAATTTAGTCCTATTCACACTCAGCTTAAAATAAGAAAAGATCAGACCTCTAGAATGCATTGTAAATATGGTATATGAGTCTACATGCATCATATGAGATTTTTTTGCTTATCATACTTTATTTGTTATACTTTATGAAGGATAAATTGGTCTTCACAGAAACATACATTGGGCAATATATTTGTATGCAAGCTTCTGTTTTTTCTCTGGCCTGTTCTTCAGTGCTTAGAAACTCACATAATCTCAACAGTTGAGTAATACACTACTAGCCAAAATTGTGGAAACACTTTCAATTTTTAGAGCTTGCAGAACTTTATTCAACTGTTGCTCCAGTTACTTATTTAATCCTTCAGTGTATGATATTTCTGAAATCATACACTGGACGATTAAATGAGTAACTAGAGCAACTAGAGCAAAGTGCTTCCACAGTTGTGGCCACTAGAGTACCTTTAAATTGTTCGTAATTAAATATTTTGTTAGTTGCTTTATAGGAGGGTTACGATAGCATTACATGATCACCTCGCTCCGCCATCTTGGTGCATTGTTAGTAATGGTGATGGAGTACTCCAAACATGTCAATGCAAACAAGTCAAGTAGGGCTTTATTCGCACATGAGTCATTTTCAGTACATTGCATACAGAGATCATTATATAAAACAGTGTAAAAAAGCAAAATAAATAAACTGAAATAAAAGCAAAAGATATAAAGAGAAAACAGATATTACTGGCTGTGACCCATGCACAAATACCCAAAAAATAGAGCAGCATTTTATGCAAAACACTAAACAAAATGCTATCCTCTTCTCCATGTTTGCTGTTTTTTTGTGTTTTAGTGGAGATTTTATTAAATGCTACTGCTAACTTCCATTGCCGAACTATTAAGTTACTGCATTTAAAACTCTTATTACCAAATATAACATATTTAACCACATATCTAATTTATTCTGTTGAAAGTTAAAATAAAATGCAGGTAGCACTATATTTATTGATGGAATACTGGGGTTAGACGCTAAGATTAGAGCTAATGTATTTAGCAATTGGACAGTTTGTGGAAGGAAAATTAACAAAAAAAAAAGTCCTGATTTTAGGACTCGTCGGCAAAGGAACACGAGTGTGCCAGAACTATGGACTGATAACGATCTTTAAAGATGAGTTTGTTAGGACAGAAAAGGTTATTAATCGTCAGTGAAGACGTGGGAGGCAAAAAAAAAAATCCAACCACAGAAAGCTTAGAAGTTGGCAGCTGAGCTACATTTCAGCCAGCAAAGGTTTTCATCAGACTGAAGCAGCTTCTAGTCAATCCGCAGTATGAATGCTGGCTGGGGGGGGGGGGGGGGTGGGGGGGGGGGGGGGGGGGGGGTCTGATGAGTCTTCTTATGTGTACCTGAAGGTAATAAAAACTGCAAGGGGGGTGAGAGGTAAACAATGTGGCCTGTGAGAGATTAGTGTGGCTGACGGAGAGGAGTTGTCCTGCTGAGAGCTCATCGGCACCCACAGAGGAAGGATGATCTCCTGTCTTTGTAGGTGAAACAAAGCCAATCACCTGGCAAGTTACCTCCATCTGAGGGAAAACTAGCCAATCACCTGGCAAGTTACCTCCATCTGAGGGAAAACTAGCCAATCATCTGGCAAGTTACCTCCATGTCAGGGAAAGCTAGCCAATCACCTGGCAAGTTACCTCCATCTGAGGAGAAACTAGCCAATCACATGACACTTGATCCCCTTGGGGGAAATTGAGGCAGTCAGTGTACGCATCACCCCGCATCTGGTCACCAGAAGCTGTGCTCACTGTACCCACCCCTAGCTTTTAGTTGTGGCTCTCATGACGTGTGTCATGCTGACATCCTCTGGGAAGGCTGGGGGGGGGCATATCACTCAAAGCCTTTTCTGTTTTCATCCCAATGGGGATTCATCCTCCCCCCTCTGATGCGCTTTCTAGGTGCATCTTGGGTTGCAGGGGAAAAAACACAAATAAACTTTAATTCTCAATCTAATTGGGCCATTCCGCCCCCCCCCCAAGAAAACACATCACCATCCTAAGCAGAATTCATTGGAATTTAGCAGCAATCCTGATTCACCAAAATGGTTACAGACTCTTTGAAACATTTCTCGACTTGTTTTAAGGTAGACTTGCGACTCCTGAAGAAAGAAAATTGA
This sequence comes from Gnathonemus echidnorhynchus, assembly GCA_026776725.1. Classification (NCBI taxonomy): domain Eukaryota; kingdom Metazoa; phylum Chordata; class Actinopteri; order Osteoglossiformes; family Mormyridae; genus Gnathonemus; species Gnathonemus echidnorhynchus. The sequence goes on from JAODJU010000081.1 coordinate 9,825,809, forward strand.
ATTGGCCTGAATCTCGACTATCCTCAGGTTTTGAAGGAAAGCTCTGTGAATGTCAGCCTTTCATCATTCACCACGCCTTTCAAATTCACCACATTGTGCCCGCTCACTCCTAAATGCGGCCGAGCGAAATGAATGTTCAGTATGATATTGCACAACCTTTAAGGAATTTTAAAATATTTATTTTTAATAGTGTACAACCGTTCCACAAGCATGTTAACGTTTCTGTGGCGGTAGGAAGCAGCTACACAATGTCTTTGATACTTTCAATGAGCTGGAAGTTCTAGAATCTTGGAAGATCCTGGAAGGTCCAGAGGAATGGATTCCCCAACGGGGCGCGGTCTGAGGGGGACTGCTTCTTCGCGGTCTCTGGATGGCCACTGAGTGTGGCTACGCATTGCAGAGCAGAGCTAAAAGGTTTCCCTACTCAACACAGCAAGCGCTTCCAGACAGAGATTACAGACTCCAAGTCGGAGGTTAACATGTCACCTGTTTGATATGAGACAGAAGCCCCAGCTGACATGGAAATAAATCACCTGGTGTGTTTCCTGCATGACGGTGTATACCCCACTCTCTCTAGAAAAATAATTAAGATTAGGAGGCTAAATGGAATCTAGATAATGGGTCATATATTAAACTATAAACATAAAAATATTCATCCTCATGTTGTAAGAGGTCTTTCATATTTTCGAGAAAATATACGATCCAAGTCCATTCTGGTTATAGCGACTACATTCAGATACATTTTTTTGGAGATAATTAAAACAATTTTGTGTAGCATTTAACTTATATCGAGGATTACTCTCCTACCTCTATATTGCTTCATCTCTCTTAAGCACTCAGAAAGTCTCTCGGAAATAAATTCCTCCCTGCCATTCCAAAGGTTTACTTTTTCTTTCTTTTTTCCGATATGTCTGTTGTTTTTCTTTTTTCTTTTATTCGAAAGGCTGACATTATAAAAGATAAGTAACTTGGGGAGCACTGACTCATGACTCAGAGCCAATAGGCAATATGTTATCTTCAGGCTTTGTGCTCCTTGAATTCTAGTTAATATTTCTCCCTCGGAAGGAAATACTATATTATTTACCACTGAAATCCAAGCATGTTTTTTGGGAGGGGTGGGGGGTGCACCTCTCAAATGTTCATTTTTCCAGTGCGCATGTTTTTGTTGTCCAGGTTTTCCTTGGTGGTAGCGAACAAAGTGTTCTACTGTGCAGTAGGCTCTGCTCTCGCAGACACAGTGTCTGTACTGGGAGTTCCTGTCCCAGGCCCAAAACCCACAGCCCCACAGCGGCGAAGGACAAGGTCAGGCCTTAACGCTGTGCTGGAGGAATGGGGAAACGGAGCGGGGGAACGAGCCGCTGCGCTTACGGAAAAGGGCGTCGCAGAGCCCAGTGATACATTCGACCGAGATGCAATTCCAGTGAAATATTTCAAGGCAAGAACTCAATCCGTCAACACGAACGCGACCGGAGGGTTCATATTTCACGCCCAAATGCGAAATACATCTCATTTTATAAAAGTATTGTTGATCAATGGAGTAATCGTTTGGAAGATGGGTGGTTGGATAGATGAAAGGATGGATGGATGTGCGGGAATGTTTACTTTCAAGAGTTAAATTACACAATATTTCTAATATTTTAGGCTGGTACAGGCAAAGCCATATAGATGTATTTAACAGCACTGGAGGGTCAAAGAGTCAAGTCAAGCACAGCTGGTTAACTAATAGGTAAAATTAGCTAAAAGTGATTATTATTATATAATACTCTGTTATTATACTATAATAATATTTAATTATAATATATCATTATGGACAATTTTGACAGTTCTTGTTGTTCTAGGGTTATTCTTACACTAAGAAAAAAAAAACTAAAAATGAGGTCCCTGTTAAAAAGAATAATTAAAACATCTTCCAGTGAAAATCGGCAAAGTTGTCATCTGGGTTCAGTTCTCCTGTAAAAAACACTGCATTTGCTATTTACACTGGGGTACAATATGAAACCAGAAAATTCCTCTGTACTTATAGGATGTTTGAAGTTGGCTCTTCTCAGAAACCCTTCACTTTGAGTGAAAACACACAAAACATGAATTATTCAACGGCAATTTTGGTAATTCGATGATAAGAGACACTCATGTACTCGACTCTATCCAAACTTCCCAGCCCATACTGGTGAAACGTTATCCTTATTGCAGTGCTTTCCAATCGGGACCTTGGGGAGCCACAGATGGTCCATGTTTTTGCTCCCTCCCTGCTCCCTGTAGGGAAGCAAAAATGTGGACTGTCTGGCAGGGAGCTGGGAGGGTGCAAAAACATGGACTGACTGCGGCTCCCAGAGGACTGGATTGGGGAACACTGCCTTATTGCGCTGGGCTCTCACCACACTTGGCTTTTTTTTGGGGGGGGGGTGTTAAGTGGGTGCTGTTAAGTGGGTGGTGTACTGGGTTCATGCCAGAACTAATGCTTTTTTTAAACCTTACCTCAAAACCACCGGTCACATGTTTGCCGGATCATTGAAATGCCCTGGTTTCTTATTTCTTGCACAAATTCTGACATCATTCATCAATCTGAGCAAATTCATACACCCAACCTATACATTTGCCATAGTGAAGGTTGGAATTATTATATAATCGTATATCATTAAACAACCATAATAACCTGACGATTGTTTGGAGTAGTTTCCCTATTCCCACACTGATTTAACAGGCGTGCTTATATATACTACCGAATGTGTTTCACAGGTATTCTGCATGTACAATGTGAAATATGTTTAGCAGGTAATGTATAAAGTATATATACAGAACTGTGCAAAAGTCTTAGGCTGCCAAGGAAAATGTTTGAAGCCATAGATCTGTTTGCTCAAAATAAAGTCCACTTCATCTTTAGAACATACTGAAATTAAGAGTAACAGAGTAAAAACACCATAACTCCAAAAAGAAACATATCTAGTTCGATTCCCAAACCTTCATCAAGGACACCTCGGCCATTCCGAGTATCTGTTACATTTCACCACCAGCTTGCAAACTTAATTAACTTAATTAGTTAAATATTTGGATGAGGTATTGATTAGCCAAACATGGTATGTTAGTGGCTGGGTGAGTAAATCCATGAGTATATTGGATGTTTACTACAAAGTACATTGGTAAACAGTGTCGTCTTGTTATTCAAGTATATTGTAACTGCAGATCCATCCATCCATCCATTCATCCATCCATCCATCCATCCATCCATCTATCCATCCATCCATTCATCCATCCATCCCCTGTTCGTCACTTATCTGGGTCCAGACTTTAGCAGTTGCTAACAATGGGACACTCGCTACACAAAGAAAAAGTAACATCAGAAATGCCCAATAACAAAATCGACATTAAGTTACACAGTTGGTGGGATGGTGCCCCACGCCTGGGCCTTGTATTTCCCAGCATAGCCTCCGTTACTGTAACCCTTTACTGAATAAGCAGCTATAGAAGATGGATGGATGGATGGATGCATGGATAGATGGGAAGAATCAGCCAGCAGAGCTTCTACAAATCACTTCAGAAACATAGAAATGAGTAAAATAAATCACTATTAACTATTTAGTTACCCACAATTCTTTTGGTCCGAGTATTAACCAGAGAACGAAATTTGTGACTCAGGTCCAGCAGCACACACATTAACAGTGATTCAAAAATAAAAAAAACTCAATAGCTTAATAAAATAATATTAAGGGCAGGAGAGTCAATGATATAGGGGCCCGATTTTTGTAACGGAAGCGTGGCAGGTTTCCTCACAGTGGATGTGGCTGCCAATCGCTGAACCCAAAGCAGCTCACACAGCTTCACTGTCTTTATCCATTACCATCTCATACAGCTTCACACTCTAATTAAGGTTCCCAAGTCACCGTGGCAGGAGTCCTGCTGCTTTGGAGCCCCAATGTCCCACCTTAAGTAATATGCCACCTGCTGTCCGAATTAAGGATATGCGATTCTCTTCCCGGGTAAAACTAGTGAAAATACCATAAGTAACACATTAAAGGATAGAAATTGAACACAGAAGCATATTAGGAACAATTTAGGCATGTCATGTGTGACCCGTCGACTTCAGCGGTTGATTGGATCAGCAGATGTTTCACTGGTTCCTGGATTTGTAATGTTTCCTGGAGTACCAGTGTCTCAACCAGTGCTGCCCTCCTGCTAACTCTACCTTTAATAAAATAACCGGTTGCAGCACTGCAGACTATAAAGAGAGTAAGCGTTAGAAATTACTTTTGTTAAAACGCCTTTTCAGGCGAATGAGCAACTTGAACGAGATCTACACGGGATACAGCGGAGTCACGTGGCCTGTGGCTTGGCCCTTCTCTCTTACCGTAGGCATGCAAATATATTAACCTCCTCGAGAAACAAGGAATAAGTTTTAAGCAGCATTTTAGAACATAACTGCGATTTACATTCCTCTTTTGATAAATACTGCTAAATACTACTACATTCACCCTATTTAGGCCAAAAAATATATCTATATATAATGCAGTGTATGGGTTTATATGTTCTGTAAGGCTGAGGGTTATTCACTGAGCACTTGATTATAGTACAGAACAGTATCTGATTTTCCATCGAATTTCCCACAACTTCTGCAGTTTCTCTGTCCTTAGGCAGTAGTAGAATGTCAGAGCTTCCTGCTGTGCCTTTGATTGGGATTTGAGGTCCTGATGCTCTGGTATGCCTCATGTATAGTTTAACAAAAAAAAAAAAAAACCCAAATCATACAAATTGCTTAGCCGATGCAAAAGGAGATATCATAGTTTAATAATCGTGCCTTTTTTTTCGCCCACTGGATCTGATCCTGAAGCATATCACCTCAGGTTGCTGCATGCAACACTCGCGCTGTGATTTATTTAATAACCCACATTGCAGCTTCCCCCAGGATATCATGCAACATACCTCTGCATGCCCATATAAAGGAATGTGGCATGACAACATTTAAAAGTCCTTCAAGCCTTTGAACCTTGCCGTTCAGCCATCATCGGCCGAGGCAGCTTCTTGTGATGTTGGGGCGAGTGTTTTCCGTCTTTGTCACTCGTCAGTGTAGCATTAACGGAGATGTCTGTGCACGTCTGCTTCTGGATGTGCAACGCATGCGACAGGCCTGTACTCCTCCACGTTCACCCACCCTTTCCGGGAGTCGGCCCCCATTACCGCCTCATTTTCCGACCTCGCTGGAGGTCAGCGCCTCCGTAAACTGTAAAATCAACAGGTCGTAGCGGATTTGAGTCTAGCACGCCAGCACCCGGAGAAGCATAAGAGCTCTCTTTCCCGCTAATGTCCTTTGACGACAGTGTGTGAAAAAAACGGGACTTTTCTGTCGGAGGTACGGAGTGCAGAGCCGGCAGAAGCCGGACTCGAGCGCGGAAGAGGGCAGGTGAGGGGTCTGCGGACGGCGAGCGGGGAGCCGTCTCCCTTAGGCTGTCTGTGCCACATCCTCGTGAGTAAGCCGCTCTCCAGACGCCACGTGCCACCATCCCACCCACGCCGCCTCACTTCGATGACCTCATTTTCCTCGCCCAGAGTCGCCTCTGAGTCATGGCTTTCCTGAGACTCCCGGGGCTCACTTCAAAGGCCCTGCCAGCTGATAGTGAGTCCCCACATCTGGGGGGCGGGGGGGGGGGGGGGGGA
>JAODJU010000081.1:9831469-9857747 GCA_026776725.1 Gnathonemus echidnorhynchus
GGTCATTTGACAGCAGGGCACCTGTTGCTTACCAGGCGGCTTGACCATTTGTCCTGGCCCACTGTTGGAGATAGCAGGGTTCAGGGATTAGGCCGAGGTTCGGCATCTCCGGGGGAGGGGGGGGGGGGGAACAAAGGCGGCCTCTGCTTTCCGTCACATCGGTGTCACATTCCGGCTCCCCCAAGGAAGGTAGTGGGACAAAGCTCAGAGGTACCTACAAGGGAAGCCTGCCAGTCTTCTGCGAGGGAACACAAATCCGCTATTTCAGATGGAGCCATGAGCTATTAAAGAACATTCATTTAAAAGAAAGTTTTTACAGAAAAAGTAACGGCTTTGATTTTGCTTTTATTTGATGTTTTTCTATGCCCTCACACTGTATTTCTCTTAAAACAGCCTAACTGTATTTATATTATACTGTAACCTAATAATGGATAAGTACTTATGGAAGATCCCTCATACACCCATCCATCATTATTCCATCCATCCATCTGTCCATGCATCAATCCATCCATCCATCTTCCAACCACTTATCCTGCCTTGAGTCACAGGGGGGTCTGAAACTCATCCAGAGCGGCACAGGGCATAAGGCAGTCCAGTACACCCTGGACAGGATGTCAGTGCACATATACACGCACACGCTACAAGCAATTTAGAGACGATTTCGAGAACCTGGAAGAACCTGCATGAAATGGGGAGAACATGCAAACTGCAGACACCTGGAGGTGAAACATGCCTGGACAACAAATGCTCTACACCATGATAAGACGACAAGCGCTTAATATCCAGTATCAGTATTAATATCAATATCATCATTTATGTCATACAGCCAATAAGATACACCGTCCCTAAGGTGATGTAATGCCTCTTTGATCCACCACTGATTTAATCTTGACAAGAAAGGTGAATGAATTCAACTACATGGGAGAACCAGTAATAGCCTCAAAAGTCCCATTGAATGTGAGAAATCAACATGGCTGCGATTTTGCCCCGAGGGAACGACCACAAATAGACTAATGCGGCAGCAGAACAACAATGGTTTTATTAAGATGTGGCGTTGGGAGTCATTCCTGTCATGTGACATGTCATGTGATTAAAGGCTGCCCATCTGCTGATGCGAGGAATCCACGGGAGTCCCAGACAGACTTGGCATGCTGGGCCCCTTGAATAGATCCTTCAGCTGAATCACACTCGCACAGATTCCAACAGGCTGAAATTCTAATAGCAGTGGAAAATTCATTTCAAGGGGGAAAGCAAAAGCCTCACTGGACTTTCATCATGTTTGGTTACATTGCTAAACTGCTTATAGTTTACTACTTAAATTCGACCGGGTGCCTGAGTAGCACATTTATTACGTGCAAAATTAAGGCTTTTCATCATTGTCTTTTCTAACAAAACAGATTTGACCCAATAAAGGATTCAAAATATTGTTTCCTTATTAATAAATTTTAATGTAATGGTGAAAGTAACGTAACACATCAAAAGCAACTAAATAAGCAAATAAATAAATACATAAAATGCTAACAGAACATTTCGGGATATATATTTTTGCACATCGCTGTCATGAAGTTGGGAAACTTAATTGTTCTTTGTGATACCAGATATTTTCCAGTGAGAATGTGACTTCAGTAAACAGTGCTTCACTGCGGGCTGACTTCTAAGTCGGTGACCCCAGACAGTGCGAGGCTGCATGCGGCATCTGCAGTCCAGGCTACCCCCCTCTCCCAGCATGCTGTTATCTCTTCATTACCCCAAAACGACCCCACCCCCCCCACGGCATAAGCCAGCAGACTCCGTTACTGATCCCACATCACTCAGTGTCTTACCTCCGAGCCCTGCGGAGACTGCTCACGTAGGCCGTGATAGAGCCTATCTGGCATTTCCTCTGATCCTGCCTTGAGGAATGAGCGCGGCGCAGGCAAATAAAGCGGCCCAGCTGTGCCTGCGACCCATCACGCCGTGCCGCAGATACCACGATAAAGCCGCAGTTTATGGCGTGCCTGACTCACTGCAGATATGACAGAGGACAGCGGCCTCATAAAATGCATTTTTCTAAACCGCCTGCAGTGGGGAATCCCTATTTGTGCTGATACAGGCAGCCCGGCGACAGCGTGATGCAAGAAGGGAGAGCAGACCGTTGCCATGGCGAAAATGACTTATGTCAGGCGATTAGCAGCTTTTTCCACATTGATACAGTTTCTTTTATTGGACCAATTTTGGTTGCATGAAAGATGCTACTGTAAGTCTTCCAAACACATACATTTTGGATTACAATTCCTTTTACGAGTCTTTAACAGCTACGCAAACCTTTTTACAAGTTTGCAGTTTGTATGGCTTAATGCAATTTTATTACTGGATTTATTTTTACATATTTTAGGGAAGCTTTTTTTTATACAGTGTCTGTTTACTGTGTCGTACAGCGTTTTGGATAAGAAATGTTTTTAAATGTGCTTTATAAATAAATGACTTCACTTATTGCAATAGCCAAACCGGGCCTGAAGTTGCTGTGCAACTGTAAAGTTGCAATTTTTTTCACTTCTTCCTGCGCCCAGCAAAGAAAAAAGGCTTCGGCCTAACTCCAGAAATAGAGGAAGTCGTGTTTTACGCCATGTCCGCCTGTCCGTCCTTTTACTTATCAGAAGAAAAAGATGGATAACGATACGGAAGGAGATGCTTGTGTCCTGAACCTGACATCCGCCCAGCAGGAATGTTAAAGGGAATGGTGAGGAAAGTCGCCTATCCGGGAGGAACAGGAGAGCGTGGAACGCGGTAGGCGATGCTGCCGGCCTGTTTTCAGATTTACATTTGGTGGGGGGGCAGGGGGGGGGTGGTGTCGTGAGAACAACGACATTAAAGGACAGGCTTAAAGGTGTTAAAGACTGATCCCTCCTGTAATGCACATATACCGTACACTTCCTGCGTCTGTTTCTCATTCGACGCCACGATTAGGAGTTCGCTTCCAGGTGGCTTCTGGATTTGGAGAGGCATCGAAATCAAAACTTGATGAAGGACGGGGAACGTTGAAACTGCTTTCTAATACCTCTCCAGCTGCTCTGCATACGGAAGGCAGATTGTGCGAATATCCTTTGTGATGATTAAGATGGAGTTTATATGTAGGGAGTCATTGCTAAGATACCGTCCTCATACACAAACATGCCGAATTGTGTGACAGCAGCTATTTGAGACTTGGGTCTCAGTAATGCAATCCAGTAATTGCAGGCTACAGTGGGAAAAAAGACCACTTGGAAACATAACAAGATGTTACATATCTTTGGTGAGGTATGTGATTAGACAAGTGGCAACATTGATACTCTAGTATAGTCTCCTTTGAAAGTGACACACAATCACTTGAAGGACCCTTACAAGCAGCAACATAACCTACATAAAGTTACCAGATGACAAAGAACTCAACGCTGGAATGCTTTAATGTTGCGTTAATGTCTTTTCTTTTATAAATATAATGAAAATATCTAGCCGTTAGAGCAAAGGAAAGCGACTTCATTGGTTCAGTGATATGTATCTATTTGTCTATCTGTGTTTGTTACATTCTATTGCCAAACTAAATAAAACCTAAATAATATGAATGTGGCTAAATGTGTCATGGGGTAGAAGCTCTGTGGATTAGGAGACTGCGTCCATGATCAGAAGGTCAAGTCCTGTGATCAGCAGAGTGATGTTGGGCCCCTGAGAAAGGCCCTTAAGACTAGCTGCTCCAAGTTGGTCTTAGTTAGTCCTAGTTAGTCCTAGTTGGTCCTGCTCTCTCAGTTGTACGTTGCTTTGGGTAAAAGTATCTGCTATATTAATTAGTTATGAAAGGTAACATTTGCCCAGTGCTAGCTGCTTATCCTCAATAGGCTCCCTGGGAGCCAATCGCAGACATCAGGGTCACTGGGAGCCAATCCCAGGCAGCAGGGTCACTGGGAGCCAATCGCAGACAGCAGAGTCACTAGGAGCCAATCCCAGGCAGCAGAGTCACTAGGAGCCAATCCCAGGCAGCATGGTCACTGGGAGTCAATCCCAGGCAGCATGGTCACTGGGAGTCAATCTCAGACAGCAGAGTCACTAGGAGCCTATCACAGGCAACAGGCTCCCTGGGAGCCAATCACAGGCAGCAGGGTCACTGAGAACCAATACCAGGCAGCTTATAATGTTCATGAATACAATGTATGTCATACTGTATGATGTTTACACAAAGAAAAAAAATAAATAGCTATTATTCCATAAAATAAGGAAAACCGCTAAATAATTGACTTAGTATAATAAGACTGGATTTCCCATCGAACTGGAGGAGGCTGTTTCAATAGCCATTTACAGGACACTTTTGGGCAAAAAAGGTTTAGTTAACCCAGCACAGAAATAGAAAACATGTATAAATCAAGGAACAGGTACATACGAATGCAAAGAGCAATGAATACGCTTAGATTAATGCAGTCTGCTATCTGTTGAGATTTATTTCATTCCAATCAACACATGCTCCTTGGTACGAAACTGAGTCAGCAGGCTGTATACCAGGTGCATACACATCTATTTAAGGAGAATCAACTAAATTGCTGCGATTATAATAAATATCTATAAATCTGTGTTATATAAATATACACAATGGTAATTTTTGCAATGTAGGCATTAACCAATTAGTCCTGGTAATTAACATCATTATTCTGGCCCACTATGGTATATATGCACATTCAACATGCAGTACGTGCAGAAATACACATTTGGAGACCTGTCATCCACTGATCGTCCATTATTACTTATCCAGTAGAAGGTCATGACTAGTTTGCAGCCTGTGCCAGGAAGGACAGGCACACGCACTACAGGTGACTCAGCTGAACCCACGTTTTTGGACTGGGATAATAAACTGGAGTTACTGGGCAACACCCACAAAGGGAAGTCAGATATGGAGGCTACAGCCCTGACTGGGGCAGGACAGTCAGCCAGTATGGCCGTCACACGCTTTTCAGAGTGGTGAACATATACGTTTGCGGCTAGGTTTGCAAAATTCATCAAACCACCCTTCTTAAAACCAGCGAGCATCATGGGAGGGTGGGGGAAGCGGGGGGGCGTGTTGGTGATGCCAGTTATGTTTAAAAAATATAGAAAAAAAAGACTTATTTGGGAAAGTGATTAAAATGCATTAGAATATGTGCCAAGCTATTGGAAAATTGGGTTAATATTCTTAATAATGTTGCCTAAAATGTATCCATAATTTTCGTTTTGAATGTGGTTTTGTTTCACTGGGATTTAAACAAACACAGCGCAGTACCTCTCAGTAAACGTAGACAGCGTTTGTTAAAAATGGGGATTACTATGATACACCAAAATTATATTTTTAATGCATCAGTATATCTTGCATAAAATCTATTCATTGTGAGTGTGCTGTTGTGGCACGGTGATTTATACAAGCATGGCTTGATAAATGCACGGAGGATATGTTAAAAATGAGCCTGATTTTGACGGCTGTCGGTGAATAAGATCCAATCTTCCCAAGAGCCGCGGCCCTGTTTGTCCCATATCCGGATGTTCAAGAGACTGGTGGTTTTGAGGCCTGGTTCATCTGCAGGTCCCTGCTCTGTTGGGGCTTGTCAGCTGACAGTCCGGCAGCACGGAGCACGAGCGCGTCACTGGAACAGGGCCTGGAGCACTGCGCTTAGAGAGTGCCTCACTGTCCCCCGGCCAACACCCAGTCAGGTCGCGGAGAGCAGATGAGCTACGTAGCGCCCCGGCTGACTAAGGAAATAACAGGTTGGAACCTTCTCCCACACAAAGTGTGCCACAATCGTGTAGTCACCATCTGAACATCTTCTTCTCTTCAAGCCAGACAAAGGAGCATTTATTACTGACTGTGTTTCCAGACAAGTGTTTAAAAAAAGACATCCTTGAATCACTTGATTTCCACACAATGGATTGGAAAACCATATAGTAATTTTCAATTACTAATTGAGTTTTGTTGCCAACATTGATGCTCAACGTACTGACACTCAACAGACATTCCTAACTCTGATAGTGTTTACGGGCACTTATCTGATGTCTGAATGTATTTCTGCAGTTCAGGTTTTATTGCCGTCGATAAGACAATCTCGACTGATCCCTGTCTTTTGTTTTTATCCAGCCTGCAGGCTCATAAGCCTTCCTGTTCCATTACTGCATCTAGACAGCAAACGGAGACATATATCACTCTGATGCAGTCAATGAACAATTGAGAGGGTTACCAGACTGACTAATGGCGTAGGAGAGAGTTTGATATTGGAAAGACACAACTTAATAATATGAAGGTAAAGGTGTATTTTTTAGGGGTGGGGTGAATGAAGCCAAACTAAATATTGTGAGGTACACATCCCACAATCCCACAGCTTCTAAACCTCTGGGACTGACAGTTCACCCAGGAACAGTTTGATCTCAGAGATAATCCAGAGCGAGTGCGTGTTTTAACGCGGAATCACTGTGCTCACCTCATGCCCTCATGTGTTTAATCCCTTCGGTCAGGGACAGAGGGCAGAGCCACATGACACGGGCAGCTGACAGGAAGTCAGAGTTTATTAGGTTTTTTCCTTTTCAGGAGATTCTGAGTGGGGGGAGGGGGGGGGCAGGGAACAGGGGGTGACTTTCTCACATAAGTAAATTTAAAAATAAAAACGCAGTTTTGTTACATGAGCGAGCAAATGGGAAACACACGCTGAAATCCGCCGATAGCGCACCGAAACATTAGGAACTGACATCAGGCTTAGTTAAGCTGAGACAAAACAAAACACGGATTTATACCTTTTTCCGGAACAAGTGGAACTAATTAACATGAATGCCCTGGTCACCTGACTCCCCCCACTGTGAAATCCACCCCCACCCATTCTCACAATGAAAGTGGCACATTACTGATGAAGTTTTCAACACTTTTAACTACTGAGTTTATGCCATTTTTCCACACTAGCGTCAAACAAAAAATAGGCCAGACAAGGCCGTTCTGAATTTTTACTTTTTTTTCCCCATGTATGATCACAAACCTAGACTACAAGGGCTCAAATATGGCTCAAAATAATGACGTTGCAAGCATCTTTGCTTTCTTTTGAAATATTATGCACATTTATATAGATCATTATGGTGGATCTGTTTCCTTGCTTTTCGATGCATAGTTTTACTATGATTTTGCTGCTTTATCGGAATTTTGTTTCTTGGCGGCCATCCGGTGAATCGTCAAGTTTCTTGAGAAAAAAAACCCCTGCATGATATGTTGACTGAAAAATAGGTTAAAGAAGCGTTTTGTAGTTGAGCGGGGTTAAGTGCTGGACCACAGACCTGGTGCTGTCCCAAAGTGGAAAAGGAGCTAAAGTGGAAAGAGATCAGGGCGATAAGCTAGGAAGCTGTCTGGTGTGTCAAGAAGATGTATGGAAGGATTCTTCTGTATGAGAGGCATTCCAGCGCAGTTAGGGAAATATGGGCAGCTTGGGAGCCACAATCAGCAGCGATTCTATTGGGAGACGACCGGCTATAACTTCAAGCATCTCTTATTTGAAAATGGGAACTTTTTTTTTCCTGAGAAAAGCGGGAAGAGACATTTCTGGCAGCCAAAGGTGTGAAGGCACTGAACGTAGCAGAGACCATCTGGCAACTGGAAAGCAGGGAAGACTCCAGAGGTTAACCCACACAGCTGTAAATGTATCTGATCTGGGACTAACACTGCGATATGAGTACTGTATACACTTTACAGTGCAATATGCAATTTCCTCTTGCAGCTTCCACAAACACTGAGGCCATCAAGAAGGATACTCTCAGGATTACCTTTCTATGTTATACAAAGATGAGCTTTTAACTAGGAATGTAAACTTAGTGTCGCAATAAGGTCACGTTATAGATAATTCATAATAATAATATAGGTAATAAAACACTTCTATAGTGCCAATAAACATCATATAACATTTTTGCTATATGATTTATATCCTTCTAAAGTTGACTTGAATTTGACTCCTCTTAAGCAGATTAAGTAAGATATAAGATTTTCATTTGACCACCATGATTGTAGTCTGTTTGTAAGCTAACATAAAGAAGGTTTAAGAATGCATCTGTGCAAACCTATTGAGAAAAACATATTTAACCAAAAGGCTCTTGTTTTTTTCAAGTACTAAATTCAATAAATTCAAAATATCAAAACAAGGTATCAGGCATGTGGAAATGAATGCCCCTTACAATAAAACTCTTAAGTGCATGTATTTTTAATATTGGGTGAAATTACTTTTTTTTTAATATGGATGCTCTTATTTTGTGAAACAGTGCTGTCTGAAGGAGTTTCATATTGTAGTGAGAAAACATAAACAGGCTTCCTGCCGCATTCCTTAGCCTCTGCCATTGGAAGTAAACAAGCAGATGGAGATTAAACAAAGCATGAGAGCAGTCCCTGTCTTCAGATGAGCGTCTGATCGCAGCCTGGGACGTGGCCCAGACTCTCATTGGTGGAGAATACTTGTGACTAGGGGGAAACGCACAACAACATATGATTCTGATGCTATTAATTCTAATTGGTTAAGTGGCATGTGATCACAGTTCTTACATCCGCATGATGGATCACACCATTTCGGTTAGGAGAGAACTGTATGTGGATATGCTATGGGCTAGGGACCGTGGAAAAACTCTAATATCTTCACATATAATAATGAATGTGAATTTAAATTGAATTTTAGGTTGAGAGTGCAGTGAGGAATAATAATTGCGGATGTACTTAGATGACGGTCCCTGAAAATGGCCATGATATTGCATAGAAACCAGTGTCCAGTTACCATCAAATCACAAAAACAGTAGTCAGTCATCAGTAATATATTAGCAGAATTTAAAAACCAATAATGTCATCAGATACTCAATTCTTTCATATCGTAAAATGTTATCTGTATAACAACAATCATACGAATAATAATAATAATTATTATTATTATTATTGTTGTTATTATTGTTATTATTAGTCATTTAACACAATACTAAGTTTTTTTACAATAAATAATTTGAATATATGTTAAAGGATATTGAGTGATCACATTTTTGCTATTAATTGTATGTAGTTTTGTACATACATTGGTCATTATTCCAGGTGAAATGCATTTCAACACTGTGACAACAATAGCAAGTGAGTAAGAAAACACGCCCTTAAATGGTATCGAAATTTATTCATAACTTAATGCTCTACTGACAGGCTCTACGTATTAATGTGTACTATGTGGTGATGATATCTATTACCATACAATGCTTGATGATGTTTGAGGGTGTCAGTGCTATACATATACAGTATGTCTGCTTCCTGGAATACGGGAGCAGCAGTGATAGAAACCAGGAAGATAGAGGGATGAACGGAAGATGCACAAATAAGAAAGTGTTTACTGATAGCTGGTGGCAGGGGACAAGTGGAAGGCGCACAAGTGGTCCTGAGGTTGTCTGAAGATACAAAGGGACAGTGTGGAGCTCAGCCGTGGATGGGCGCTGGTGATGATCATGTGTCTTAGGGACGTGTGACACTTAAAGAGAAGCAGAGACAGACCCTCCATTATTGGCTGGCATAACTAAAGTCTAAATGAGTCCATTGACTATTGATCTGGTACTTTAATAATAATATGAGAGTGTTTTGCTGAAGGGGGAACAGTTCCATAAAGTATTCATCCGTACGACGTGACTTATTTATTCTTCAGACATGATTGGGAAGCAGCCTGACGTGCCGAAGTGCTGGCAACCTTCTGAGCTCCAAGCCACAGACTTCCTGTGACCTAAAGCGGGTGAAAAAATGGACGATCAAGTTAGCAAAGTGGGGAAGCCGCAGCATTCAGCTGAACGGACAAAAACGACGACGGTCACAGAAAATAACTCGGATGGAAGAGTGGGATTTACCGAGGATGTGATTCAGCATTATATCCGGTTATATTCGTGGGAGCGGACCTGTGAGATTGACGTCACGTGACGCTGGCGAGCTGGCTGGCTTCAGAGGGACTCAGACTGAACACTGTAACACAATCTCAGCTGTGGCTTTAAGTTACGAGAAAACAACAGCGAATTCATTTCATCTGTGCGAGCTTAATAGGGCCGTATAGGACACTGCAGGGCATCTCAAAAGATTGGTGCAATAAGTGAGCGCGTTTCCAATCTTTCCTGCAGAGAAGCCCGGCTCTATAAACAAGGACTACCCCCCCAGGCACTGTCTGCCTTGGGAAGCCCTACAATCAGCTCATTCTCCCAGGTTAGCACGGGGAGGGGGCCCGCATCACGCTCGGGACAGGACAATCGGCCCTCAGAGGAGACATTTAATTTTATTTGTTCCACTTGATAGTCATGGTGGGATCATGCTGCTCACTCTCTGCCCTGTGGGATTTTGAGTGCCTTTGGTTGCCCATCATTAGCCCCGAGCTGTGGATCTGTGAGCGCAGGTCTACACCCTCCCTGCCATTAACCCAGAGCTGTGGATCTGTGAGCGCAAGTCTACACCCTCCCTGCCATTAACCCAGAGCTGTGGATCTGTGAGCGCAGGTCTACACCCTCCCTGCCATTAACACAGAGCTGTGGATCTGTGAGCGCAGGTCTACACCCTCCCTGCCATTAGCCCAGAACTGTGAGCTCAGGTCTCCACCCTCCTTTGCAATTAGCCCAGAACTGTGAACCTGCAAACCCTTACTGCCCTCCATCTCTTTAACCTGTGAAATCCACTTCATTTACATACATCTGTTTAAGAGCTTTATTAAATCAGGGAAAATACTGTCTACCGGTGCCTAGATCATCACACTAAAACTGCAGGGTATTTTACGTGCCCTAAGTCAAGACACATCGATGAAGTGACATCGCCACTGAATATCTGAGAAATGATCAGTCAGGGACGAGTGTTCTTCTCCTTAGCCGTCTCACAGAAACCACTGTCAGCAAAACCAGCAGGACCATCCCTCCAAGACATAAATCGGAATACCGCGCACTGATTCCAAATTACACAGCTGAGGTTTAAGAAGCTCGGGGAAGCAGCAACCCTGAAGGTGACTCGGCCATTTAGCTAAAACCAGGCCTGCTTTTAGGAAGACCACCCAATGCCCTCCAGCCCTGCGGACCCCACCCTGCATCAATGACAGAGACCTGTTGGGACATCTGGAGGTTGTGGATGCTGATGATTCATAAGAGTAGCATGCCCACAATTCCATGCGGCGGGCCGGGTACACCCCACAGAACATGAAAGCGGACAGGACAATAGTACTTACTTGTTCATTCCTATCTCAGCACCAGCTGTATTTGACTTTCAGGCAAACATGTGATTTTCCTCATTAATCTCAGAAGCATTGGAACATCTGGGAATTTGCATCAAACCTATTTATTTTCCCTTTTCATGGAATCCTTCCTCTATCCCAATAATAGTATTCGTCTTGAATACGTCTAAAATATTGAACAAAAAAAAATTACACGTTGGAATCAATGTCCACTCAAGACAATATATAATATTGTCAGTCCACCCAATTTTCCCCTAAACAAATATTACATATTACATATTTGTTTAGGGGAATTAATCAGAAAGGTGACATATTTAACTGAACCGACTGATTTATACCAGTTGGAAATCTGATGCAGGTTAAGTGTTGAAGAGCAAATTTCCAAAACACAAAGAAAATTTCTGTGGACTCTTTTGCGTTTCTCAAAATTTAATGAAAGCTCTACACTGGATTACAGGAAGGATAATAGAGTTTGGGCTTCTGATAATGTTAATTTGTTCTGTTTAATGCTGTGGACCTTAAACATCCACCACCGACTGTTTCTGTATGGCGCTGAGATCAATGGGAACAAATGTTTGCTGCTCAGCTCCTGGCTTTTTCTCTCACGCATGGAAGGAGATCCAGTGAAGGTAACAAGCTGAGAATCGAGGAGTTGAGTGGACGGCTTTTCACAGGTGCAAAATCAGCTTTTACTCTTTAAAGTTAACACCCACCCGGCCGGCAGCCCTGGCAAATGAAAGGCCGGCGACACTCAAGCCCTTCAAAGCAACTGGCGTGTCACTGCAGATCAATATAGTACCCATGTGTTACATTTGGTGTTTGTTTGAAGTCCGAAGCAGGTTCACAGGATAGCAGGTTCACCCCTCAGGACACATTGCATGGTCGTTATATGTAATGAAGAAAAGATATGGAACTGCAGCTCTGGATCTAATTAAAGAAGGAAGAGTGATGCATATCTCAGTGTTTCCCCCAGAAAACAGAGGCTTTTAGAGAACTATAACAGCAGCAAAATCCCATCTAACCTGCATTTTAATGTTTGCGTTGGGTTTTTAGCTACATATTTCTGGGCAAAATGCATCGTATTAGCGACGACTGAAATACTAAAATGGAGTAACAACTCAGATATTTTAGTCTCAGCTCCTTACCGAGAAATCAAAACAAGAAAAAAGGAAAATCCACACACTGACTCCTGGCTGCCAAGTGAACCTGTAGGCCGCACGACATTTCGGACACATCGGCCGCAATGCGCCTGAGTGATTCTGACATCACAGGGAAGGGAAGACCAAGGATGACAATCAGTCGATAATTAGGCGCCCGTGTAACGTTAGGACGGCCTCCTGCTCCTGGCCGGTAGGACGGTCCGGGGGAAGGGGAGCCCTTCAGAGCACTGGGGACAAGTTAGTTCATTAACCGCTCTAATCACTTACACTCTACATCGCCTTACTGCAGTTATTAAAAGCACTTGAGAACCAGTGGAGGTCAATAACATATCCTGTTGGCCTTCATTCCTTGACCCTTCCAGCCAAGCCAGGAAACACACACTGTTATTAGTATTAGAATCTCCCTCCTTTCCTCCGCTATGCACACACACACACACACACACACACACACACACACAGGGCTGCAGCCATTTGTAACGGGTCTCACTTTTCACTGAAATACCACAGCATTTGAACTGCAAATAATACTGCCAGAATGCAGTGGGCTTTCCCCAGTGACTGCAGGCTGTTGTCATGTGCATAACACTCTCCAGTCCTATATAAATGCAAATGCCCGGTGATTCATCCGTCATCCGAAAGACAAAGAGCAGGTACTGACGCTAGAGGCAGACCTGCAGCGCTAATTAACAGAGCCAGACTAATGAGCGAGTCCCGTCACACCCCGGCCTCTGCCTAGACACGTAGCAAGAAAACTCAAAACATTTTAAATACACTTCCTGCATTTTTATTTAAATTGTGTAAAAACAAAAACTGCTAGGCCATCCGATAATTCATTCAAGTCTGTCTCTCGCGTCTCTCATGCAGTGCAGATACACACCTCTCAGTCACACAATACATTCAAATATATAAAAATATAAATGGGGAAAAAAATATTTCGGAACAATACATAGTTGCCAAATCTGGGTAAGGCACTTGATGAAGTATTGCTTTTTGGAGTGCTCTTAAACAGTCGTTGCATTATGGCTGAGCAACAAGTTTAAATACTTTCACTCTTTAAAAAATAGAGGGAAAAAAAAAACATCACTTCTTGCACACGTCCCCTATACAGCAATGGCTTCAGATACTCCTTAAGGTCGACGTCCGCTGGTGCCTCTGTGGACCGTGCAGGGCATCTACTGTGCAATGGTTGCAAGGTGCTGATGGAGATTTGGTATCGGCGGGGGGGCCAGGCGGCTTTTACCGCGGGGAGCCCATTTGTACGCTTACAGTATGACCAATGTAGGCACTTGGCATTATTCGAAAAACACTGATTGCTTCACAACGTAAGAAAAAGAACAACACTGTTTAAATGAAATGAAGGAGACAGCTGATATTTGCAAAAAAAAAAAAAAAAAAATTAAAATACCATTGAAATATATAGATTTGGCTTTTCAGTCACAGAAAGTCTGTATATAGTAACACGGCTCCACTCTGGCCCGTCTTAGTGTGCTACACAACAGCCAGATTCCTCATGTTTGTGCAGGAGAGACATTCTGGAGAAGGTTTTGGAACAGTTCTTGCATTGGTACTTTTTCACGTCGGAATGAGTCTGTAGGTGCGCCCTGAGGTTGGACCTGTCGGCGAAAGCTCTGCTGCAGTGCGGACAGGAGAAGGGCTTCTCTCCTGTGGGATAAATCGAGCAGGAACAGCGCGTTAACGACGGAACCCCATCGAGCACTTCTGCAAGCAGCCACATAGCGGCCCGACTCAACTAGCTGTTAACATGCCCTCAGGCTCCTGAAATCAGACCTCTTCAGTACTCCATACAATAACTGAACTGCTAAAATAAATGAAACTTGCACCCAATCCCACCATTACGTACTTATTATACAGTGCCACCAATCAGTCCACCCAATTTCCGCTGCACTTAACTAACTTTTGGATCACTTTAAGAAACCAAACCAGATTCTCAATCCATTCCTCAAAACCTGCTGTTGGGTGTAAGAGATGGTTGCATAAAGCCCATAGAGTAGCCTAATTTTAATAAGCGCTTACCCGTATGCGTCCGGATGTGTCCTTGCAGCAGCCAGGGTCTGGAGAAAGCTTTGCCGCAGATCTTGCATACACAGGGCAGCGTGTGCGTCCTGATGTGCATCTTCAGGGCCCCCAGACTCACGTACTCCTTTTCACAGTATTTGCAGCTGAAGGACTTCCTGGCCTGCGCGTCGCAGTGCAGCTGCTTGTGCTTGAGCAGCCCGGAGTACGTGGAGTAGGACTTGCTGCACAGCGCGCACTGGAACTTCTCGGCTTCGGCGGCGTGAGGCTCGGAGAGCTTCGGGTGCAGCCGCTCATCTTCGTCGCTGCCCGGGCTCTCGGAGCCGCTCTGGGCTTTGGAGGACGTGTCGGACAGCGGAGGGGGGCTCAGGCGGCCGAGGGACGACGGGTATGCGGAGATCGGAGACAGATCGCTAGGCAGCGGGGACAGGGGCAGACTGCTGGTAGTCCATACCGTGATGGGATTGTACGCTACCGAGCTCAGGATCTCTGGCTGGGGGATGGCGGGTGCCGGGAACGACTTGTACAGATATGGCGAAATAAACACTAAACACAAAAAGAAAACACACAATGAGCAACATAACATTAACATGTAACATTGTTTAAAACCGTACAACAGGTTTCGGAGGCTATAACTTTGAAGTTAATCTTAACATTTAGTTAAAACACACGTTGTCAAAGATCAGAAAAATATACTACACAATATTCCGATAAAGAAATTAAAATCGTCTTCAAAGACACTAGCAACATTGTAACAGTCGGAAATGAACAAAAAGGAAACTGCATTGTTAGGAAGATTAATAACAAAGTGCGCTTAAGTTATATTAAACTAAGGAAACTTGCAGCGCCTCTGGTTTAACTTCTTAAAACAAGAAAAAAAAAAAAACAAACTTTGCCTTTACCTGTTGTACTGTCGAGTTCACTGTAATTTGGTTTCTTAGCTGAGTTAAAATGTTTCTTAACGAGAAAAGAGCGCGGCATCTTGAGGGAAAAAATGCACACACACACAGACACACACAGGGCAGCGATTGAGGGAAAACTGGTTTATAAATATAACGGTCCCAGCCCAGTGTGCGAGAGCGACAAATCACTGCAAGCGCGCCGCTTCCTATTGCATAGTCCGGGGGAGGAAGGCAGACAAGTGCAGCGCTGCAGCGGCGGGACGGCCGAGTGCAGTTTAGTGCGGTAAATAGTCTTAGTCAGGTGCAGGGGCGGGGCCACGGCTGCCTCATTTACATATCACTCCGACCTCGAGCCAATTAAAACGACGCGTTTCTGACGTCGGGCGTCGGTGGGCGGGGCTTCGGGTCCACCTTCTGGCGAGACAGGTGTTTGTCAAAGAAGCAGGCGAGCGGCCGGGAGGGACTTCGGGGCGGATGGCGGTGTTGGGACTTTTTGGAGGGAAGCGCGCTTATCATCAGGGGGGGGGGCACCTTGTGGAATAATAGGACGGTGCGAGAGAAGTGATCGGCAAAAAAGGACGTGTGACATCTCGCGAGTCAGCGCTGTCGTCGCCACGTGGGACGCTGGAATAACTTGTGACGCGGGTTGTCTGCAAAGCAAAGCAAAAATATGTAGTTGAAAAGTGTTACACTTCCAGATTTTTCTCAGATGCCACAATTAACAAGATTAATTAACATTTTAATAATGTAAAGTAATACTGTATATACAAAGGAAAAGATGCAATTTATATATTCTGCATGCACCAGTCTTCGTAAAATTTCCGATTAATTAGCTGCTGGGGTATTATTTTCTCCAGTTTTACAACTACGATACTTCTAATAAATCTCCTGCCATGCATGTCCACTTGCCTATTCAGAGTTATTTGCAATTGGAAACATTTCGTTTACAATGAGAAGTGCACAAGAATAACATCAACAGGTATGCGTGCAAGAAAGAATTCAGTAACACTAAAACTATCAGCAACATTTAGACGGTCACATCATCTATATAAAATAATCATTCATTAGGTGTCAGCTGGGGGAAATAAAATACTTTATGTACCTTTATTCTATTTCGGCGTCCCCCTGCTTACAGGTGGCGCGTGGGTTTCATCATCACGTGGTCGTAATTCTCCTGGATCTCCCCGGCTGGGAAGGAGTGCGCTCTGCCGCCCCCCAGTGTGCAGCCTGCAGAACGGCCCAGTGCATGATCTGTACACTTACGTGTTTAGCAATTTACACGGATAGAAGACAGCGACGCCTATGGGTGTGCAATGAAAAACGTCATGGAGACGTTACTCAGTTTTTATTTCATGAATATCCTTATCATTATTATGCATTATGTACAACAGAATAGCATTATAGCATTCATAATTACACTGTAATATTTATTATATCCATTTTTATTATGCAAAATTACCTAAGAGAGCCTAAAGTTTTGAAAACTATGGCCAACGTAATTTATTCTTGTGTTATAGCGCCACCTGTCGGGACAAGTATTTTTTTTCGAGGTTGTATAGCTTTTGCTTTAGTAAGTTTTCTAAAAGATACTTAGAATTAATAGTTTTTCGAAGCTTGGGGTTAACGTAAATTTCAGCAAGGTATATTTAATAATGTTGCAGTCCAATTAGATGGAAGCTCATGCTTGTGGTTTTAAATAGGCACATTTTATTTCCAGGGTGAGTTACTTTTTGTGTCATTCAGCAAGTAACTTAATCTGAAATCGATCCAATTTTGATGCAACTACACGAATCGACAACAATAAGCAAAATATACGATAAGCTTTGTAAGTCCCTTTACAAAACGTATCCCGTAACTAATAATGCTAAAGCTTTTAAGCTATGTGCAGGATTATGCTAATACGATATAATAGGAAAAAAAAAACTTTCTCGGCAGCTTTATTAATATATTAACATAACAGATAATACACTGTCGTCGGAAATTCAAAAAGAATTGTAATACGTTCTGGTATCAAAAAATAGCTTAACAGCTTTTAAGTTAGAGCTCTGTAAATTTTTTACTTTGCATAAGTGTCCTGCTGAAAGGTGGCTTTTCCTTCAAGTGTTAGTTTAAACAATTTAACAGCTCGTCCCGTGATATTTTCTTATATCCTGCACAATCCATTCATTATTTCCTCCTGTCGAACATCTTGCTGTTGACAAGATGCCGATAAGATTAAGAACCCCCTCCGTCGCCAGGCTTCACCGTAATGATTTGTGTTTCGGGAGTCAGTGACTGTTTGTAGTGTGCCACAGTCGGAGCTTTGAATTGCGGCCACAGATCTCCATTTCCAGAGAACCTTTCCCCCACATTGTAACTGGGTCACTCTCATTCCTCCCGCAGACTCCAGCTGTGCTTTCACATGGTTATTTTCGAGCAATAGCTCATTTCTTGCCATCCTGTTCTACCAGCTAGTCTTATGCTGAGCTCCCAATAATGTCAGCTGGTTTACATTTCATCCACCCTCAGCCCCTGTACCCTTTAGCTCGTCCTACGTGATTTTCTGGCTTCTCCTTGGCCTCCTTCACAAGTCTACATCTTCAGACGCCGGCTTTTGAAGGATGGCCGTGTGTAGGCAGGGTCTGGATGGTGAGATGGTGCTTCCACTTTTCAATCCTCAGTCATTAATCATTAGGCATCAGTCATGCTGACTGAGATGCCCACATAAGCTCATTTCGTTTAGCAAGCTTTCCTTACCGTGTGCATTTTGTGTTTCTGCTCTTTAGTCTTCACTTCCAACGACTTACAATTCCAGTTTAGTGCCCAGCTCTGGTCTCCAAGCAAACCGTGTTTTTTATTTAGAAGATGTGACAGTCCTTTTTATGAAGCACAGCTGGTGATTTTTATGAAACGACACATTTCTGAGAGGAAGCTTGTGTGTCTGGCAGTCGCTGTGGTTAGGGCACCCTGAGTTTTATGAGGAAGGCTCAGTCTGTCACTACTAAGCAGCGTTTTTTTCAGTTGTAGAGGAATTTTGATGTCCCTTCAGCTAAACTCTCAGTATCAGCTCCAAATGCATTTTAAAACAATTGTTTTTTAAGCTTGTGGCAGTGTGAGCAGCTTTTTCCAGAAAAAAAGCTTGCAACAATCTTTAATATTTAAATACTAGTACTTGAATTATAATGTCTATAATTACATTACCCATTTTCATAAATACGTAATTACCTGTTTTAAATATTTACTTTTATGTATTTTACAAATGCATGCAAGTGTTATGTATTATAAACCTTCATAGTTTAGTAAATATAAAATGGAAAAGTAACGGCACGTTGTTTTTATAATGAAAGATGGAACAACAGTTTTGAAATAAAGTGATCAACCTGTTTCGGTCAGATAAAGTTACTTCAGTTACTTAATGTCCAGAAACGCAAATCACACATTTTAGAGCATTAAACACATGGGCAGTATTTTGTAAAAATCATAGCCAAAGCAAACACTTAAACCTCATAAAATCTGCTGCATGACCCGAATATTGCTGTCCATCAACTCACTACTGTACTCACAACTCACATTACAGACTTACCGGCAAAGACAAAATGTAGTATTTGCTTCCAAAATTCTACCTACAAAGATTTGCCTTTGAATAGGATTGCTTTTATAGATGAAATACATAGGCTTTGTTAAATGTTAAATATTTTTCCGTGATTAAGATGTTGAATTTATTGTGTTATTTCCATTCATTAAAATTCAGCTGTGGCGATAGGGGTGTGGTAGGGGGGTAAATACTTTCTAAGTTATCCAGAAAAGAAAATCGAGAAAGTGTACTTACCTCTAAAAGCACATTTCCGAAAAGGACAAAATATTGTAACTCTCAACGCCTTAAGCAAAAGCCTCATAATCAACCAAATCCCTTAATTCCTAATCCCTCTGGCATCTTCTTGTATCGATCATTATCTAATGCCTAAACATACACATGCTATATAACCACCAATACACCATATCATCTTGTCGGTGCAGAACATATGTCCGTGTTTACGATACTTGTGTAATGCTTCTAATATACCTTGCTTGTATTTTGCTTTGGATAAAAGTTTCTGCTAAATAAATATCATTTTGTGTAAATAGAATGTGGCTTTCTCTGCAGGATTTACTGGACAACCTGCATACATTTCATCAAGAACAGACACTAGGCAGTGTGGCAGACAGTCATAAATCATCCAGTGCCATTTTGAAAAGAATTCTTCAACATATGACAAGATAACAGGGAGAACAGTGCATACAGTATATACAGTGTAAAAATCTTAGACTGTCAAAGAAATTGTTTCAGGCTATTTATCTGTGTAGTACATGTATATTCGCTCAATTTTTTTTTAAGTGAATTAATTAACAGCAACGTAATAAAAAAGTAGCAGTAATTTCTTATATTTTGGAAAAAGGTTGCCAATATCTTGGTGGATGGGTAGAAGATGATCGTTGTAACACTTTCTATGAATACCATTTGTATAAGAATCTATGAACACATTCATTACACATTATAATGCATTCATAAAGCATTATAAACCCGGCTATGAATATTTATAAAAAGGCATAACACATTATAGCCATGTTTATTATGCATTATGAATGCTTTATGAAGCTCTCATCTATAATGCACTATAGATACCTTGATAATGCAGTACAAAGCATCCTTAATTCTTATACTGACCATTATAATGCATTATGAAGGTATCTACAGTGCATTAAAGACGAGAGCTTCATTGGAGCTTATGAAGTATTATAATCAATGCTGTAATGCCTGAAATGTCATGTGGTGCAGCTGTGAGACATTCATCTCTTGTATTTTCATCTCTTTGACCTCGAACTACGCCTCAGTGACTAATGCTGTTGCTCTCATCTGTTTCCAGAAACCTTATTTTATCAACATATCTTATTTTCCAGCACGAAAGACACTGTCAATATTCCAGCTACATTTTACCCAACCTGTAAGTACTGTATTAGAAGCTATATGTCCATGACCACTGATTCAGTAAAGACGCCTTCTCTGACTGCTTCATGTGCAGTTAATTTTTGTTTTGAAACTTTGTCAATACTCGGCAAACTGACACTGTTTACATTTCCAAAAATATTCCGGTTGCTAGTGATTACGTTCTGAATGGCTTTCAGTCATATTGCATTGTTGGCAGTGACCATACTCACAATGGCAGGCTCTCGCTCAGCTGTGAGCGTTTTTCCGTGCAACCAGAGCATGGTTAGTATTATTTGTATAAACGTTACATTTTAACTGCATTTTTAAAATCTGAAGTACACTGACAATCTATAATGCAGAACTGAACTGAAAAGCTCATTTAGACCTATGTACAGTGTAGTACATGCTAAGGTAATATATTACCTGTTATTGCATTTCAATGTTCTTATTATTGAGGTCATGGTTGACCCATTGAAATTTGGCTAGACTCCCTGATCAGCTTCTCTCATTGGAAAACCGTGATTTATGACTTAATAATTATAGCCTGGGTTTGATTGGGAAAGTCTATGATTGCTGGCTGAAGCCACATCTCACCAGAACTAATCCATACACCCATCCATCATCCAATGGCTTGTCCCAAACGTGGTGATGTGGGGGGGGGGGGGGGGGCCTCCCAGAGGGGACACAAGGATGGGATACTATTACTAGAACAAATTATAAATACATATTTGATCTCTGTTTACAATAATGCATCTATTCGATGATATTTGATGAGTGAAATACTGTATAAATGAAGACTGAAGATATATAGATAGATCAGGGCCTAAAGAGGAGTGAAAGAAAGAAAGAAAAAGATTTAACAGGTGATGCAAATGAGATCAGTATGTGGGTATTGTGTAATTCAGAAAGGGTCTCTTTATATGTATGAACTGTGCACACAATAAGCTACCCTAAATACACACAGTGAAATATCTGACAAACATGCAGCACCTTCGGATAGGGACACGTGTACTGGGTGTGCCTTAGTGTATTTTACCATATTTATTCTAATATAGAGTATGCCCATTCTAGGCCACTCTAAACAACATTATACGTTATACTGATGAGGCAGGCATCAGTTTGACCAAAGGTAAGCAGGGAACCAGTCATTATGCCGTAATTCCTGCATGTTCCAGGGTGGTAGAAGGATACTGATTGTCTACACTTTAAATAGACATAGATAGATAGATAACAAAGGAAAAACAAACAAATAGACATCAATACACAGTAACAGTATAAAGAATGTAATGGAAAGTATTGCACGGAATTCTGTGGTAAAAAATATATATAAACAAATAGACGTGCTCAGTGGGTTGTTCAGTGAATGAATGAATGTTCTGTGAACGTGAAATCATGCAGGAGTTTCCACATCGGGTGACCAGTTAGCATGAAACCCTGATATAGTGAACGCTTGCTGATCTTATTCCAGCAAGGGAGCTTACAGATGGACGGCAGTGAGTTTCTGCTGCCTGAGACCTATCTGTGGATGGTCACGGCGTGCGACGCCGGTGTGACGTGGCCAGGTGGAACTGAAAGGTGAGGTGCTGTGTCTTGCTGCTTAATTCGCTTTACAGGCACCATGACGTTTCATGCTTATGTAGCACAGCGCACTTTTTACATTGATTTACTGTAGTTCAGAATGTATTATGCTGGACACTGTTGCTTTTCATGAAACCTGAAAGTAAATGCAATCGATCTTTAGCAGAACTGAATTCTGACAGCGGTGTTTTGTATTCATTCGCAGTCTGAAATGAATGTTATCTTAAATCTACTAAAACGTACAAGGTGACCGCTCCTGTGATTATATACGAGTCTGATATGCTTGATTTTAAGGGATGGGAGTACAGCTGTGGGTGTTTGGTTTGGACTTCTTACTGTTTACACAGGATGAGTATTAGCAGTTTCAGTAATTGTGCTAATACTGGTGGGTATCAAAAATTTATAAAATCAGGCAATAAATAATGTAATGGGTAAATGAAGGCCTTGAGGAGATCAAGGTTACAGGGAATGAATAAAACATAGATAGATAGATAGATAGATTTTTTCACTCTGGGAAAGCACTGCATATTGATAAACGGTTTATTGTTAATAGGTGTACTATAAGCATTCACATTATATAATATCTATAAAATGTTGACATGTATTCTATTCCATGATAGTCAATATTACAACATTTTAAAAATTAATCATGCTGACAGTATGATATTGTTGAATATATCTGTTTGTCTCATGATCAAGTCACCTGTCGTCTGTATTCTGACTCCATACTGCCCCCTTCAGTATGTTCTAGTCACAGGTTTCCAGCATCAGATATTTAAAAGCCAAGAATGGCTTATTCTTTTAAGGCATCTTTTAAAATCAAAAAGATATGTCATATATTTGCTGACATTTCTACATCATATCCAGTACGTTTGATAATTTTATTTTGTGACAACAGAAAATGCTAAATCCTGTCAGCTGAACAAAGCTTTATAATCAAACAGAATGCTAAACTGGGTTTTCCTATTCGTTATATCGTGACGTGACATCCACAGTAAACCTCAAGTGGGGGGGGTGGGGGGGGGGGCTGGAGAAATTATGGTCCACTGGGATTTGAGTAAGGAATGGGAGGTTTATTTGGGCATGGAAGCAGAGACAGGTTTAAGAAAATGATGGCGAGGAATAGAAATGTAAGACAGCTGTTTTGGCTTCGGCACAAGGGAAATATATTATTCACTCATCTGGCCCTTATTAATTCTGTAATAAGGCACAGGAGAATGAATGGACCTATTATCTGACTTTGCCGCGTCCTGAGACATTATAGCCAACTTACAACCTCATGCTGGTGTCAGGTCGATTAGCAGAGCGGTCGGCTTACTGAATGCTAAGTAGTTCACGCAATAATGAGCTCACCGTTATGTACAGAAATAGTCACCTGCTCTAACGGACTTTGGGAGAAGAGAGGCAAGAATCCAAAGGTTTGGAGAATATAGAGGACAGAGGGCAGAAGGTAATAGAGAGGGAAGAAATTGAGAAGATAGAGGAGGTAGAGGCAGAGGAAGGAGAGGTAGAGAGCACGAAAGAATAATCTCCAATGATTTGAGAGCAGCTTTGATTCATCAGATCATCAATCAGGCCTAACAGGGACTGGATGAACAGTTTCTTCAGTCATTCCAGTGTTTCAGAGGGCAAAGTACATAAATGTTGACTGGAAATGTGAATGCATAAAGCAGGAATATGCATATATGTTTTAGCATGTTGCGTAATACAGAACAAATAAACATACTGAATATTCTGCCTTGCAACACTTATTCAATGTATGTTCCAATAGCTTTGGTGCAAGATAATTGTACATTGGAATCAGATTTATTCCTTAGAATTGAGGAATATGAACTTTATGATAAAAAGGACGGATATTCACATGCAAGGTGTTTATTGTCAATGTCATGGTCATTGAGCGCAACGCCATAAGCAGATTGAATTACTCAGGATAACAGCATGGTTCTTATCTCAGCCTTGACGGATTTGCTTCTGACAATCTCCAGCATGCACCTTTAAATGTTATTGGTCTACCCAGAAAAGGGGTGACGTGATATGATATATCTTTAAAATAACAATACTGATATAAATGCTAAATAAATTGATTCTAAGCGTTTTATGTGGAATTCTTTGCATTACTGTACTCTAAAGGAGTGACTCAGTTGCAAATTGTATTTGTAAATAAACATCACCATCAATAACTTCTGCAATAATACAGTCTGATTTCCAGAATTTTTGCAGTTGAACACTTTGAATTTAATCAGATTTTTTTGTCTGTTGCTTAGCATTATAGAAGTCGTACCTGGGGTTCATTAAACATGCAATATTCGGGTATAAAAAACATTTATCATTCTAAATCAAAGCACATCAAAGCAGAGTTAGCTTAGTGAAGCACCAGGCCCAATCCTGGCTAATATTGATTTTTGCTGCAGTAGTTGACTTCACACTGTTGTAGTCAGAGTCAAAAGCTTTTTCAAAGACCTAAAATGAACATTTCAAAGCCCCTCTGTCCATGTGCAATGGACAAAACTTCTTAATGGCTTTCAGAAAGATAGATGAGCAATTACAGAAAGCCTTTGATTAATGCTGACAGTGGGATATTGCAGTGTCTTTAATACTCAAGCACTGGGCTTTGCTTCTATATAGCTGCCATTATATTTGTGCTGGACTGTTTGGTCTACATGTTTGCCTTTTATGTAATATTCAGTTTTGGTTAAAGATAACATCCATCCTCTTTCCAAAATCTCTTTTCTAGTACAGGGACACAGTGAGCCTCCGGAAATGCAGTCACGGATTTTTATAAAATTGAGTTTCCCCTTGTGGGTAGCGAAAAAATGGTCCCCACAATGACAGGATAACAGGTTTTTAATCAGACTATTGGGACATTTGTTCCCCACGATGTAATGTATATCTGGACCACACACACACGCACACACACACACACTGTAGGCAATTTAGAGACACCAGGGGGGCATGCAGAGCATGGGGGGCATGGAGGAGCTTGGGGGGGCATGCAAACACACAATCAGGGGCAGAAACCAAAGCCACTTCACAGGAAGAGTGAAGCCTCAGTGATGCTCACTGACAATGGCCACCCATTTACATGGGGCCCCGAGGGACCCCTGCTGGCCACAGACAGTCACTACATTGGGCAACGGGGGGGCCCCAAAGTGCCTTTTTGAATGGGGCCCCCAAACTCGCACATTCTCACGGAGAAACTTCATTTCCTACTCAAAATAACATTCCTTATTAAAATATGCAAGAATACTTTTAAAAGGCATCGTAAATAAATACAAATACTATATGAGATACAGCTGCAGGAAACAGGCACAGCATGGATATACATATAGGTCAGCTTCCCCATGCAGGTATCATGCCGTAAAGCTATAAAACATTTTCCATATTGCAGTTATGTGATACACGTACAGTGCATGTCTTCCTTGCAGTTTTGGTACAGTGACTGCCTTGTTCTGTACATTTGGTCTTTGTACATTAAATCCCAGGTCCATGAGAGCAGTGCACATTTCTTAGGAAGACGTTACGAATTGCCTTACACTGCAGTGAGCGCAGTAACACTGCTCTACCCCGGCGCACCCCAGTCGTCAAGGAGTCGGACTCACAGCTAATTAGGCTATGCTGCTAAAGGAGTCGCCCCGCTTAAAGTCTGCCTGCGATTGTGCCCAGCTGTAGGTCAACCTCATTCAACAACTTACTCATGAAGATGACTGCCTTTGTCATCCGCTTCTCAATTAACTTTCCCGTCACCCTGTAATTACAGCGGAGTGGGAGTGTTTGGATGAGCCAGCCTGGGATTGATTACTGCCGCACAGATTTAGCTCTTTCCGAGCTCCTGTGGTCCGTTTGAAGGAGATACCTACTTCACTGGCCACTGGCCTGACAGACTCGGTTTCTGTAAAAGGACAGCCCTTAAAATGTCCATGTACCAGGGCAGTACCACAAACAACTGAACGTACAGTACCGTGCAAAAGTCCTATGCAGCCACAGAAAATGATGTTTAAATGATCCTCATGTTGGTGTAAAACTATGGTATCACGTCTATCGAAGTGTGTTAGCTTAGCCGTTCCAAAATTACCACAGTATTGTGCAACAGCTGTCCATTTCACCGGTGTATTTTTTGACACGACCACCAGCACACCTTGTATAGCTAATCAATATCTCATGTAGTTATTTAACAAATCAAGCTAATTAATTAATTGAGCTGAGGAGAGGTTTGGGAACGAAGCGGAGTTCATCTCGCCATCGAAGGCCGTCCAGAAACTTTTTGGAGAACAGATGGAATTCTTTTTCATTTTAATTGTGTTACTGTTAATTTGCATATATTATAATGTTAAATCGTTTTTTTTTCTGAGCAAATATATACATACTACCAAGATAAATTTCTATATATGCTACCACTTGGTAACATTATTAGAAATTACAGTGTTAATTTTCATTGTTATGCTGATGATACACAAT
>JAODJU010000081.1:9857847-9872385 GCA_026776725.1 Gnathonemus echidnorhynchus
ATGTAAAGCGCATTGAGACAATGTAATGTTGTGATAATGCGCTATATAAATAAAATTGCATTGCATTGCATTGCAAATAGGCATAAAAATTTTCTTTGACTACCTAATACTTTTGCACAGTACTGTATTAGGTTGTTAAATATATTCTATGTTTACAGTTGTCTAGCATGCATTTTTGTCATTCTTATCATTTTTAACATTCATTTGTCGATGCTAACAACTCTAACATTTTTCCTGAAGAAACTCCAAATACTGTCCTCAGTGGTAGAATACTTTGACCCCACCTGGAAGCTGAGACAGTAAACTGGAGGATGTGAGCCTATATCTGTAAGCACCGTGCTACCCGCTGACCTACAAATAATGATATAACCCCAATGTGACTCTCCATCTGCAGCTCTGAAGGAATTTCTGTCACCTCTCAGGTCAGTGAATCTTTCACATAAGAAAATAATGTGGGCAGCAAACGGCCCTGGTGAAATAAACACACAACTACTTTTATTTTATCACTAATCTGGGGCCTCAAAACTCAGGAGTAACATTAAAAATTCATCTAACCAGCTTCGGTAATTCTTCAGCTATAATGGTAATGGATAAAATGATCAATTCTGAAAGACAGTACGCACGCGTACGCTGCAAAAGACGGGCTTAGCCACCTTTTTGTGTACATTCATGAATGATACAATGATTTCAATGTGCTGTTGACTTTTTATTTGTGAGCTCAATTTATCTCAGCTCCCTTAGTCCGTATTATGTCTGCTTATGTGTTGCATTGAACTGATGTCTTTTGGACATTTGATTTTTCCGCAGCCTAGAGCCCATTGCTTGCTGTGAAGATGAAAGTGGGCAGTCGCTTCATTGGTTACTGACCCAGCATCCAATTAGTTACTGGTGTTTTTAATTGGACCCTGGAAATCCCAGTTTGGGGGTCTGGATCACTTTCTTCCATGTCAAAGCTGGTGATACTAGGGTTATCTCCTGCATATAACTGGAAACCCATGTTGAATTGATACTGGAAAATGAAATTATTCATTTTTGAATCCAGCAATGGTGCCCCCTTTCAGCTTTCCATAATTCTCTGTTAATAGACACAGACATTAATGGGTTTAGTTTAAGGGGATTCAGTAAGATTTGTTAGTGTTTATGGTGGCACGAAACTGCACCAAATGTTTACGGTAATATGAAAACACTAACTTAGAACAGGTGGTTAGTTGTCATGTATAGTCAAGAGTCACTCGATGACAGGGATGCATTCTGATAAATCTGTCGATAAGTGATTCTGTCATCGTGCAAACATTGTAGAGTATACTTTCACAAAACTAAATGGAGTAGCCTGTTACACACATAGGCTAAAGTACTTTTTTTATAAATAGTAAGAGTACGCTCTAAAATAACATAAAAAGTACAGTATAGCAAATACATAAACCAGTAACATAGTTATTATCATTATGAAGTATTATGTACTGTACATAATTATATGTGCTACAGTTTTATATGACTGGCAGTACAGTAGCACCATCACAAGTACGTGAGTAGTGTGTTGCACTATGATGTCACTAGGCAATAGGATTTTTCCAGCTCCCTTATAAGCTTATGGGACCACTGTTGTATATGTGGTTCGTTATTCACCGAAACATCTTTATGCTGCGCATGACTGTATTTAACTATTATGTAACTTGCCAGGAAATTTTCAGTTTTTTTTCTTCTGTTTTTCCAGTTTTTTTTTGCTTCTTTTATAAATGAAACTTTATGACTAGAAACTGACAGGATGGTGCCTCATGAGGGTTCGAGTACAAATGCAAAATGCCACCAAACAAAATGAATTCAAGACTTTTAGAGTTGGAACTCAGGAATTACAAACAGGCAGACCCAGATAACTTGGCAGTAAGATCCTGAGACAGAGTGAGTCTTTCGACAAAAGATCCTCATTCTATGTAGGACTAGGTGCCAGAGGCAAATTCACACAAGAGTCCACAAAAGTTTTCAAACAAAGATGCTTCCCCATGCAGACGACATTAAACACAGGTAGACTGATGAGTCCCAAAATAAGTTAATCACATATGAAGTCCACAGGAACCCAGTACTAGCTAGGAAAAAAAAACTGGGAAATCATATAAGGAGAGCTCACTACTACTGTAAGTGTGTTCATGGGGCTGAAGTTTCCAGAAGGCTAATGCTCCTGTTTGCTCCTTAGCACCCCCTGGTGACCATGGATGCGACAGATGGTTGTGGGTAACTATTCAATCATTCTTTGCTTAGGCTGTAGGAATGTTATCACCAAATGCATAGAATGTAACCATGAATATATGTGCCAGGTGCCCATATCCAACTCAGTAATATGCTGAGCAGACAAGCTCGAAGAGGTCAGATAATCTACATATAAGATTGAGAAACAAGGGAAATATATTTCCATCAGAAACTGGAGTAGATATGACTTCAAATAGTGATTTTTCACATCACACAGAAACATTTTTTTTACAAATATGTGGTTGATAATGATAAATTTATTATAATGCTGGGTGAATTTCTCTTCAAATTTTTAAAAATAAAATACAATAAGCCATAACTGTGAAACACAAAGACAACCTTTGTCCCTTTTCACCTGCTAAAATTGAGGATGATGTGAGGATGATGTGAGGCAATATGAAACAAGTTAACTGAGATCTTTGTTCCCGGACGAGACCCAGTATTACTCTCACAAGCACTGTCTACAAGAACATATATGAAACAGATGTCAGCAAAGCGTTGTGTTTTTACAAGCTGTCAAAATCCTTTTAATGTCTAATCCCATATCAAGACAAACTCTGAATTATGAGATACCATTACAAACAATTACTAAGTTAAGTGGATCATAGTGTTTTTTTCCTGTTAAAATGGAATGATTCTGGAATGAAAAATGGCAGATTATTATAGCAGGCAGAAGAGTAAAAGCATGAATATTTTGTCTCTGGTAAATGGATAGGGGGGGCCAGTTTCAGGCAGAACATGGACACATCTGGCTATTGGCTCATCCTGAGGGTTTGTCTACCAGACCAGGCAACACAGAGTCTGAGAAGAGATCAAGGCATCTCATTCCAGAAGCTGCAGCAGGCTGACAGTTTTATTTTGCTTATTACCAAGAGGTGTCACTAACTTTGCTGTAT
The DNA here is from genome assembly GCA_026776725.1 of Gnathonemus echidnorhynchus. NCBI lineage: Eukaryota > Metazoa > Chordata > Actinopteri > Osteoglossiformes > Mormyridae > Gnathonemus > Gnathonemus echidnorhynchus. The sequence goes on from JAODJU010000081.1 coordinate 9,860,988, forward strand.
ACGGTTCACTATTTTCACAAAAAAATGTAATTTTTTTTTTTTATAGTACATCAAATGTTCATACATAGTCTTTGTCTTGAGCTAATGCATTTGAAAGATGAACATGATTAACCCAAAACAGCATTTAACACAGCTAGGAGAATCTGGAATTGAAAGGAAGCTTTCGCATGTTTGATTCCTGTAAACTGAGGGCCTTGTTGCCCCTGAGACAAAACGATTGAACATCTATCGACAAGGTCAGGAAGCGAGCAACCAAATTATATCTTCGCACAGTTACCCACTAAGCCGAGGCTTTCTGTTGTGATTCACAAAAAGAAGTATTTTTTTTTCAGAGTATGAATGAAAATTTGAGACAATGTAATGTGAAAGTGTGCTATACAAATAAAATTTGATTGAATTGAATTGGAAATTTTTAAGTGAAGAGCTGCTTAGTCGGAAAGTAATAATTGACCGTAGAGGGGTAAAGGTACAAGTGATCTATGGTACACGACGACTGAGCAGGCGAGTTTGGAGGGGCAGGCCATGGCAGGCATCACTGCGGACAGCACAGCTTCTGTGACAGGGTGGGAAAAAATGCACCTTTGGCACCGGTTCAGAGAAAATTGAAGGGAGAATTTCACATGCGGCAGCCATTTCTCACTGCATCATTAATCAGCTGCCACTTTGCAGCAAATGCTGGAAATTTAAAAAATGTGAAGTCTGTAGCGGTGAAAAGCATTGATTTTATCGGATTTGTGGGCCTCAAATACTGCCAGTCCTTGATTGTACGGAGGAAATCCAGAAATGTTATGGAGATTTGCTGTTTTTTTTTTCCCCCAAAAAATGATGGCTTATACAACAAAATTGTCTTTTCTCATTGTGTTGAGAAAGGAAGTGGAAGCATTACGTTTCTCGATGTTGTGATCCAGAAACAGTGATGAATTTAGCTGATATCACACAAAAGCCAAATCTCCATAATAGGAAAGTACTGGGGCCAAACTTTGTAAGAAAAATTTTTGGTACTGAGATGCAGGGATTTTTTTTTTTGTCATAAGGCTAAGTCTGTGGAAAAGCTAAGATTACAAAAGGTACATCTGTTAAAGACAGTACAACATCCATCCATCCATTCATCCATCCATTCATCCATCCATCCATCCATCCTCCAGGTACATATCCTGCTCCGGGGGAGGAGAGAGGCAGAGCCTGTTCCAGCCAGCACACGGCTGGGTTCACTCTGCATAGGAGGGCAGATCATCACAGCACACATGTTCACACACGATGTAAGAGTAAACCATGACAATGTGTGTGCTTATACGAAAATAACGACGACTTGTCGGAATCGATTATTTTCATATAAACACACACCGCAAAGCGGTCCATCATGGATATACCACAGCTAATGTACCAAACAAAATAACAAAATAAACTAGCCGCTGGTTATTTTTTAGAAATGTGTTTGTTAGCATTTAATAATATCCCAATGCGCTCTTAAAAATGTTGCCCCTATAAGGATAGAACGTCTAGTCAGGCTGCTCACTGGAAGCGGCAAGTCCATCAAGGTACCGTAGAAACCACCAGCAGACAGGCGCTTGTGTTCGGAAAACTGAGGATAAGTATGCTGATCAGAATGACTGCTTATTTATAACTAAAAAAATCACACAGGTTTTTATATTAACATGTCTAATAAAACATTAAAACACATTAGTAAGGAACTACTAGACTGTCGGAAGTACCTGTGAAGTTACACAAAAGTAATCAACACCTACATGACAGCTCTGGACAAATAAAATACTATTTCCCAAAGCCATGATATAATGCAACTTAGAAGAAACCTGCATAATACAAGGAGAAATTCAGACACACAGGTTTGCAATTATATCTTTGTGGGGACTCTCCATTCATTTCTATGGGGAAAACTCTAATCCCAACATGACAACCTTGCCTATACCCAACCTTAACCTTAACCATAAGTAACCAACCAAAATATGAGACTTATGGCATTTTTAGTTTTTTGACAGCATTCACAGATCTTTGTGGGGACCTGAAAAATGGTCCCCACAATATCAAAATTATACATAATGTATACATAACCCACACACACAAAGCGAAGGTGGGACGCAAACCCCAAAACCCGCATGAGGAAACAAAGCTGCCCACGGAGTCACCGTGCTACTGAACCCAGCACCAAGTGGTACCAAATAAGGCTACGTGGGGGACTTGCACCTGCAGGCTTCAGTAGCTCTTGGCAGGTAATTGCAGACCCCATGTCTGTGAATGTGACAGGGCTGCAGGTGACCCACAATTGCAAGAGTGACATCACGGCCAGAATCAGAGAAGATAAAGGAAAACAAGACATGACTTTGGCAGTTCGTTATAGACGTGGGGCATGGAGGAGGTGGGGAGAGGAAGGTGACGACCCAGTTGCAGTTCCGAGACGAACAGGGCTTTATTAAAGAAACTGGACACGGTAAAACTACAAAACAAAAGGATGATGACGGGTAAAAAAATCAGGGAAAAAATACAGAATAACTAAAACCGTGAAATAAAGCAAAACTAAGTAAAACCACAGGGAATAGATCTGACCAGGAGGACAGAGGACCAAACACACCACAACATTCACAAGGGCAAAGTGAGGAGCAGGACAAAGGCAGGCACTTAAACAGATGAATATGGACAGGGAAATAAACACTAGGAATTTTGACACTCACCTGAGGGCTGACACTAGGAGGGACTAGGAGCACAAACACAAGCTGAACAGAATTAAACTGGGCACAAATGGGATAAACAAAACTAAAACCCTAGAAAACAGAAACCCAGTAAACAAAACAAGGGAGACTTGCCTCAAACCCATGACTGTAGTGTTACAGACTTAGTACCACACACTCAACTCACTGGACTACGTGGCAAGCCAGGTAAGAAGGAAAACACAATAGGGACTAGTACGAAGACAGGGGGAACAGGATGACCAGCGACACCTGCCGGCTAAACAGGGACTGAGCACACAGGTCAGAGACCTAGAGAATTGGAGAATTGTTTCCCTCAGTGCCAAAACTGCTTCTGTTTATAAGATGGCCATGTGTCTATTTGAAAATTTATTTCCTGCAATAACCTTACATTTATACAGAATGCTGTTCAAGGGAACCAAACTCATTATTCTTTGTTTAACTTGTGATTCTAGTTTACTTATGTTGTAAAAAAAATATGAGCAAGCCTTAAATTAACAGCAAAACTGTGACTGTGAATTATGTCATTTGTGTAGTGAGTCGAGGTGACAGAATATCTTGAATGAAATAAGAGCCACATAGGTTGGTCATGCAGTCCATCAAGAGAATAGATCATCCACTGATGACAACAGCTCCACATACTGCACAGTATAATACCAGTAAAAATGTCTATGTTTCACTTTTACACATTTTTAACATATTTAAAAATGAAAATGCATTGCAGTAAGCAAAACATGAGTGCCAAAGTAATGTTCAAGAAATGGTTTCTAAATGTTGGATTCCTCAAAAGAGTCACCATTTGTTGGGACAAGATCTTTAAAATATAATGTCTTTGGTTACCAAGTCTCAGCAGGAATTGGCCAGTGTCTCTTCAGCAGGTCTTCTGCAGCCATTCCCAAAGATGCATGGTGCTTGTAGGTTTCTGTGCTTTAATTCTTCTGTCCTCTTTGTCCCATAGAAGTGCTATGGGTTTGAGGTCTGAAGACTAGAGAGGCCAGACCATTAGCTTGAACTGTATTTCACTTTTGTTCTTCTACAGATAGATAATTTTGAGGTGTGCTTTGGGTCATTATGGTGATGCATGAAGGATTGCGAAATCTGTGAAATCTTAATGAACTGGCATTGAAGTATGGTATCATATCCATGATGATTGAAATGGCTTTGTTAAAAAAAAAAATCAAATCTCTCATGAAATACAGGAACCATCGTGACTGATTAATGAACATGAGATCAGTAGGTAACTAACATTTAGTTACTGGTTAATTAATATATTAAGTAAGCCTCTGGTACTACACTATTTGTGCCCCCTTAAGTGAAGTGTCATCAGTGTTAGAGGAATTCAAGGCAATATAAATTAAGGATATTGGGATGTTGCAGAATAAGCATTATGTCTGAATATATACCAGTTTGCTTGCAGAGAAGGGATCTAATGAATGTGAGGCAAGTTGGTATCATTTACTGTTTGACATGAAGTTCACTTATGAAGAACAGATGTCCTTCTTGTACAGTATGTACAAGATGTTCCAGGAGACTTGAGCTTGACGTAAAAGATGACAAGATGGATTTCATCGCTGTTGATGATGAAGGTGACTTAGGAGTCACACCGGGGATGGAAGCTCACTGGCCACTGCACAATGATGGAGATTGTTGGCCAGGGGGTAGACTAACCATATGTGCTGCTATCAGTCAGTGACGGCTTGTCAATTCTTGGGTCATATTTGCTTTGGGTAAACAAGTATGATTGATGCGATGTTTGTGAAGCACTCCGACAAGCTAACATATGGTAATAATTGCAGGCCAGCATGGGTCTTAATCAGTGGGCCAGACTTTAATACAGATGTTAGCACCCTTTCAGATTTGTTTATTAGCCTCATCTTTTGCCAGGAGTTATGGGCCAGTATTTAAAGTCTATGTTAGCCTTCCATTATGCAGTCTCTAGTTGTCAGTTAATGTTCATCCCAATCAACTGTGGCAATCGTGAATATAAATTGATTCTTCAAGAACATTATGCATTTGTCTGCTGATCTGTAATATTTGACTAACGTTGATTTCCAAAAAATCTCATATCCTAAACTAATCAACGTCAGAATTACAAATTGCCGTGATTATTTTGCCAGCCTTTTATTTTTGCCATATGTTTCAATACCAAAATATTGTAATCTCCAATGGTCAACAGGGTGTAGTTGTTCCAGTATGTAAGTACGATTGTCAGTCTTGTCCACCCTCGACCTTCTCATGAACTTGCAAGTTTTTGCAATCCAACAGCTGTGGTTAATTCATGTTTGGCGTATAACCAAACGCTTTAGAGTCCATTGCTAAGTCATGTTTGGTTTTCTAAGAGTTTAAATACAAATTTCTACTGATGGCTCATTTGTTTTGACCTTGTCTTTGGCCTGGAGTTTGTTTATTGTGTCATGATACAGCAAGCTAATCTCTAGCTACGGTTTGCACAGTGATGCTTTTCTGCTTTACTCTTTGTATCTATGCCTTGCTTATTGAGAATTCTACTTCTCTGTGCCAAAGAGAAACCTCAGGGTATTCTTCAATGAAGTATTTGCTAGGATAAGAGCTCCTTCGCTAGAAGTACACTGATGGCTCAGTTTTGATTTACCTGAACTGAGACAATATTATGATATCAGAAACATCCTAGTCAAGATATTATAGATATGTAGCCTGGAACTTAAATACAAAATACAAAGTACAATGCAAGGGAACACCCATTATCTTTGTGGGGACCGTCCATTCATTACCATGGGCAAAACCCTAAGCCCAGCAATGACACCTTAACCCCTACCCAGCCCTAATCTTAACCATAAATAACCAAAATACAAGTCTTTTGGCATTTTTAGTTTTTAGATTGTACTCACAGATTTTTATAAAATCAAGAAATGGTCCCCACAACATCAAAATAACAGGTTTTTATCTCATTGTGGGTACACACACAAACACACACACACGCACACACACACACACACACACACACAGGAGTGGGATGCTACAGTGCTACCCACTGAGGCATTGTGCCACTCTTGAATGTACGTCGCCTGCTATATTTTGCATTATCAAACTGGATGCAGGCAGTTTCGCCCGCTATCCTGGGAGCACCATTCTGTGCATTCAGGAACATCATAGACCCTCACGGGCCAGTTTCCGCCTCATTTTTCAAAAGCTGTGCAGGGGCTACATTGCAAATATCAAATCGCTTTGCCTCAAACAGCTTGGAGGTTTCCTGGACCGGATTTTCTGCATATTGAAAAGCAAAACACCACACAATCTACCTACGATTTCCCTGACACTGTCAGCTGTGGCAGAATGCAATGTGCCAGCAGGACATGCCAGTTATGATGCATGGTTGTTAGTCCACTAATCATGGAGGAGAGTAATAACAATTGACTGTTAGGGGAATGGTGACTCGGGATGACACGGGTAGTAAACACGGAAAAGAATAAGTTACTGATATGCATCAGAAATGTCCTATCTCTGCCTATCTCCTCCCTGTCATGGCCCTAACAAGCCAGGCCTATCCCTCTTGTCTTACTTCTCATTACTAACCCTCATGTTAATCACACCCAGATGCCTCTTGTTAGTTCCCTCGTTAGGCTTCCCTGTCCGGTCACTGACACCAAACCCTCTTGTTGCCTATGCGCTTCCTTGTTCTACTCCTCCTGTTTTGTGATCCCTCGCAATTCCATTTACTCCCAGTGTCTGTGCTTTGCCCTCCATAAAACCCTTTTGTTTTGCCACAACGCCTGCCCCCAAGTCACATCTTAAGTGGAGGCTAAATCCTGCCGCGTGGACGGTTGCCCCAGGCCAGAGCACTCTCCATGCGAGCAGGGGAGATACTGGCAGGGCACGCCACGGATGCGGATCCCCGGGAGGCAGAGGAGGTCCGGCGTTGCATGGGAGAGATGCAGTGGCTGATCGAACGTGATGCCGCTCAGCCTGCTGCCTTTCCGAAGCATGAGGCCGCTCGGGCTGTTGTGGTCCCAGCAGCAGGTCTCCAGAGCCCAGCCCAGAAAGGACCACCGCTCATCTCAAGCCTTCGAGTCTGGCCCAGGGGGGGCCACTCTGCATGTCCTTCCCTCTGCTGTGCCCCCAGAGGCCACGGCCCAGGATCCTGGCCCAGAGAGGGCTGCTCCCCCTTTGCACTGGGCTCCAGGTTCAGAGGGGACCGCTCTGCATGTGTTTTGTGCTCCTGGCCCAGGCAGGTCAACTCCACCCAACTCCCCATTTCCTGGCCCTAGGGGGGGCCACACTGCCCGGTCGCAGCCGACATGCCTCCCCTCCAGGTGTCCCAGCATCGCCCTACTCGCCTCCAGGCTCCAGTCTTACCTCCTGATGTCCCTTCAGCTCCAGCCTCACCTCCTGATATCCTACTGGCACCATCCATGACAGCCGCCCCGACTCGTGTCTGCCTTAATATATTTAGCAGGACACTTTTTCTGCTGCGACCATGAGTGGCGCTATTGAGCTATGACCCTGCAGTTCCCTCGGTGCCCCCCTGGCCCAGGTGCTTCCTTGGCGCCCTCCTGCTCTGCTGCCTCCTCGCCGCCCTCCTGCCTCCTCGCCGCCCTCCTGCCCTCCTCCTGCCCTCCTGTCTCCTCGCCGCCCTCCGGCCCTCCTGCCTCTCATTTGTTCCCTGGTTAGTCTCATACACATATATATATATATGTGCTTCCTAGTCCTGTGTTCCCCAGTAACGTCGAATTCTCTTGCTGCTGGTACCCTTCTCGTTCCACTCCGTTTTGTGATCCCTGGCAATCCTATTCATTTCCAGTCTCTGTTCTTTGAGTTCAATAAACCCCCTTTTGTTTTGCCACAACAGCTGCCCTCGAGTCATTCGCCCCGTGAGTCATGACAAGAAACTGATTTTTGCCAATGAAATCTGAATAGAGGTGCGTAGTGACATCGATATTACATAGACTGGAATGCATTGTCAATAAAGACACATGTATTAATTATCATTAGCAGGGTAATTGCCGATTTGAAAAGATGACCAAAACAATGCTATCCTATGCTCACAATATTTTTATGGCAAAAACCCAAAAAAACAAAAATAAAGAAGCTAGTAACATCTCCCCCCAAGCTGACCATGTCAATGGAGGTATGCTATTTCAGCCCCTCTGGGAAAATGGCTGTCATCCTGTGTTTTCACATCGGGGGAGCTTGATATATAGTATGCACTGAATGAACATAGATTACAGAGACAGCAATCTCCCTGTCTCAATCTTCCTCTCTTCTTGCATTGCTAAGAAATACTCTCTTTTAATTATCCCTGTAGACTTTTCTGGAAGCGGAAAATTCTTTCTCCCATCAAGACAGGAGCGTTAAAATCCACTCCACTGTAATGTCACTGTATGCCAGATATTACATCATAAATACAACATCTACAGTTATAGAATCTTCTTCTTCTGCTGTCAAAGCATAGATACACAAAACATTCATCTTGTGGCCATGTCACAAGATGCCTGAACTAAAGAGAGCAATATAAATGTCACCTAGCTTGTATTTCATAGGATATTAAAACCACCCTTTGTTGTAAATTTTATTAATATACCCTATTGGAAAAAAAGTGAGAAAAGGGTACTTTTATAATATTACAATCTGATTCACGAACAAGACGTGGACTAATGGATTTAAAATGTATTTCAAAAAATTAGCATGGTGCCTTTGTAATAAAGCATTAAAATTTTGATAATTGACATTGTCCTGACTGCTCAAATGATTTAACATTTAGTGAAACTTAAAGTTTAAATAATTAAAATTATACAAATTTCTCTTTGATTTAAATCAAGGATAAATGTTACTGATTCTGCTGTCTGAGATGCCTACTCAATTTATTTAAAAGTAACGCTCCAATAATATTCTGTAATACATGAATGATGCATTTATTTATTTTATTAAATACATTAGTATGTTTACTAATGTATTAACTGCACATCATTATACCAATGGTCGCTAATTGTACAGTAATAATTTGATAACTATATGCAATAGTCTTAAGCTGTGGTCTATCCGATATGTAAAGTATAAAAATGTACATAAAATATTGTTTTCTGAACATAATACTGCTTAGAAACTGTAGATAAGTGCCGCACACTCTGCTTTTAAGAGAATAAGCTGAAAGTTCCACCAGAATGTTATTAAATGATACAGAATACTTTTTATATATCTGTGTACTCCTTGTATCCAAGGTTAAGCTGAAATGTGAATGAAAATATCCACTTTTTATTACGGTATCTTGGAGTTTTTAGGGTATATACTGCATTACTTTACTGCAGGTTTGACCTCAATCCATTCCACCTTTTGCACAAACCCCCATTAAACATCCCAATGTGCTTTTTTTAAAATAAGTTCATGTCTTTATTAATAGAATTGTTTGTTAAAAGAAGAATTAGCAAAAAAAGAAAAGAACAACCCTATTATGGCTAAACCTGTTATCTCAGAGTCACTCCAAACCAATTACACCTTCCATTCCCTTGATTTACACTGTTATGTACCATCCATTACAAGTCCAGTAACTGGGACTGAATCTGGGACATTAAGAGAAATGGAGGCATAAACCTGAGCTGAAAAATGTGAGATCGAAATAGTTTTCGCTGCTTTGATTCATTGCAAGATGCAAAGAGACTGATGTCAGCAAGCAAACGTGAGGGATGGAAGTTGACTCTGCTTTTTAATAATAATAATAATAATAATAATAATAATAATAATAATGCACAAACAAATGAAAGCAAACGTTATGCAAATATACTATCAGGTGATTTGACTGTTTTTAGCCAGGGCATTTAAGAGTGATGAAAAATAGCCAAAAAGATTCTCAGGTGGGGGGGGGGTGTGGTTCTGCTGTGGTTAGCACTGCTGCCTTGGGCCTTTAGAACCCAGTGGCCTGTACTACGAAGCGGGGTTACTGGTTTATCGGGGTAACTTGTCGGATTTAAGGCACCACAGTTTAAATGGACTTCATATTCGCTCACTTACATTTTGCCCAGACTACCTTAAATCCGACAAGTTACCCCGATAAGCCAGTAACCCTGCTTTGTAGTACAGGCCACTGGTGTGGCATTTGAATGTTCTTCCCATTTCATCACGAGGATACACCCAGACAATTCAAACGCACGTTAAGGTGAACTGGAGTTGCAGTGGGTTGGTGTCCCATCCTGGGTTAATCTTTGCCTTGCACCCACTACCCTGCATTGGACAAATGGATAGATGGTCTCTTAATGCAGAGGTCAAATGAATAGTAACATTGCATTATTTAGATTTGCTACCTACACAAATCTTTGTTTTGCTTTTGACTTAATAGGATGAGTGGTATAAAATATTCCTAAAAGAAAGAAGTCGGTTTATACCAAAAATATCAGCTTATATAAGTTTGTACTATAGATCATGGACTGCCTAATATAATAATGTGAATGACTCATGTAAGGCATCAACCGATCATGTGACCCCCCCATGGAGCTGTAGAAGATCGGAAGGCATGTGAGACACAGACACCCAGAAAGGAATACAGTACAGCAGAAGATGTAGAACAAACAACCCAAACATGGCTTTAGCAGAGCAGCATCTATGGGCAAAAGAGGACAATGATCTTCATTACTCATCCATTCTGTTTAACACTGGATGGAGTCTTCTGCCAAAACAATTTTACTGTCAAACTGAGATCATATATACTGAGTGATGCGCATATTTTTTTATTTTTAAAGTACCTCAGTAGAGTACATGGTGCTCGCTCTCTCCAGCATGCTCATGTATAAACCTCGAATACATTTAAGAGTCAGTTTTTTTTTTTTATTTTCAACCCAGATAAATCGTCAGGAGGCAAAGCTGAATCTTACTCAGAAATATCCCTCTTTGCTCAATGGCAGTCAAAGCGACAGCTAGCCTGAGTCGTTTCCTGTCACATTCTGTCAGGTCACTGCATGTCATTTTTTTTGCCTGTGAATTGACAGGGCCCTTTCAGAATTAATAGATGGTACACTCCTTTGGCTGACCTTGCTAGCATTTTATTCATCGGGACAAATTACGTGTGTCATGTTCCTCGTAACACCACACTGCATTTTGAACGCTTATGTGACTCTGTATTCATGAAAATGGCAATGAGTGTCTCCCTGTGTCAAGTATTCCTTATTAAAAATATCTAGTGAAACCTTGGAGACAGTGGATTTAGCCAGGTTTAGATTAGGAAATCCCTTATGAAAATAAAGAAAACAAATTAATTAATATAAATAACAGGAATTGAAATGCATGCTCAGTTATTATATAATGATGAATGAATTCAGGTTTATTAATTTGAATATGCAGGATTCCACTTTACACTGTGAATCGGGAGCATGCACAATATGAACCTGAGTATGTAGATGCACGTGTTCACGGATGCGCATGCGCAATATGAACCTGAGTATGTACATGCACGTGTTCACGGATGCGCATGCACAATATAAACCTGAGTATGTACATGCACGTGTTCACGGATGCGCATGCACAATATAAACCTGAGTATGGTCATGCACGTGTTCACGGATGCGCATGCACAATATAAACCTGAGTATGGTCATGCACGTGTTCACGGATGTGCATGCACAATATAAACCTGAGTATGTACATGCACGTGTTCAGGGATGTGCATGCACAATATAAACCTGAGTATGTACATGCACGTGTTCAGGGATGTGCATGCACAATATAAACCTGAG
>JAODJU010000081.1:9964378-9993696 GCA_026776725.1 Gnathonemus echidnorhynchus
CTGGAAACAGGCCAGGCACCCCACGCCCCCCCCCCCCCCCCCAGCTGGGCTCCGGTGGTGGCTTCGGTGCTTCTCCGTTCATCGCAAAGTGCAGGAAACATCTGCCTGCGCTCTCAGGTTGCATACCCTCGGTGACCTGCATGAAGGCGTACACAGCCATAGCGAGCGTGCAAGCTGCCCCGTTTTAAATCGGTGACTATCACTGGGTATTTTTGTTTAAGCACATGTAGGGACGACGGGACACGGGACTGGCTCTCGTACACTGTGCACTAAGCCAAACATGCAGCAGGCATATTGCCTCTTAGATTACAGTTTCCCAGTGTTTACAGATTAAAGATTACAGGTGTGTTTAGATTAGATGTTCCATGAGGATCTAATTACACCATTATGCGGTGTTTTCCCAACATGAATAGCATACTTTGCCTTTGTCAGTGTAATAATTACCACAGTATATAGCTCATTTACCACGGCAGCAAATGAAGCAGTACTGCGCAGTCAGCTTGTGAGCGTGTAATAATTACTACATTGTGTAGTTGTCTTTTTAACGTTACCCCTTCGCCGGTGCTTGGGTCATTTGTTATTTCTCTGTAGCCCTCTACTGGAGGGAATTAATCCAAATCAGAGTGCAGACAGTGTATCTGAGGTGCAGTATTGAAAAGCAAAACTGTATTTTAAAGGTGCATGTTGAATTGTAGCTGCCAGACTGGGTAAAATACTGGAGTGTGGAGGCTCGCCGAGAAACTTCTGTCACTGGTGACAAAAGTGAACACGCAGAGATCCGGCTCGTGTCACCAGTCAGGCTGTTGTCAAAACATTCCTCGGTGTCTGCTGCACTCCCTGTTCACGTGTTTGGCTGCTCTCCACTGTTTACAGGAGCTCCTGAGCTTGCACTATAAAGCCAGGCTGAGGTCCACTCTCGCAAACTGCTTCCTTGACACCTCGGGAAGAGAACAGCTCTTTCTAAAACCATTCTATACCAGCCTAAAACTCACACAGAAAGGTAAGGTTCTACACTAACCCAATACCTGCTGTCTATTCATTTTTTTGTTTATCGCAGTCACCATATGTTAATACTGTGGTTTTACTCATACAGTTGTGCCAGTATTTCCACTGACAAAATGGCCGCAGTTCCGTCAGCTGGGTGTCTGCTTGCGAAGAATCACTTCTACCGAAGTAAGACCGAAAGTTCATTTTCCGATCACCTTCACCCATCGATTGAACAAATGCGATCGGCGAGATCTTAGAACCTGCAGATCCTAATCTTTGTGTTCCCTTGCTTTTTTGCTGTGAAGCGCGACTCAACTCTGCCTCCAGCAGTTCCTCTTCGAGCTCCTTTCAATCTTGCTGCGATCTTGCCGGAGATCAGGAGAAGATGCCCGTCTCACATGGTAAGCATAATTGCTGTTATTGCACTATACAGTAGTGCCCAGTACTGTGATACGTCTGAGGTCGTTAGCTGACATTCTGGTATTTCTGCTTGGTCACATGCAGGGTTTACGATCAAAGGTTTTAAACTAGCAACTCACAACTGCTGTGCATTCTAAGCTGAAAAACCAGCGTGGATGTCTTTAACTCACAATCTGCAAATGTGCATGTCTGACACAGCTTATTGTAAAATCCCCAGGCATACAAGTACCATTTGATAAATGTTGGTGGTTGAAGAAGTTCTTCACATGTGAAGTGGTTTCCCTTCCTGTAACAGAACCACCCACTATGAACAGGTAAGTTTAAATTATTCCTTTGCTTAGCCAATAATGGATTGCACTTTTATTAAGTCATAAAAGTCATACGGAATATACAAGAAGTCAAAAACAGAATTAGCATTAGTTAATATTGGCATTCACGACGCTGAAAGAAAAACAAACAAACAAACATAAAAAGCAATCAATTTATCAGGAGACAGGGAACCACACATTTTCACTCAAATTAACATTTTCCAGATAAAAGAATAATTTATTTATAAGCCAGTTATTCACATTTTGTCCATTGTCTGTGGGATCCGCTATGCAGGCTATTAAATCACTATAATTTCACATAATTGGCACAATGACAGTAACTGTTTAATGAACGACACTAGAAAATACATTAGTTTTTGGCCATTTGAATAAAAAGGCATTTTTTTCAATATGTTTTTTTTTCTGCTGTGCATTAAAAAAGCAAGCAATTTTTGTCGGGACAAGGCACAAATGGACAATTAACATACAAACACCCTTCTGGTAGCATACAAATCTAGTTTCCCGTCAAATCTAGACAAATTCTAGAAGGATCATATTAGTTCAAATGTATGATGTTATCCTAGGTTGCCTTTTCCAAGCCCCAGACAACAGTTTATTTAACACCACTCTATAGCCGCTCTGAGGGACTCTCTCCACTCTTGTCTCTACAGTGCTAACAGTTAATATTTGTGGACCTGGGAAGGACTTGGACCCGTCGGGAAATCTGTAAAGTGAGACCACTTGCTGAGTGAGACGCCACATGTCCTTGACTCCTACATCTCCTTCCTGGAAAACTGCAGCAGAGGGGAACACAGGGATTAAGTCTGAAATGATTTCTGGGGGTAGGACACTTATGAGCAGAGCTTCAATTGTACAGGGTGGCCTTTCACCTAGATTCAAGAAGGTACTGACTCTACAGTCTGGGAATCTCTTTGAAACGTTTGATAAACATAACATACAGTGGGCCAAAGTTAATTTTTAGGTATTGAAGACAAAATGCATATCATTATTTGTTACTATCAGTTAACACTGGAAGCTGGAAAAAAAAAACGTGTAGAAAATAGAGGCATTAAAGGTATCAGTAAGAGACGGAATGACGTAAAGGAGCTCTTGTTAAAACAGCTCGACCCTAACTGAAGACCACAAGACTCATCAGTTACCAGTTACATGAATTTGCAAATGGTGGTTCATACTTCTCTGTGGATACAGTTACAGCAAGTTTTCTTTACCAGTGGTTTAAAAACAGAAACCTCCAGTAAGGTCTAGCCATTGCTGTTCTCAACAACGGTCAAATGAAAAATTTAAAGAAAGATTTAATGTAGGTTAGATATATCGTATGCTGACCAGTAATTCAAATAATAAATGTTGTCTTTTGTATTTATTATTCTGCACATTTTGTACTGAGAAAATAAACACATTTTTAAAAGTCTACGAATGTTCTTTGAAATTCCTGAGTTTGTAAACAGATCATGTTTAATGGGAAAGTAATCTCATATATTATAAACTTTACTGTTAATGTGCAGTCATGCAATTAAAGCAAACAATTCTGCTTCTATTATTTTTTTTTTATTCAAATCATCCATATACCAGAAAGGAATGGACTGAATATCTACATCTCAAACCTTTTCACTTCAGAGATCATTTAAATGCAAATGTCTTCAGATGTAGATTGAATGGATTTGTTTGCATGTATATCAGAACACACTGGAAAAAACCTCAAAACCCTTCCTTCACACAACATAATTCTAGCTGAGTGTTAAATAAGGTAAATGCAGATCTTTGGTCGACTAGCTGACATCAAGCCTGATCTCCAATATTTTATTTGCCTGTAGTCGACTTATTGTGAACATAGAATGTTGCCGAAATGTGGCTAATCCTCTGACTGAGGCCGTGCCCCAGGTGTTTTGGGTAAGTGGGGTGCTAATATGACCCAGCTCACTCCAGGTACACCTAGGTAAACCCGCCACATGACAGATGTTAAACCCTACCCATTAATTCACGGTAAAAAGTGTCCATAATCTCTCCGCTGTTAATCGACGGGGATACGTGTAGCTGAGCATCACAGTCAGCTCCTGTGAGGTAAGACTAATGACCGCTCGCCGCTCAACCGAGCATTCCTCTGCGTCGACATAGATTTCAGGAAGAAGAAAATGTCACACATACGCCAGTCCCAAAATAAAAAGGAAACGCATTCCCCGAGTGTGGGTGTTAATTAATACGTAACAGGTAAATCCCAAGCGCTACTATTTATTATTGCCTGTTTGTCAGGATTAGCGGAATTCAGCTGACGAGTTTGCAGATCCTTCGTGTTCTCTTTCAGCTATAGCCCGGTGACTTATCTCGAAATGTTTGGGAAAACTAGGGCCTGCTCTTATTTATAAAGTCTGGCAAGGGCCCAGAGCTTAGAAAGAGCTGGCTGGCAATGACATCTGTGTTCCCTTAGATAGAAAGCCTCTGGTCCAGCCCATCTGAGGGAGAAAGGTGCTACTGTAGCTTGTCAGCTCGCTATATATGTTTAACGGCAGCGAAGGTCTTTGGAGACACCAAGGTCTGGTCATGACTGGATTGCCTGTGGTACAGAAAAATGGAATCTCCTTTATCCAGGTCGCGAGTGAACAGGAAATCTGAGGTCACGTCAACCTCACCAAAAAAGCCAATGTGTAGCTAGTACTCCATGAATTTTGAAAATCCATCCATCCATTTCTTATACGTAGTTGACCTATGCAGGTTCACGGGAAGTCTGGAGCCAGTCCCGGAAGCTACTGGATGGAGTGCCAACCCGTGGCAGGACACAAAACATGCAAATATTTTTTTCAAATATGACAATCAAAATCAAATTAATCTGGGAATGTGGTAGGAAGACTCATTCAACATAAATTCTTCATATTGGAATAAACCACAGTCATTAATCAGTATTTATGAAATTCTCCTCCTCTGAGACTTTGTTATTCTGCTGCTATTGTCACTGGCAGTTTCTGAATGGGCCATTATTACCAGTGCAGGGATCAAAATGTTAAAATAAATTACACTTCTAATAAATGATAAGACTTCTCTCACAGAAGTTACCACCAATACAGTTCATAACTCAATATTATTGCTTTTGTCATCTCGTATCATAGTCAATTTAGCTACAGGTATTGTCTTCAAAAATGTTAAAATGATTTTTTTTGTTGCGCACTCAACACACTTTCATTTTAACTGGAAGTCAAATTGTTATGACCGGTATTCTTTTATTATTGAAATTTCATTGCAATGCAAAATGTTATTCACACAAAGTCCATGGAAACATTGTCAGTGAAAGTGACATAAAGTTCCTTTGCAAAACTTCGAAACCAAAACCTAAAATGCCAGACTTGCAGACAGTATCGATGCCGTGTTAATTCTCTATATTGCAAAGCAATGAAACGTTTTATGGGTGCTCATGTAATACATGCCGTCCTCGGAAATAATAATAAAAAAAATCGTTAATTAAATGTCTCCCCACAAATTGAGCATGCAACATATGCATGATCCACAATAAAGGCACGTTATATTTGTGATGATGGATGTGCAGAATGTCTCTATCCTTGAATGGTCTTCACAATGGGAGTGTGTAAAATGCAAAGCACTGAGCCCATCACAATGGGCGTCTCATACAGACTATCACAATAACAGGGACGACCAGACTTTAAAGTCCATTTAACTGACTAAACTCAGTTTCACGGTAAAAATCAATCATACATGAGGTCTATGTGCTACATTATAATGTTATTCCACCTTGTGGGTTATTGGCTGTAAAGACAGACTGAGACAAAGAAACAACCTTGCATTCAGAATGCTTTACTAAACCCTGATTTAACATTGAGATTAGTTAACTGTAGGTTGGTTAACTAGTACTGGTGCTACTTATCCTCCTTTTTTCAGAACCTTCACATAAGTTTTCACATAGACCGGTCGTAGCGCAAGAAATTACAACGATCGATTTCCGCGCGGATTGCTTTTAAAGACGAATGCGTACTTGCAGACGAGTTACGTGCATCCCTGAGGATTATTTACAGTATGTGTGTGTCTGTATGTATGTTTGTATATATTTTATATTTTAATTAATTATATTTTAATATATCATGGGAACGATTTATTAAAACGTGGCCACGTTTCCGTTTCACGTTCCCTTGTTTTAATTAAATTCTAGCCACATTTCACTCCAACAATATCAGGCCTACGATTACATAAATGGTGGCCACATATAACAACAATAATATATAGAAATAAAACTCAATTTAAGTATCTCTGTCCATAGTCCCAGATGCTGATGTCTAATGGTTTAAATGCAAGTGACGCATTAGGCAATAAGGGGGCTACTATACATAGTGAATCACTCCCACATTTTAATATATCGTGGGAATTAATAAATAAAACGTGGCCACGATATATACTGTATAATTTATATCGTTATGTCGTGAGAGGGGCTACGCAAGGGTGTCTTTGACGTTGTTAATGAATGTTGTTTTCCCCTGTTGCACTACATTTTTTGTGCTACGTTTGAGAAGGAGCGATCAGAGCCGGTTCTGGTTTTATGTAAGTCGAGGAAGCAGCTACGAAGTTTAAATTATTCCAAGGAAAAGCGGATAGTGGAGCTGACAAGCGGACAGTCAGGCGCAGGTGATGTGCAGCCGCTTGCTTGCTGCAGCGGAGGCGAAGCGTAACGTGAGCCCTCAGACAAAGCTTTGGTTTACCGGCCAATTTACGCTTCTGTCCTTATCTATAGGCATGAAGTGTGGGGAGTGACTGAAAGAATGGGGTTTGTCGGTACAAGCAGCGGTAATAGGGTTCTGCTGCAAGAGTCAGCGATCCAGCTTTCAGCGGTGTGGTAAGAAGTTTAGTTAGCTGAGGGAGCTTTGGAGTTGACAGGGCGCTCCTTTAAATAGCAGAGGGCCAGCAAAGGTCGACCTTATATGGTTGCGACTTCACCAACAGCCAATGGGCTCCCTGGATGAGCCTTGGAAATACTGATGAGTCATAGGCCAGCTTGGGAATCCCCCCAGGGGAAGTTGACACCTCGAATGCACAGATTTTTTGCCACCATGACCCTGAAAGCCAAAACATGGAGTGAGTGGTGTGAAATCACTTAATCCTAATGGCTAGTAAATTGAAATCTATACAACATTCCAGCATGAATACGACTCATACCATGAAGGAAGGTATATTACATATTCTATTTGGATTTGAGGCCCACAAAAATCCACAATTTGGACTTGTATCTAAAGTCTTCTGTATTCCAGGGTAGTGGGTGGTTTATAATTCATGAGAGAACCAAAATGAAGCGAAAAGGAATAGATTTTATGTCAATTACACAGTAGGTCTTTAATGCTACTGTCAATAGATCTCAATACTGATTTTGGAGTCGACATTAATCTCCTCAGCCAAGACTACTCTACAGAGAGAGGCTTTCTGCTCTCAAGATTCATTTGAGGGTGAATATAAAAAAGAATTTGCAGGTGTTTTTAAAAAACAAGATATATATTTTCATATGGATCATGGCACAGCAAAACTGTGAATGTTACCCAATTATAATGTGTAAATATTGGGCCCCAGGCTTGCATGTGTGGATAGTCTTTGGGGAATGTGGAGAATGTGCTCTGTATGTAGGAATGTTAAGGGATTTACGGGGTTTGGTCCTACTCTGGTGGTAAATTATTCATTATTAGAGGAACATTATTTTATAAGGGTTAAGTAAGGTCCTGAAATTGTTGTTTAAACTCTAATAAATAGAGTTAAAGTGACATTAGCCAGGTATAGAATTCTGAAGGTGTTCCAGGTGTGTAATTTTGTTTCAAGGAACATTCCGGGGTCAGACAGAAACACACACACACACACCCACACACACACACATGGCATATACCTATCTAAATGGGGACCTTCCATTCATTTCTATGGGAAACTCTTAATCCCAACATGACGACCATAACCCCTACCCAGCCCTAACCTTAACCATAAGTAACCAAACAAAATAAGAGACTTTTGGCATTTTTAGTTTTTGTATTGCATTCTCAGATCTTTGTGGGGACCTAAACAATGGTCCCCTTAATGTCAGAATAATGTCAGATTTTTATTACACTTGGTCCCCACAATGTAATATAAACATAATCCACACACACACACACACACACACACACACACACACACACACACCAATGTAAAGGAAGTGAATGTCATTTCCATGCCATAATTATAATAGGACCCCTTCAGGAACAGCGTGACCCCCAACAAACAGCTTCCCCTTCACTCACAAGTAGATATAATCTCCTTAACGCCGCTGAGACCTGCTGAACGCTGGCAGGGACTTCAGAGGCGGCGTTCAGGCGTGCGAGACAGTGCGTGGGAACTTCATTATTTCCGAGACCCCCCCTTTCATGTATAATTTATCAATCTTTCCCTGGCATCCTTCCCCTAATTAACAGGGCTGCTCGACGGCAGCCTAGCCTAGCCGCAGACTCCGCCGTGCCGCGACGCTCAGTCGCTACCGGATCCTCGTATCTGCAGGTGGCAGCTTTAAACCCCGTACAGTTCTTATTGTGCGTCTGGTGCGGCTTCAGTAATTTAATTATTCAACCAATTGACTATAACAAAGCGACTGTTATAGAGGGGAGGTAATGGAACATTTTGAAAGCGCGCTGCCTTCCACGTTCAGTGGTAGAAGATAATTATAAAAGGCACAGAAATGTATTTGGGTTCTGACTGATGTAGCACCTGAGGTTGAGGATGGGAACTGGGGACGTAACATCTGTATTGGGGCCAACGTGCTTTCAGCTGTGAGAGGGCCTGGGTGCTGGGGGGGCTACAATTGATTCAGTCATAAACCTTCTTTGTTTATGCCATAATGTCTGTCTTAAAATGGCATTTATATTATTAAAATTATTTGTCTAAATATTTATACTCGTTTTATTACGTTCTTCTTTGCACTAACACCAACTTTTGCATTATATAACATTAACAACCGTAACAGACATACCAATGGTATAACTAGGTATCTACCATATAATGTTAAACAGAAAGACACATACAGACACATGAAGACCTTATTGTGATTTTCTTCTGAGTTCAAAAGTTACTGCTGCCAAGTTTTTAACTGTACATACAGAACCTCCAGGGATCTGGCAAAAGAATCTGCCCCAGTTACCCTTCACTATATTTCCAATGAATGGCATTGGTTAAATTTTAGGGTGATTTGTATTGAAATTTGGTCATTTACAATTGTTCACTCATATAACGTATGTGCAAAGTTTGAGAAGGACCCTTCAAATAATCTTTGAGTGATCGTGCTAATGGAATCAAGTGTTTGAAACTGTGCTTATCTTTGTATCACTATGTGGCATTGTCACAATTTTGGTGCAGTATATCTCAGAATTTGACCAGCACAAGTTCATAATCCAGACAGTGTACCTGAAAATATCGGTCAAATACTTTTTGAGTTATTGCATTAACAAGAAAGTGTCTGTCTTCAGTGGCAGTGGTCCAGTGCCAAAACCCCCGTCTGTGAAATACAATTATAATTAGAATTTTGATTTACCTTCACACACACTTGAACAAGAAGCTGTCCCAAGTTGATTAAGTTATCAGAGGTGTTTCATCAGCTCAGGGTGCTTTGTCTATGCTACACCGGCTATGTTATTTCATTTAATCTACTGATTATTAACTAATATCAAAAAATTACTAGAAATGTTAAGAAAGCACCATTGCTTTATTTAACATGATGCACATATGTTTGCCTAAGTCGTCTCAAAAGAACAACTAAAAAGAAACTTATTATTTTCAGAAAATAATTCACATGTTTTATTTATCTCAGATGTATAAAAAACATCTTTGCTTTGACTCAAGGTCAACAAATGCACCTGGTAGTAATGGCCAAAAGAAGCTTCATGAACCAATTGCTGTATTTTCTGACACCACTAGATGGTGCTCTCTATTCAAAAAGGGGCTCAAATTTATGCCCCAAAGCAAACCAAGAGCGCCATCTAGTGTGGTCAAATGATATTTGTGAAGCTTCATTCGGCCATCACTGGCACTTGTAATCAGATACGAAAAATGAGGAAAAACGCAGTTTGAGTATGGCACAGTGGCTAGGATAGTTGCCTTGCACCTCTGGGACCAGGATTCCAGTCTCCATAATGTCTCAAGAAAGATTTATTACGTGTGTCTGGAGTTTGCATGTTTTCCCCGTGTCATTGTGGGGTTTCCTCTGGATACTTGGGTTTCCCCCCACAGTAAATTGTAGTTACCCTGTAGGTGTGAGTCTAACCTGCCCTGGGTTGGTGCCCCATCCTGGGTTGTTTCCTGCCCTGCGCCCGTAGCTTCCAGGATAGACTCTGGACATCTTTACAACCGGACTGGACTTCCTTATTGGAACCCAAGAAGAATATCAGGTAGGAAATTGCCATCTTTATATTAAACCTTAACGGATGGCCTAACCTTTGATAATTATTTTTCAATCTTGCCCTTCATGACTTTTTAAGTCATATTAGTGTTAAAGGGCCACTCATTAAAGGTCCATCATTGTTATGCTCTGAATTTCTGGGACAGTTTTATTCGTCTCCAGAAAGACACGGTCCTCAGTGCATATCTTGACATGGCCTTCTGCTCAATATATCAAAGAAGTAAAACCTCTTATTCATTTGGAAAAGAAATCGATCTCTGTGAAGTGGTGTTATACATACTCTCTATCTTCTTACCTGTATGTTTTTACTATAGGCAGTCCCTGGGTTAAGAACGTCTTATATATACCTTGTGCTTATGGACTAAATAAAGCCTATCGCACAGGTGTCAGACTCCAGTCCTGGGGGGGCGGAACCCTGCACATTTTTGGGTTTCCCCTCAATTAATATACCTGATTTGACTCATTGTGCTAATTATCACACAGCTCTTGAGCTGAATCATTTATGGTGGAACAGGGAAAGAACTAAGCTACACAGGGCTCCGGCCCCCCAGGGACTGCAGTTTGACACCCCTGGTCTATTGTATTCAAAGTTTTAGTTTAGCACAATGGTTTATGATGAACACACACACAACTTTGTGATGCTCGTGGAAACATTGCGTGACTTCAGTGGTTTGTTGGCTCGAGGTACAGTACATTAACACATATACTTACTTTTGTTATTACTGTATTATTATTATTATTATTGTTGTTGTTGTTATTGTCCTTCCATCCATTTCGTTAAACCGGGTGTCCTATTCATGTTTACCTAAAAATTTAACTTAAAGACAGATTTAGGAAATGAACATTGTTCATAACCTGTGCACTGCCTGTAGCGCCAAGCCTATATAAATATATGAGAAAACAATTGAAATGTGCTTTATTTTTACATAATGCAATAATACTAAATTGATGTATCTTCAGTTACTAATTATTGTCGAACTGCAGATGGTTTCAATGAGCTCAAGAAAACCTATAGCGGAGAGCCAGCCCTCCAATGAACTATGTGAAGTAAAACAAAGGATTTACATTTAAGATGATAAAATGGAGGCATAGATAAATAGCTTTCCTGGCAATTCCTCTCCCACTCTACCCTATATCCCCAAAGGGAAAATGTTGCAACACATATTCATATATTTTAAACACATGTGAGTAGGAGCTGCAAATTACATAATCTGCATTTGATTGCTGTTAAACTCTTTCCATTTTGTTGTAATGACATTGTGTAAAACAGGACGGATTGTGTCGGCACTCTTTCAGGTCTTCACAGTGTCTTTTCAGACGTGATCCAATAGGCAATGACTGTGTGCACCAGCAAGATAAGATGTGAGCAGGGGAGGATAGACAGTATTAATGAGAACAGGCGTATATAACCCACCTACACCCTGAATCCACTGGGTAAAAACAATGTAAGACAAAACAAAATTCTCCACTGATACATTTCACTTTTCACTATGCGGTTTGTCCTATAAAAAGATTACTACTCCATTAAATAACACTAGCTAGCACAACTAGGGAAAAGAGTGGGTGCTGAATCACAAGAGACCTTATAAAGCAAAATATAAAACAATATATTCTTAATCACAGTACACTAGTACTACAGTATCACTATTAGCAATTGCAATCTCTGACACCTTGTATAAAAACCTATTTGTCGTGTGGTTTATTTCTCTCTCTCTCTCTCTCTCTCTCTCTCAATCAGTCTGGATCACCCCAGTGCTTGGTATGCTTGTCTTTCCACACTCATTTTCAAGCTAAAGGGCAACAAAGTGCATGGCACATTCAGTGTGAGGCTTTAACGTATGACCAAAGATATTTCTACTGGCAGAAAATCATGCGTCTTAACAACCAAACTTCGATGAAAATATCCATCTATCTTCCAAACAGTGTAGAGCTTTGTGGGTACAAAAAGTACATAACAATGAATTAGATTTTCTCCTCACGGTTATGACTATGTCTGGAATGCTCATTCATTTAATAATGAAATATGCTAAAGTACTATAGCGGAATTATGAAATCCAATAAGTCAGTTAATCAACTCTGTTTTCGCTAGATGAAATGTGTTTTTCATAGGGTTGTAAAGAGCATGGGGGTGTCATTATGGTTGTACGAGTCACGACGCAAGTATTCAGCATTAATTAGGCCTAAACAAAGAAATATAATAATTTAATTTAATGGGTGTTCTGCTACCTTGTAAGAGAAAATGTCATGGATGTAGTTTCTGATACCAGTTTCCATGGGATAAACTCACAGCAAATCACTTTGCAAAATGAACATGCGTCTTTGTGTTTGGAGACATTGATTAAATATGGAGTCCACTCAAAAATTATTAGGTAATTAATTTTGTTCATCAGGAGACAGTGCCCTATATATCCATTCATATATCATGCAAGCACATACCCAACAGAGATTGAATTATGAACATAGAATTTATAGTCGTTTTGGAAATTTTTTGTTCACAACGAAATTTTCTAGACATCTTATTTTTATGTAATACATAATATGACGACTATTATTTCTGCAGTCTTATAAATTCCCATTTATAAAAATGGACATTCTTCTTCTTTCTTGAATACTGTATGTTTTTTCTGACTTTGTATATATCTGTTTCTGATACTCTGTTATCCCTGAATCTTTTATGGTAAAAAAAAAAAAGTTACAGAATAGAGAGACAAAATGAGACATCTTATAGATTCCTGTGAAAATGAAATGAAATGAAAAAGACATTCCAAATCGGAAGAGTAAATTAAGCTCTCCTGAAGCTGTCATCTGCTTTCGCCTCTTACTTCATGGCTTTGACGCTCCATCATTTCTGTAAATATACTGGCTGTTGGACTGGAAATGACTTTTTCCCATGATGAATCCAGTGCTAAGAAGCTGGATATGCTCTTTTTCACTACACATAAAAACACATTGATATATACTACACACAAATAATTGAAAGTAATTTGCCAAACAAAGTATTTTGTGAACCATCTTTTTCAACGGAAACGTTATTGAACTACTCCTTAGTTGCTATTGTAATCTCGTAAATGTATCCAGAAAAATATCTGTCCATGACTCTGAGCTCAATAAATGATCATAAATACAGACGCTCCTCTACTTACGACTGAGATACGTTCTGAACGGCCGTTCGTAACTTGAAATGTTCGTAAGTCATTATTCAACATTGCTTTAAGGTTATACGCAAGTACAAAGTACTAGGACGCTGGGAGTACGCACGCTACGCTGCTGCGCGGTCGGAGTAGCGGCCAGAAGTCGTACTAGGCGGAATTGGCGCACAGAAAAAAAATTGATGTTGCGGACAGGAAACGGGAGCCCAATGAACACAATTCGGACTTACAGTCCTCTTCGTTCGTACGTCTGAAATTTCGTAAGGTGAAAGTTCGTAAGTAGAGGAGCGTCTGTGTGTGTAACATGAAGGGAAAAAGTCTTGCGTTGTTTCCTGCCTTGCGCCCGTAACCTCTGGGACAGGCTTTGGACCTGCCACGCCCCTGAATAGGATAAGCGGATTCAGAAATAGATGGATGGATGGAAAAACACCTGCGCTCCTTGTACAGTAAACATATTATATGAACCTACAGCAGGGAAAAATAGGATAGAAATAAAGAGAAACATAATATGGCATCACATCCAGTTTGTCAGTAGCCAGCAATAGTCCCCCCACCCCCGATTTCCTCATAATTCCAGACTTTTAATTTATTGAGGCTCAGAGCCAACAGTGAATCAGAGGACTCCTTCTGATGGAGCAATTAGAACGTGTTGCTTGGTGCTTGTAAAGATGTAAATGCCATACTGGGCTTGTCGGAACATCAATACACTGGCAGAGCACATCAGTGAACACATCACCTAAATAATGCATGCATCATAAGTACCAGATGTAACACAAGAAATCTGGGATGAAGCACCATGGAGTGCATCAACGAGGAATACAGGCCTGTCTGAGCTGACTCCATCAGCAAGCTACTGTATACCACTTCATTACAAGCACTGGCAATTAACCTCTAACTGTATTTGTGGGAAAAAGGCAGTAACGCATGTACATTTATCTTAAAATATTTTACTTTGTACACACCTTTTCATTTCTTATACTAATCAGTCATGACTGTTTTACTGCAAATCAATGTCAGGTTAGCGTTTATTTTCTTTAACAATGTTACATAACCATTGCTATATATATATATCTGAATAAGAATGATCATAAGGGAAATTATTGTTAACTGATTATCTAATATAAACGTGATAGAGCAGATAGTGATTCACACGGCCCACAGATGACACTTACGTAGGAATATCGCTTCAGGAATTCATCACAGGTGTTAGCTGTTTCCTTGGTAAGAATCGGCCTATCTGTTATGGCGCCCTAAATGAGAAAAATAGCCCCATAAGTGAAGTCGACACGGAAGAAAAAATGTTCTGAAGGTAACAAATCGCAAAGCACATTTTTAAGAAGCACGTCCTAGATGCTATTGTGATACACAGAGGTGTATCGGAGGATACACGTAAAGTGGCGACTCATATAATTTTGTTTTTCTAACAGTTTTCTGGGGCCTCTTTCAGGATAAGTGCACATCTAGGCCCCGCTTAGCTGAAACAGTAATTTCCTCCATCACCTGTCTCTGGAGAGTGCTCAGACGTGGCCGTGGTGTCAGACTCTGACACAGCGCACTTGCTCTCAGCCAGAGTATAATAATTGCAATGGGTTTTGTTTGCTTTCCATTATCCTGCCTTCACCTTTGTATGAGAGTGACGGGCTTGTGCCTTTAAAGACGGCGAGGGGATCTCATTATCTCTTTGTCAGAATGGTTTTTTAAGAAATTAAGATGTTAGATTGCAAGTCTGGCCAGTACATATCCTCACCATATTCAGATCGGTTTGTAGAATGTTGTTGTACTACCTAATAATATATTTATTTGGTCATATCACACTAACCCTAAAGCAAATTTATTAGAAAACTGCAGTGCGTGTACAGCGATATGGGTAGTTAAACTGGGAGCTGAGGAATTACCACAAGCCAGAGTAAAGCACCGGGAAACCATAAAGCTTTTTATTCAGGAATACTTGAAACCAGCACAGCATCTAAATGGAGATCTGAACTAAGGCTTTATTTGCCGCTTGTACAAAGAGAGGGACGTTTGAATGCATTTTCCCCACATATCTTCACTTTTTTGAGACCTGCACACATGCATAGATGTGAGAATGAAGTTTGGGGTCTGAGTGCAGGCTCAGCTGTCCATCCAGCAGCCCTGGACTTTTGTTTTTTTGAACACAGAGACTGAGGTCTGACCACAGAGGCACGCACGACCACACGAAACGAACTGATTAGTCCAACCTCAGGCTTTAACCTGGGTCCTTCCAGCTACTGGTAGTTATCTCCAACCACCTTAAGAGCAAATTTCCAAAAGCAACTCAGTCCATTTTGTTGTTTTTGAGATGACACCCCCAGTGACCTAAAGTCAGGCTTCCTCATCCTATGTTGCAGTACTGGGAACTAAAATTCACTCGGTCCTCATGCCATCCAGTGAAAGGCTTTTGTTATACTTTCCAAAAGTAACTAAGGCCACAGAAATATTCTCAAAAATGTGAGTGAACTTTGGAATTTTTCTTTTCGATTGAGCGATCCAGCTCTTCGTTTTATAGTGATCAAAAAAATTATGGTGAAAAATTTTGTGCGTCTGTCCGTCCGTACCTCCATCCATCCATCCAACCACTAAAGTACTGAGTCTCAGGTAGTACAGGGTACTTCCCCGAATTGGGTTGCTCTTCGCTGCAGGGTACACACTCGACGCGCATATAGATTATTAGTAATAACCCCCAAGTTTGTTAAGTGATAGTGACAAATGTTAGGTGTGTTTGCACGGTAGTACAGAGATCCGTGTCATTCTCGCTAAAACTACCCAGCTTACTCTTAATCCCTATTTCATTTCACGCATCAAAGGGATGCTTTCTTTGCTTTGATTGATCTGTTCCTCTCACAAACTGACCTCTGTTGAACGACCGTCATTATCCAACAGATGTCTCCAAATAGCTGATGAGAAAAATTAGCCTCTCAAATTTATCTTTGTCAAACAGTATATCTGCTATGCCACAGACAAAGAAGATTGCTTGATTTCTTAATGGTACACTACTAAGATACACCACTAAGGGACATCACTAAGGCACATGACTAAGATACCCCACTAAGGTTCACCATTAAGGGACACAACTAAGGGACACCATTAAGGTACACCACTAAGGTACACCACTAAGGTATACCACTAAGATACACCACTAAGGGACACCTCTAAGGGACACCACTAAGAGACACTATTAAGGTACACGAACAACTAAAGTACACCACTAAGGGACACCACTAAGATACACTAATAAGGTACACGACTAAGATACACCACTAAGATACACCACTAAGGCAGCACTGTTACCTAACACTTAAATGGCTGAGGGTTTGAATGCTTCTGCTTCGTGTGTGCGGAGTCTGTCTATCCATGTTTGTGCATGATTCCTCTAGATACTCTTGCCCATAGAGTATGATTGCCAGAGATGGATAGTTCAGGTCCAGAAAGTAAAAACTCCGGTCCAAGATTTTGTTTCAACTAACTATTTGAGTATTCTGTGACTATGACTCCTTACCTGGTGGGTTGAAACAAAATCTTGGTCTGGATTTTTACTTTCTGGATCTGATTTATCCACCTCTGATGATTGCGTATGTTCTTTGTGACAGACCAGCGTTCTGCCCAAGTTATAATACTACCTTGTGCCTCACGCTGCTTGGGCCTGACTACAGGCCCATAAGTGGTTATCACTTTTTTTTACATTAGTAATTATCACTTTGCTGACCCGTTAATCAGTTCTGGTGGGTATGACGTGTGGTGAGATGTGATCATAAATACCAACAGTACCACAGTGCACGATATCACAGTACAGTTTACTGTCTTTTTTCCCTTCAGTATATTCAGTAGGTAATACACTCTTTGGGTCTCACCATCTCTTACTAGTCTGTTACTCTCCAAGACTCACACCTTGAACTCTTTCCTCAATCTCAGTACTGTTTAATATGTCCTGACTTTTTCAACTTTTATATTCAATTTTTTTCTTATATGAGACCGAGAGAGAGAGAGAGAGAGAGAGAGAGGGAGATCTTCCTTTTTTTCTATGCTTAGTCTTCCTCATATAGTTCTGTTTCGTGCCTTAAAAAAAATAGATAGATGCTCAAATAATCACTGAGCACACAATATATATTTATTATTAGGCCTGTATTCTATGCTTTGTTTAAATGGGTTTTGGGGGACGTGAGTTTTGTTATTCCACTATCCCACTGCTGTTTGAAGCATATTCACTTTTACTAGAGGAACCTTTGCAATACAAATGACAAATCTGTATGTAACCTTACACCAGCAGAGCTGGGGATTTGGATAGAGTCCACTTGTCCTGATTGTGTTTGTGTGTTTCCTCTGGTTTCTTAGCCCAAAAACATGTTGTTGGATGAACTGCTGTATCAACGTTGCTCCGACTGTGCGTCCCCCTGTGTGAATGACATTTTTGGGCTGGACTCTAGGCATTGTCACCCAGTCCTAGATAAGCAGTGATGGCATATAATTTATGCATATTATAATACTAAATTTTATATTGTACCATGTATTAACAAACGTGCACACTAGACTCTAAACCATGATAGACAAGCCCATTGCGCTTACTGGAAACATAAATATGAACTTGACAATTGCTGGCTGACCTGGAATAACTTCTCCATAAATGCTTTCGGCGGACTCTGAAGTGTGAAAGGTCAGTGCTCCGGTAGCTCGGTTCATAATGAAGGCCGACCAATTTAATGTGAAGTCCTTGGTGAGGTCAGGGGAATCGGACTGTGTTGGTTTTGTTCCACATGAGCTCTTGAATAATTAAACTTTTTCGGTTTGCCTAAGCTGGAGATTGAATGAACTGCATGCTACGATCTGCACCAGACAGACCAGAAAGGACAAGTCATACTGGCCAGAGTTAGTATGACGAGGGGTCTATGCAATACCCAGTATAGAAGAAACATCACCTGTCAATGACATTCCAATACATACTGGGAGAAGCAGAGTAACATGCCTTGCCAAGCAAGATTACACATTACAATAATTACCCTTTTATTGTTCCGTATAGTGTCTGGGATAAGTTTCAGCTTAACCCCATGTATCTGGATTAGTTGGAAGGCAGATATCATATAAAATACACACAGATATTTAAGGGATACATTAAACTATCAGTCTAATTATGTTTTGTTTAATCAATTTTTTTTTTTAAAAAAGAATGATGCCAAAATATGGTTTTAATGAACATCTGAAGATGCAGTGCCCTCTAGACTTAGTGGTGTCCGTGGTAAATAGTAAATAAGTGTAGTATAAGCTTTAGTAGGCTACACTACTAAGGGCCTTTCATAGAAGAAACAGCCGGAAAGCGCGGTGCAAAACGAAAATGCAGGAAAACAAAACAAACAAACAAACAAACAAACAAGCAAAAAAATCAAACAACAACATAAAAACACCCAAGTAAAAATAGAAAACAATACATAGTCAAACCCTATTTCACAGGATCAGATTCTCCCAAAAGGCTGAAAAAAGGTAAGTTTTGGGCTGCCCTTCAACAAAACCTTCAACAGAGTCAGCAAAAGGCAGTGGTGGAGGAAGGTCATTCTACAGCCTAGGGGTAGCAGCTTGAAATGCCCCATCAAGACCGATTAATCTTTTCCACAGAACACAATTGAGTCCATGCACTGTAAAAAAAAAAAAATATATCCTCTCGATCTCTCATTCAAAATATTAACAAAAATCCAACCATTAATTGAAGTAAAATAATTGAAAAGAAGAAAAAATTATTATCCTAAAACAGGGTAATGGAGGGTTCAGTGGAATTGCAAGGTTACAGGGCTAAATGACTTGTCGATTTCAAATCTAAATCGCGATTTTAAACGACGCAATTAGCAAATTGCAAAGGCTGCAATTTCAGGTATGCATTACCCAGGGTTTAAAATTGCAGTGAGAATAGCTTCACAAATTCAAGCCGTCCTCCTTATGTGACAGTCATTCTGATCAGAACTGCTGTTCTCCTTGCATGTCTGTCATGCTCAGCACACAGAAGTAGCCCAGGGCCATTATCTATACGGCCACAAACAAACGTGAAACCTTAGGAGAACCTTACATTCACAGTGCGAAACGATATAGATTCCGTTGCTGAGCTATAAGTCAATTACGTACCTATTTCATGATCAGAGATTGTTTACAGAAAGGTTCTATTTTAAGGGGTCCAAACAGTGACAGAGAAAAGATGTCACAAGAATGTAAGAAATTAACTATCTGATTTTTTTTCAAAAACAATTTATAGAAAATGTTCTAATAAACAAACATGGAAACAAAAGTTACAAAACAGAACTGGATACTGAACGAATCAGACAAATTAGAAATTTGACTTTTAAAAACCCCAGGGGCCCATAAGAAGAAAAATGTGTTTTTTTTTTCTGCCAGTCATTTCCCTTCAAACAATAGAGAAAGACTTCTTTAGGCTACCAGGAAAAGCATGAAATATGCAAAGAGAAATATGTAATGTCTTGGAGGAAGTGATTTAAGTGTCTTATTGCTTAAACAAGGGGATTTCGCACTTTACCCATTAGACACATTAATCCAGTTAATGATGATATAGTTGTGTATTGTGAATTTTCAGGCACAGACTGCTTTGAAATCTCATAAGAGTTCAGACATTTGTTTGCCTTTACAATGGAACACAAAAACCTTGAACAAGATCAGCATTTCTGTTTTTCCTGTCTATAAAACATCAGTCTGAATGCACTTTTTATCCTTTTTACACTGGCACCAAACCAATACCTTTATCCAAAGTATCTTACAGCATCGGTGCCAGAAAAGTTGTAAAAAAAGAAATGTTTTACAGGATTGACTGAGTGTTTCAATACATTCTCTAAGGCTTGTTGGGTTGGCAATCATTTTTCAAAACAATCTATGACAGGCATCATTTAAGTGTAATATTCACATTATTTACATTAGTATTACATTTTAAACAAAATGTTAAAAGTTCCAACTGAAAACATCACTGTTAAGCAACTTTGGAGAAACAAATTGATTACCTATCTATTAGGTTACATCCACCCCCTACACTTGGGTCAGATTAGTAGATGTTCAGCATAAACCTCAGTTCTTCAGCTGTTACTTCTTCAAACACTGTATTCTGTGTTCAGGATCAGACCTAAAGGGATTTACACAAGTTTAATAATCATCATAGTAGAAAGTTACTGCACTTTTAACATTTAATTGACAACTATATATATTGTGTTGCCAAATGCAAGAACTTGTATCAATTGATAAAATTTTCATATTAAATATTGATCATGACTATATTTAAAGAGCAACAGAAAGACAACTGTGAATAACAAATAATCAAACACAGACTCACAGGATGGAATTCTGCAGTGTCCTTTGGCTGACTGTGGTCACTCATTATTCACTGGATTTTAGGAATCTTACCTGAGCTTTTAGTTTCAAAGTATATGTATAAATTCAATTAAACTTCACATCTTCAAAGCTCTCTGATAATGCACGCTAAGCCCGGGACCACAGAGTATTAAATAATCTGCCCAGAAGAAAAGGAAGCTTTGCCTTGATAGATTGACAGTCACATCAGGAGAACGGCTTACTGGCAAAAGATAATTGATTTGAAAGCAGGACATGCTTTTGATTGTTGCAGCGCAATGTTATTTATGAGACATTTAACACTGGACATTTATTCTAATAGTATTCTGGGTAACACTTTACTTGAGGAGACACAAATAATGTAGTATTAAGATATTACTTACGTATTTGGTACATATTTGGTACATACTGTACTTATCTCATGTTCAGTCATCATACATTAATTTTTTATCTTAAGCACTAATTTATTTCCTATATTTGTAACTATATCTAATTATAGAAACCTTTGTGAACTACTGAAGGAATTCCTAAGGAACTACTGAAGGAACAAGTAATGAATAACACAAGTGATATAATGATCTCATGTTTGTTCATCATTAATTAATGATGATGCGTCTTTTATCTCCGGTAGCTACTATACTTGTTCAGCTGAGTTTCTACTATTTGTGCCCCCTCAAGTAATGTGTTACAGTATTCAGTACATTAGACTTGAGACACAAGAACTGCTCACATTCTCACCACTTGCCATCAATGTACTGACAGACCTAATGAAATTTTCTGAATTAGTCTGCCATGGAACTGATGATACAAGTTAGCCAGTTTTATTACTTGAAAAGTACATATAGTACAAAATCTCTACACAAGCAGAAGGCAAATACAACATGGTCTGCTACACAGCAAGCACATTGATTGGGTTCTATAGCACTTGTTAAAATCTGACTTAAAACCTTGAGAGAGTATGATTGCAGTATCATTTGGGTGGATGAACCTCATTCATCCTTAATGAGAAACTTGATTCTCACAGTCCCTTGATACATTTTTTTTTTTTGCTGAATACAGGCCTGGGAATGACGTTTTAGTGATCTTGGAATTTCTCCAGCAAATAGAACCAGACAGTGCTTATGCCGAATGTCTTTCCTCCCAGCGATTTACAAGTATACGACCATATACTAAATATATATATATATATACAAAAACAAGGAAGAATATCCTGATTGATTATCTAGATTTTGGTTATTAAATGTGACCATTTTTTAGTTTTTAAAAGTTTGTTTTTGGATAAACATGTGGAAATGCTTTTTTAGCTTTAAACACGCTCAACTGTGCCGTTTTCATTCTGACAAAGCCACAACATTAAAATGGACAAATTGCTTATTGAATTGTTGATAGAATTTCAACACAAAAAACAATTCTTTGATAATCGAATATCAGTGGTTCATCACTGTTATCTCGCTTGGTTTAATATTCTAAATATTATCAGTCAACCTTCTTAATAAACATTTGTTTTTTTTAATGCTTCGTGGTGACAAATGCGGAGTATACATTGTAAACAGAATATAACAAAATAGAACAGAGGATATTTTGCATAAAATATCTTGCTCTCCATGAAAGAAACAAAGACATGCAGTGTTAACAACGTCTGAGATGTTTTCAGGACATTCCATCCAGGGTACAGTCTTGCCTTGAGCTCTGGTATAAGCGATTGAAGATGAATAGATGGATGTTTCGAGGCACTGTTTGTGTTATCCAATTTTATACCATTAAATAGGACATGTACAATATATGCACCAACTGATACTACTTGGTATATAATTGATTTTGTTCATTGGGGAACTGTTTGCTTTGTTAGTGTGAAACTGCGATGTTCTTGCCTGCCAGTATGAAACTATTTATACATGCATGAGACCAGACATAACTCCCATACAGAAGATAGGCAGACTGGTGCAGAAAAAGCCCCCAGTTGCACAGGTTTTGGAGGCTGAAGATAATCTGGAGACCAGCAGTTGGGGTGGTTTGAAAACTTGGCTGACTTAGAGAAGTAGCTGATGGTGCCAGATACCCCTCAGGGGGAGGAACTTGCAAAGTTCGCTACATGTTTTTCAGGAAAGATCCATGGTCGTCCTAGAAAACTGGCAGGTCTGTTAGCGACACACGACATTTAAGGTATTTCAGCTATCCAACTAGAGAGTATACAACTGTTACTAATAAACTGGAGTGAAATGTCTCATAAGATTTCCATCATGTTCTTCCAGAACAAAAACAGCCATATGGTCAAACCCCGAGGGGAGAATTAGCAGAAAGAATCTGAGAATGACAACCTCATGCATGAACAGAAGGCAGTTTTGACCAGCTCACGTAATTGGATGATACGATAGAGGCACACATCTTTGAACTGCTTCACTGATAACATTGAGGTATTGCTCACACATTTCCAAGAAGTGGTCAGTTCTGATATTATTATTAAAGACATTTCAACAATTCTTTTGTTCAGCATTTGTCACGCTAAAGAGAAATTGATCAATGAAAATGTAGCATATGTAAAAACTTCACTTACAGTATATCAGCAGAAATAAATACGGCTTTGAAAACTCTATCACTCTGCTTACACTATGTTTGGGAGAAGGAATTATGTGCAAAGAAGCTAACTCTAAGAGGAATTCTGGTAAGGCAGCCAACTGCATGCTTTGGGGGTCTTACCTAGCTGAGGCTATAGGTTCTCTGGGTTTGTAGAAGAGCGTGATGAGCACCAGCCTCCCTAGCTGAGATTCACCGCTTTAGCCAAGATATCTGCAAGGTTTTAT
This sequence comes from Gnathonemus echidnorhynchus, assembly GCA_026776725.1. NCBI lineage: Eukaryota > Metazoa > Chordata > Actinopteri > Osteoglossiformes > Mormyridae > Gnathonemus > Gnathonemus echidnorhynchus. Next base: position 9,987,804 of record JAODJU010000081.1, read on the forward strand.
GGGACTTAAGCAGTAGCGGCTGGCAACTGCAGCTTTACAGAGAGGCGCTTCCCCACTGCAGATCGAATTACTTCACTATTTAAACAAAAGCTATTCATGCAAACAAATATTTCAATTTTTCCCCTTTCTATATACAGTAGTCTAAATTCCACAGTAATGGATTTTTTTAACGATTGTGGTTGAAAATATATTTTGATTTAGCTAATTACAGATGATTTTAGCCTTATTTTTTCATGGCATCTATCTATCTATCTATCTATCTATCTATCTATCTATCTATCTATCATCTATCTATCTATCTATCTATCTATCTATCATATTTTTTACGTATTTTTCTTTTGCTTGCAATATATCAACCATTTATAATCCATCCATCCATCCATCCATCCATCCATCATCCTATCAAATCACCTTTCTTCTGATTGTTTATGATGGCCTTGATCATGCGGGGGGGTGAGTGCTTATTTTAGGCAGCTGACAGCACTGTGTGAGGGCCGGTCCCTGCCCTGCCCCTTTGGTATGTCTCTCTCCTGTTTAGCCAGCAGGTGCCGCTGTCCGTGACATGCTACGTGGTCGGCTGTCGTCAAGACACCTGTTTTCGCTGAAGGTTAACTTCATTTTTATGTTATTTTGTTGGTTTTCTTGGTGTGTCATGTGTTTCAGTTGCAATTCCTTCTGTTTGCTCCCTGTTCCCTGTTTGTTCAGTTTTCCTTGTTTTAGTTTCCCTTGTTGTTTGAAGCATCTGTATCTGTTAATTGACCTCACCTGCTCTTCGTTGCCCCTCATTTGTATATAGCCCCAACCTGCCCCTTGCTAGCCCTTGTAATGCGTATGTATATGTCCCTGTCCTTGTCTTGTTTCCTCAGTTGGTCAGTGTGTTTGCTCCTGTATTTTGCTCCCGTGTTTTGCTCCTTACTTGATCCATATCTGTTTTAATTACCTGTGGGTTTTTGATTGTATTTTTAGTGTTGGTATACTTGGTGATTAGTCACCGCTCCATTTCTTGGAGTCACTACACGCACTGTTTCCTCCTTCCCTGCATCACGCCCCCCTGTAATCGGCTGGAGTTTTATTACTATCTCTATATGTGAGTTGGCATATGATCCATGGTGTATGGTTCTCTAACACCATAAACCGGGGGGGGCAATCTTATCCTTAAAGGGCCGGTGCGTGTGCAGGTTTTCAGGATAACCTGTAGGTCAGCTGTTCAAACCCAGGTGTGAGGACTCTTCAGCCAATCAGTCCTCTAATTAGTAATCTAATTAGGGAGCTGCAGCGAAAACCCGCATACACACCGGCCCTTTGCGGATGAGATTGGCCACCCCTGCCATATACTCTGCATAGCGGTGAATAGTTCAACATGCAAAATATAGTAACTTGACTTTGTTAAGGAGCTTGTTTTTTATTATAAATTGGCTTTTTCTTGAGAGTATTCATTTAGTAAAGGTTTTTTTTATAGCAGCAAGACACAAAGTGCATTCTCACTTCCTACTGCCCTGTTTAAGCAGTCATTTAGGAAGGATCTGAAGTAGGTCAGAAACAAGCTAGTGAAGCGCCCCCTGACTGCTGCGAATAAAATAACATGTTAAATTCATAGATGGGGGGGCGGGGGGAGGGTATACAGCGTTGTGTTACTTGGATCAAACTGACAACAGGGGACAACACAGCTCTATCTTTTCTGTCTATCTTTTGTACATCAGTACATAGGAATTCTTACTTGCACCACTGAGTCAGTAACATGTAACAGCAATAGACAGCACGAAACAAAGATACTCACAGCACAGTAATTTAGTAGTAATTTAGAGTAGTATCTGGTGCTACTGATTAGCGTAATTGAATATCTTAGCAGCACTGGAGGAATCCAAAGTACACAGGAATCCTACAAGTAGCACTGCACAACTCAGGTGGGATAACAGATAGACATAAAATAGCATTAAGTCGCCATTATTTGTTTATTATATTTTAAAACTGATATAAACATTCATATGTGTTGTGCACAAACCCATGAACAGGTGCCATGTTTCCACCCTGGAACCTGAAACTCATTTTGCCTCACATCCCAAAGGCTGTTTTTCATATCAAACTCTCCATCACTTTCGCCTCCACAAACACAGCTTATCTAATTACTCCGTCTGTATGCAACAAGATATATAAGGAAACTCTCTAGTTCTCATGACAAGTCAACACAAAGGCACAGTCATATGAAAAGATGAGAGTTTCCCTGCGGTGAGACATTTTACTGAATCCAATCATGATGTATAATTCCCCTGAGTTTTAGCCATTGAAAATGTTAAACAGACTCAGAGAGGAAGTGAAAAAAATTCATTCTAGGATGAAGCATTTTATATTTATTTTTCAACTTCAATAAATGTGGAGATAAATTGTGAATCCTCTTGTGACTTGTAAGAAAAAAAACAAGGAAACCACTGTAACGTTAGCAGATGGACATACCCAGAAAGCAAATTAAGCAATAGAGACTTACCAAACATGATATGCATATTTTGCATTGACATGCGTATTTTGCATATTTTAAACAGAAAGCCTGAAACCAGAGAAGTTTGCAAACATTTTGTTATGTAAGCAAATACATAGAGACTGAGTGGTTAGTACTGTTGACTCATAACTCCAGAGTTGGGGATTCAAGTCCCACCTCAGATTGTGGGGCAGAGTGGCGGCTCTGAGGCTTGGGGTTTATACCAGCAGTCGGAAGGTTGCTGGTTTGAATCCCCGTGAATACCCGGAGTGATCCTACTCTGTTGGGCCCTTGAGCAAAGGCCCTTAACCTGTGATTGCTTCATCCTGAGTATGATGTTAATCTACATCCAGCCCTGCAAGGAGATTCTCCAACTTACTATGAAAATTTGGGGGTTGGTTACGGGATTGGCACCTCAGCCACTGGAGGAAAAAAAAAACCCTCACTGTTCCATTTGCACTAGTGTGGTGCTGAGGTATCACCCACTGGGCAGCTGCCCTTGGGTCTCAATGTGCTGTAATCACTGCATGCTCTTTACCCCTCTCCCTGTTTTGTCTGCTACTTGTGACAGCCCCCCCCCACCCTGGAAAAAAAAGAGAAAAAATAGGTTTAGTGGTCAAAAGACTGAAATATTACACAGTTAGTTCTTCCCGAAGGATGTAAGCAATGGATTCTTCCTGAAGAGGCTAAAGAGCTTTGTGGTGGCAACCAAAACCTTAGCAAACTTTTACCACTGGTCAAGTGAGAGCATCCTGACAGAACGGTTGTGTGACCTGTTCTGGACCACCGTTTACTGCAAAGGACTGCTGGGACATTTTTGAGCATGATCCCTACTGATCATCATCACCTACAATCAATCTCCCGCTTGCAGAAGAGGGTCAAGTCTATCTGGGATGCCAGCCTTCCAGCTCACACCCTTTTCATACTCCTGCCATCTGGAAAGCGACACTGTACCTCCCCACCCACTTCAGAGTTCCCTTCCTCGAGCCATCAGGCCGCTTAACATCCTGTGACCTGCATCTATCCCCCCCCACTGCATACTCACTGCAATGCACTATTGTCAATATACAACCTGCACTTCATCAACATTACATACTGCACTACTGTCAGTTTGCACATCCTCCTCTCCATGCTACATTCCCCGTTTATTAAGAATTTATTGTTTGCTTACTTCTGTTTTGCATTGCACTGTTGTTGTCCTATATTGTCCGCCCATGAACAAATCCCCTGAAACTGTGGCAAAGAATTTCCCTTGAAACTGAACTGTGTGAATCTACTGGAGCACAGACTAACTTTGATGTTTTTAAATTCCAAAAATTCACCCATCGGTCTTGTGTCCATTGCATAACCATCGTGTTAATACATATTACCTACCTATCAACACTATATACACTACAGACACTCTTCACTTAACAACCGAGTTCTGTCCCTACGACCAGGTCCTTAAGCGGATTGGTCGATAAGGGAGGAGTCGCTCTTAGATATTGTCACCTTTGCACTCAACCTCGCACCTTATACTTATACAGTGCTACCCATGTGTGTATATTTCAAATTTTATTTCTTGTATAGTGTAACATTGTTTGCATAGTGTCATTTATTGTCTGTGTACTTCGGAGTCTCAAGCATCCGAAACCAAATTCCTTGTGTGCCCCAGCACACTTGGTGAATGAAGCTGATTCAGATTCTGATTCATCACATTTTCTGTATATTTATAAATGTTACGAGATGAGATGTTTGATGCTGAGATGCCGCTCTGGCATTTCCACGGCCAAAGTTCTGGTACAGCGCACAATACCGACTGATCGGAGAGCTAAGTCAGGGCGGTCGTTAAATAGGTAGGTCGTTAAGCGAGGAGTCTTTATTCATGTTAATTTGCGCATTCCCACACTGCATCTACAGTTTATTTATTTATTATTTATTGTGTTTGCTCTTTTCTGATATAACGCACTTTGTCTTTGTACCTGTCCGCTCGCAGAAACTGCGGAACAAGTATATCACTGTGTTACAAATTTGGCAATTAAACTTGGTTGGGTTAGGTCTGTGTTAGAAGCAAATAAATAGGCTGATTGACTTAAACTTCATATAGAAACTATAGAAACATAGAAACTTCAAAGTTCTGGGTATATTTTCCCTTGGGGCTGTCCCTGGCACATTTGTCATCGAGTTGGCTTGCAAGTCAGTTTGTTTCTCTACTGTCTCACTGTGCACAAACATTAAAGAGAACAATTGAAAATTATTCACACTTTCATATTTCTGCGAGTGATGAACTCTGGCATTGCCTCAGTTGTATAAAGAGAGTCTTTCACGTACCTGGGAAACTGTCAACAAGATTTAATTTACTGTACTGCAATGCATTTATTTTCTTTCAAGGGAAGTAAAAATTCAGTGGACTCAGCTTAACAGAATGAGCTTAACAGTTAATAACTTCGGGAGAATTTGGACATATGCTTGCTTTACTCTGTCATAAATTTGACGATTAATATTCCGACTAAATTTTCTTCCTGCGGATGAAGGTCTGGTCTGCTGGTAGCTTCATATTATTCATCTCCTTGTGATAAAAGAGTAGATTTTTCCATGGATCACTGAACACACAAGTTTTTAAAAACAAATGTTATGTAGGTCAGTAACTTTGACAAAAACGCTGTTGGGTGAGTCGCAGACTAAGCAAAATTTTTCTAATAAGAAAACAAAATCAGAAAATCATTTATGGCAGCACAAAAACTTAACAGTAAAAGTATTATCTGTATAAGTACCATAGTTAGAAATCGGTCTGTTATCGCTTAACATTTCACGAGTGTCAGAACTAAAACCAGCCATTGTTTATGTATGTAGTACAAGTTGTTCAAGAGTAATAAGCATTTTATTCTGGGCATGTCCTATTTTTCTTTAAATATATTTTTAGAAGAGGGCTGCTTGAGACGAGGAACAAAATATAACACACATAAACTAAACCAGAAATTGAGGGAAAACTATCATTAGTGTACAGCAGAAGCCTATTTGTAGATATCTCCTTATCGGAGAGTTGAATTAGAGCGATGTTGAGGGATGATGAGATGTTTAGCAAAGTTCAGCCCTGTCAAATTGCCTAAATCACACCCTTATATATAAATCAATGTCTCCTCTGTTTGGTAATGAAAGCCCTATAGTGTCCAAACAGTTATTATTACAGAAGTGCTTCTTTTTGTCAAGGTGCCAAACATGCTGACTCCAATATCTCTGGCAGATGATTCTCTCTTTGGATTGTAACTTTTCTGTAATATGACATCACAACCGTCACAGGAATTCAGACATAATGTACTGTATACATTAATCTTTATATGCTAACTCTACTTCATTTTCAGTGTATCCTCCTGAGACCCAAGGAAAAAAGTGTCCTTCAATTATAGGTTATTTGTCTTTGGAGGAAATAAGACATCTTAC
>JAODJU010000081.1:10007916-10026030 GCA_026776725.1 Gnathonemus echidnorhynchus
GGGGGGGGGGGGGGGGGGGGGGGGGGCTCTTTAGGTACTGAGTACAATGAACATAAGAGATTTGTTTTCGTTAAGGCATGAGCTGTTAACAAATATTTTAATTACAAATATTTCTCCCATAACATGAAATTGGCACCAATGAAAGAGCTGTGATGATCCACGCATGGTTAGATGTTACTGCATTACTGAATTTATTAATGACTTATAATTAATTGATGATGGCAGCATTGAATTTGGAGACACACGAACAGATCTTGCCTGCAAATGTAAGGAAAAAAAAGTACACAGCAGCAAGCCAACCTCCCCCCCCCAAAAAAAAAGGAAAAAGAAACAGAGTTAACCAGAGAGCAAGGAGTATATGTTCCCTGGGATCAGAATCATACCGAACATGGATTAACTGGCAGAATAACCGACAACCGTCAGCTGCGATTTCAGCTGGGAAAGACATCATAGATGAATAGAGGAAGTTTCCAGTGCTTGTCAATGAGAAATGAGGCTTAATGCAGATTTAGCACAAAATAAGTATTTCATTATACTTTACACAGGCGTATAGTCACATAAACTAGGTTTGTGTGAAGAAAGTATCAATAAAAACATGATAACGGTGCAAAAAACCCACATAGCATCAAATGGTGACCTTTTAAACTCTCACCAGTTGGTTTACCTGAATTTCAAATTTTTGTATGCATAAGAAGAAATGGTTATATCTAATAGTTTCAGAGTGCACTTGCTTTTGTATGGACTTCAAGGATCGACTAAGTTGGTGTCCAGTACCATCTAATTCAAGCATAGCTGAATTTATTCTATTCATAGTTGTTTAGAAATACCTACAGTGTTCTGCAGTGACAAACATAATGATGCAGAAGTGGTCTGGAGTCATAAATGTAGCAAATCTTTTTGTATAACATGTTATAAATGAGATTGTGCTTTAATTTTAGATTCATGTAGAAGGTTGCTTGCATTCCACGATTTTCCACTTTTAGTTTTACTATATTTTTTCTCTTTCGCCATGGATAACACTGCAGTACATTTCCAAGTCAAATAAGCCACCCTGCAAAGCAGAATGTGGGTTCAGACGTGGAAATCACTATGCATTTTTATGCAGTATAAATACATCAAAATAGCAAGAGGAAAATGTGATATGTGCTGAAGTATTGTATGGTTGGTATTGTCAATTTTAATAATATTCTTAATGGTGAAAATAAATCACCTTTAAACATGAAAAGTATTACCAGAAGAGCTCAGGCTTTGTTATTTTTTTTTATTTCTTACTATTTTATTTTTCCTAAACATCAGTTCATTTAGCCTGTCAAGTTTCATTTCTCCACTTTTCATCAAAGGTGACTAAATCGGTCGACTGTTTTCAGCAAAATCTGCACAGACACGCAAAGTTACTGGTCTGCAAAAGTCTGTTGAAAGTATTCCTGACCCTCTATAGCACGAGAAAATCTAAATTACAACTAAAATTAAGCTAAGATGTTATGGTATTGAGATATTCTATATTGAGAGGTGCGCTTCATTTTGCTCAGGATTTAAAATAAATTTGGACTCATCACAGAAGATGACAACAGACCAACACGTTCTAAAGGAACATCTCAGATGGATGTAGCCAAAGGGGAGAAACTTCAAAAGCTTCCAGGAAAAGAGAGCAATGGAGCAGAGGAATAACAGTGACAATGACTATATGAGCCGATCGTTTTTAAGCACCTCCACAAAAGCCATTGCCATAAATAACACAGAGATCCCATGATGCACCAGTTCACCTCCTCATCACCTCTTCTTTTGACTAATCAGAGCTTCTCTACCAGAAGCCTGATGATGTTGTAAGATGGTACATCTGTCACCTGTTCATCACAGCATTCGTACATTGAAAAGCGAAGGTTTAAAAATTCTAATTGTTGAATTTGTTATATACTCAAGACATTAAAACAATGATATAGAATGGATAAAACAAATTTCACTAATCTATCATGCACTGGATCGATTATATATACACACAAACACCCAAACACAGACAGACACAGGTCTGGAAAAAAATAAGAGACCACTCCATATTTTTTTGTCAGAGCGCAGTACACAAGAATAAGGTGAAGCAGGAGACACTGGGTACGACCAAAAACCAGCCAGATAGAGGGCGGAAGCGAGAGAAAAACAGGCTGCAGTTTGCAAAAAAAATGTATATTTTACACAGACGCATAAGCATAAATTGAGCGATGAGTGAAACTGAAACTTTTCTCTTAATTTTTTCCTGAGCAGTATGTACACACACACACACACACACACACACACACACACACACATATACTGTATATCTCCATATGTCCATACATCTTCTATGTATCCTTCTATGTCCTATTCAGGGTCCCGGGGGGGCTGGAGCCTACAGACACAAGGCAGGGGATAATCCAGGATGGGTTCCTAACCCATCGCAAGGGCACACTCACACACCATTTACTGACACATCCCCCCAGTGCGGGGCGAGCCGGAGAACCCAGAGGAAACCCGATAATGACACAGGAAGAACATGCAAACTCCACACATGGAACCTCGGTCCAGAGGAGTGAGGCGGTAGATTCTGCATGGACTGGATTGCCAGTCCCTGGAGCAACTGGGTATAAAAGGCCTTGTGAAACACCCCAACAATGAAACTACTCTGCTGACTCTGGGATTTGAGCTGACAACCTTCCTGTCGTTGTCACAGCATCCTAACCCGTTGAAACACTTCTTAAAAATATTCCATGTGCTAAAATGTGGCATCAAAAATTATAGGACTAATAAAATAATAACATAATAATAACAATGGACAAACAAATATAAATCAAAGAATTATAATAAATAAATAAATGGAATACGCAGCCGATACCCACAGAGGTCACATCCCTGAGGGAGGGCCCCTGTACGGCGTGTGTGTGACACCCATCAGCCGCGTCTCCATCCTCCCTTCAGGAGGAGAGAGCTGTGTGTTTCATTCCACCCACGACACTGCAGGCGTCCAGCCAGTTCTAGGTAGTCACTGTGCAGCAGCGAGAGACAGAGAGAGACGTGGCCCATCAGCCTATAGAACGCGGATTCCCACCTCGCCCATTGTCCACAGTCTCCTTCCTATATCAAATTCTCATATGTAAAAGGTGTCTGTTTTAATTATGCAGTCAATTATAGGTCATTCTAATGCCCCACACCTTCATGATAATAGGAAGTAATTAGGAGAATCACATGAGGTTGATTTTAATGATGTCCTACTTTGTAATCTATATTTACATCAGTGTGGCTTCCTTTTTGGCTTCTATCCAAACTCATTTATTATTTTTGAAGTAATGAATGACATTGATGGAATAGTGCTGATCTGGCTCTGTGGGTTCGAAGTCGGAGGCTTTTTTTTTGTTTTTATTTTTTGTCCAGAAAGTTGCCAGTTTAAATGTTGCGGCTTGCAGATTAATGACATCGCTGATGGGAGATAAAGTGAGGTCATGTTAAACTGCTCTGGGGTGCCGAAAAAAAAATGGCCGATGCTGTGCTTTGACACCAAGATTCGGTCTCATGGGAGAGCATGATGGGATATATGAACAGCAGGAATTGTGGTTCACCTGTGCTTGTATAGATGGCAAATGAAGTATCATTGTTATAAGGTAATGAGCATGTACTGATTACAGCGCATTGCTGCAGCCATCACAAAACCACCCACCTCAGGGGTGAGAACACTAGTTCGAATGGACCAGTGTGAGTCTTCCCAGTGGCTGGAGTGTCAATCCTGCCAGCAACCCCCAAATTATTCCCTGTAAGTTGGAGGACCTCCTTATAGAGCTGGATGTAGATTAACATCATACCCAGGAAGAAGCAATTGCAGGTTAAGGGCCTTGCTGAAAGGCCCAAGGGAGTAGGATCACTCTGGACATTCACGGGATTTGAACCAGCAACCTTCTAGTTGCTGGCACAGAACCCTAGCCTCAGAGTCACCACTCTGTCCCGTTGTTACAAATGGCTCCTTAATATTATGTTGCTGATAAATATATATATATATTTGAAAAAAAAAAAATATCACTGCGGTTTTTGAAATGAATGGTTCCAATCCAAATACCAGAATTGGCTATGTAATTCAATTCAGGTCATATTACTATAACTGATGTGGCAATATGGAAATGATTTTTTTCTGTGAGTTAAGCAAATTTGTACATCACAGCTGAATTATGAAGCGTAATCATTGGGAAATTAAATCATTTGTTAAATTAAATGTCAATTTGTACAGCTGATTATTGTAAAGAGAGAAATGCCTTTTAATTAGTTTCATATATTTGCTGCTGAAGTGCTCTGGGAATTTGCAGCATGTTGTTGGGAAAAAAAAAAGATCACAAGTAGCATGTTTAATGTGACTATAAGACAAAAGGAAAGTAACAGAATAGCTATTGTAATGAGAACAATTATTAAACTAGACTCAAGGTCAGAACCATTAACAATTAATGAGTTGTAATGACATTATAAGGTTCCAGGTAATTGTATTGCCAAGAAAACCAAGTATCTAAAATAAATAAAATCTCCTCTCGATGTTTGTAACCTCTGATTATGCTTCTCATAGTACACTAATGGCAGCGACTAGGTTGCACTCTTGCCTCATTCCTTGGGGGTTGTTGTTTTCAATCCCATCAATACTCTGTGCGAGTGTGGAGTTCACCTGTTCACCCTCTGATCTGTGTGTTCTTCCTCGGGCATGATAAGAAGAAGATAGATGGAATAATTTTTGTTAAGCAGTGTAGCATCAATCCATCTTCCAACTGCTTATTCAGTACAGGGTCATAGGGATAATTATCCCGTGGCCATGACCTGCTGCCCGGAGATCCTGATCTATAACCAACCACACACACTCGACAATCAATGCATTTCAGGTCATGGTCACTGCTCCTTTCTCAGTCTTGAGATCTGACTTTTGGTTGGTTTTTTAAATCTGTGCCGAAACTCTTGATTCTCTGGCTCTTCGTGGGTTTCCGATCTGAATTGAATCGACTCGTTCTGATTCTGACTTTTGGTTTGTTCTCTAATTATGCTGGTGCCTGTTTATCGACTAGCTGACCTTTCTGAGTCGTACGACTCTGACGTCTTTCGCTTCGCCCATTTGCGTGCCCAGACACCTCAGCCACGTTCTTCATAATCAGCATCCCAAGTCCTGTCAGCACCGAGTACTCGATGGGCTCAGCTTCTGAAGAGGAAAGGACTGAGAGGCAGGAAATTTGGTTTTGTGTGTGTCTGCGGTTTAAGGTAAGCCCTTTGGCCTGAGATACTGTACCACACTCAAGAGCTTGTTAATGAAGTTCTATTTTTTAGCTCTATCATGTTGTCATGACAGCTACTGTTACATATTCTTAGCATGACTGAGACAATGTTGTCAGGACTTGAGGATCGAGTGACTCGAGGGCAGGCATTGTGGCAAAACAAAAAAGGGGGTTTATTGAACACAAAGAATAGAGACCGGAAATAAACGAGATCACAAAGGACCAAAACAGGAAGGATAGTGCAGGGAACGATGCAGGCTAACAAGAGGAACGACGTAAATGACTGAACTGGTGAACACGGGATAGGGAGACAAATGTATATAGGACTAACGAGGGAGCTAATGAGAGGCAGCTGGGAGTGATTAACACGAGGATTAGGAAGGGGAGGCAGGACAAGAGGGATAGGCGTGACTTTTTAGGGCTATGACAAGGAGGAAATGAGGAGTGATATGACAGATGTCTCCGTTCTCATAATGTGATATGCTAGCATAACGTGAGGTTTTCGACTTACTAGTTCTAAGAAAAATCTGGGGTCACATTCTGGGTTAGTTAAGACATTCTCTTTTAGAGTCATTCTGATATTTATAATTTTGTCTTCATATAATATGCTCTTCACTACATTACTTCACCATATGGAATAAAAAAATGTCACCTTTAAGGCTCCATATGAAAATAGTTTCTATATTGCACCCCCATTAATTATTTATGTATTTCCTTCTGCAGAAGATACGTTCTGGTAGAGCACATTTATTGATAGTCACTGTATAAAAGCATACTTATGATCAAGTTCATTGGCTTTTATTGTTTAGAATGAAAGCTTATGGCATTGAAATATCCAGGCATTCAAATGCTCAATGATCTCTGAATTTTTCATTGTACATTGATTTTTGCATGAATATTGATTTTACTTGGGTGACTACTGAGCAACCGCAGCTGTTGATGCAGTCTTGAAGAGTTCTTTATCCATGGCTGAGAAGATAACAAGAATTGTTGACAAGGTATACAAATGCTTCACTGGTTACGCATTATTTATGCTGGTGTGTATTATCTATAAGACGGAAGAAATAAAAAGAAAACGAGAAATGATGAGGATTAGTTGAATTTTTGGTAACTGCACCTTCGTAATGCATTTATAACACCTTCACAGAACATCCATAAGCAGCATGTAAGTATACCTTAACATGTCTTAAGGCATTGAATTCATAATATTGTTAATGAACAAGATACGACAGATGTAATCTATATTAATAAAAAATATTTTATTGTATAACCATATAATGTTCATTATGAAGAATATTAATGTTTTTATATCTTGTTTATATGAATGCATTATGACAGCGCAGGTCATGTAAAGCTTTACCAGATTTTTGGGCTACATAGGCAAATTATTCCAGAAGGTTCTATCTGCAACAGTGACACTGATCTCACATACCTCAATAGCTACTTGTAAAAAGGTTTGATATACAGCGGCTATCAAACAGATACAGAAACAGTCAAGTTCACAGAATACGTGGCTTGTCCACTCTACAGCACCAACGACTGTTTAACGCAATGCTGTGTGTTCCCTTATTAGAATCACCCACTACCTGCAAAAAAACCTAAATTAGGCCAAAGGAAAAAAAAAAAACACTTTCATTGCTCATTTTAAAGTACACATGCTAAATGTGATTACAGGGTGGACTGATTGCACTGTGATCAAATCTGATTGCAATGTACGTTGATTACAGTATGATGAAAATGGCATGAACTTCAAACTGGGGACGTCATATCAATATTTTAAAGTGTATTGCAAAAAGAACAGAAAAACTTGTCAGGCTCACTTGAGGCAAAATTGACATTTTTTAGCCTTTCAAATGCAATTGCAATGTATTTCACAAGCTGAATAAAAGTGAAAAATAACAAAAAAAAAAATCTATGAATTCCCTTTGACTTCATGGGCAAACTTCTTGTTTGTTTGCAACCAAAATGGAATATTAAAAATGAAATGAAGATGTTGCTGAAAAAAAAAACATATAAAATACAAGGTAAGGCACCTAAGAGCAGACTGACAGGTGATGACATTTTGAAATTTTTGTAGGGAGAAAACAGGCAAAGATGGACAAACAGGAAAAGAATAAAATTTATAATTACGATCCAGAAATATAACAGGAGACCAGGAGATTCCAGGGAGAACATTTTGAGCAAAACCTGCAACAAGCCACAAGTTATTCGTAATACAAGGAATACTGAATGAATCTCCCATTATGCTATATGTAGAGGCTTTCCGTCCCATTTATTTCCATTTCGAAGGCTGTCCCATTTTAGGTTCAAGCAAGAAACACACAGATCTGAATCAATACTCTCTTTTCTACACCCAGTGGTTTCCAAGCGTGTTCCTGTTACCTAAGCTGTGATTCACTGTAAAATCTATAAACGTAATTGAAGTGATACAGTTCATCCCTCTACTCAAACTTTGCACTTAATTCTACTGACAGCACGAAACCATCAAACACAATTATTTTCGCCCTCCTTGTTTGAGTATGAGCGCATGAGAGAATTTCCCCCAGCCAATTTAGAAGTGACATGCATCCGTGAATGGATTCATCTAATAGCCCGATCAATGGCCACAACAACTGAAACATACCACTGAGGCATAAAAGCCTTCTTAGTCTACTTTGAAATAAAATAAGTACACGGGGAGAAGAAAGTTAACGACGTAAACTGATACAGGCCTGAAATGGCTGCGGAAGTCGACCAGACGAATGATCCCGTGCTTGTGCTGTCACTATAACACTCAATGTGTTATATTCCTTCACTACTGTTGCCTCGATAAGGAGTGTTTTGAATGATAAGGACTAGCGTGTGCTGGCAGGGAGTCCTGAACGCACTGTGGCGTGCAGTCCACCGACCTTCTGAAACTGGGAGCTGCCACCATAGTTGGGTAAAAGCCACCGCCTGGGTGACTTCAGTGGAAAGCACGTTCTCTGATATCACTCAGAAATGGGTCCATATCTGGTGACACAGAGGACCATAGCATACTGATAAGACAAGACTGTTCGGCTTGGCCCTGCCACTGTTTTCCTTAGCACCACAGACGCACCAAGTGTGAATGATTTATCTCACTATAGCGGGTTGGTAGCTTGGGTGACTTACGTCAGAGAGTCTGTTGTACTGACTGCTTCTTCATGTCCTTGGTTCCATGCATGTTTTTTTGACCCTGTATCCCTGTTCCTATTCCAACGCTACACCTCTTATCCCCAACAGCTTCACCTTTTGTTCCTGATGCATTTCTCAAAGTGAATCAAATCTACGTTGCTGCTGTAACCCCATTGTTTCTAAACATAAAACCATTATACAGTTATGCTGCCCTCCCCCCGGCCGGATTCTCGCATCAGTCGCTTCTCCTCAGTGCTCGTCATGCTGACTGTATCTCCTTCCTCCACTACTGTTTCTGTGTGCTTTTTTTTCTGTCTTTTTTTATTTTTTCGCACCAGTAGCTCTGTAAATTTGCATTGCCCGGTTTGATAAGCGGGTCTGTGCGCCGCGGCCCGTCCATGGGATCCTGAGCTCTGCATTTTTTGGCAGGTCCATTTAACAGGCTGCCCGCAAAAGTAGGCTAGCATTTACACCTCATTTATCAACAGCTGTTTGGGAGTGCAAGGCAAAACAAGAAATTACACTGCATATCATGATCGCTGAAAACGTGTTTTTGTACAGTGTCACTTTTTACAGGTGATTTCTCCGGTGGCCAACCTCACCTTAAATACTGCTGAAACATATTTCAGTTGCCTTAGTGACTTAAGCTTCTGTAAGGTTTCCCACAAATTATCCCATCTTTTAAAATCACCGCGGTTGTGAGGACAGGACCAGCTGTAGAGGCGCCCAACTGTCAGAGCCTTAGGTGTCCCTGTGTTCCCAGTCTTAAAGGCTACTGGGAAGTTAGTCTCAGGAGAAGACTGCAGGATAAGAGCAAAGTACAATATCTAAGAGGAACTGCGAATGACTGGTCAAAATAGCAAAGACTGGGAGGAGATGAAGTGAAGTTTGTGACTCTGACAGAACTGCCTGAGAAAGTCATGGAGCAGAGGAGATGCAACATGGGCCAAGGGCATAACTTGGGGTTGAACATTGGGGGCTTGAGGTCTCCAGCCATTCATCGTAATGATATTTTTTTTTTGGGGGGGGGGGGGGCATTCGCCATAATTTATGCTCATGAGGTGCAATGAGCTAACCCAAGAGGCAAAAATCTAAACCTACTTCTAAGCCAAGATATTATGGCTTTACAAACTATTTTAGAAAATGCTGAGTAGAAAGTCACACAGAGCTGCTTTCTGCTCAAAACAAAACTGGGTCAATTAGTACAGGGCTCTGACAAAATCAGCAGAACCCGGGGCAGGTCGGGCGTTTGAGCAAACTGCCGTAGAGGAGGGAGGGTAAAGCCCGACAGAGGTTACATTTACTGCCATTTCTGCAGTGATTGTGGGCAATCACACCCACACCCAACGGAGACAGTTGTCCCCAGTCCCTGGGTCAAGGGGGGGCATCTGGTCCCTCTAACCTTTAAACGATCTGCTGGAATAATCTCTTTAAAATACATATTAGTGGGGAAGCATACAAATAATACTTGTGAATATGGTTTATTTTTCTTGATAATTTTCCTTGATCTAGAGTACCTAGCACCTAGTCTTCACTAAGAAAGGGTTCTGGAACAGCATCCGAAGAGCTACAATCCAGCAGAGTTCTTGTGATGTGAACACAACAAAAGTTCCTGCTTCCAGAACAAGGTTCTGGTTCCTGAAACAAAAGTTCCCGCGTAGTGAAAGTTAGCGAGAGCTCTTTTGACATGTATAAATGGGACATGTGTTGTATGACTGTTATAGTGAGGGGGGGGGCTTTGGCATCATCTTATCCCCAGACACGTGTGAGACACATGGCGGGGCTGATCACACCTACTCAACATGTTATTTTATTACGCCAGTGATGCCATTTTATTTTTCTGTAAGACCATATTTTAAGGATACATTTTCGATGTGATCATGTTGCAGTTTATTATAAGGCATGTATTGCTCTTGCAGTTACTATTTTCTATTGTCTATATTTTGAGGTGCACATAGATACATAATAATAGGTTTCAATAGCGCAGTATCTTTAGTATTTTTTTATTCTTGCTTTCCCAGTTTAATGTTTACGTTTTTTATTCAACACAATTCAACCACAGAATGACTAGCATCCAATTAACGTAAAAGATAAAGCCCTTAACGCATGCACGATACATTGAAATAATAGGTAAGAGAAGATTCATCCATCTCCCTGTTTCCTGGTCTGGATAATGGGGCCCATCTCTGGCAGGGAAACACTGTGGACACGATGCCAGTGCATGACAAGGGAAACACAAGTCATATTTAACTGAAATATAATGCATCAGAGGTGGTGTGACACAACTGCCACTTCAGGGAGATTTTACATCCCAAGCATGGAGGTGCCCTCCAGGACGCTCCACTGGGTACGCTGAAGTTGGAAGCCATATGGACGGACATCAGCCTTCCTTGTGGAAGAGCACTCACATGGGAGAAGGCAGGATGCAACTTGTCTTATCTTTGGCGGTCCAGGGACCTTTACGGAACCTGTGAGTTCTTTTTGGCAACGCCAGTCAGACACACAAATAAACAGGGACGCCTGTTAATATACTGTAATTCACATGTTATGTCGTTGGGAGAAATAAGTCCCTCTGAATATATTTGAATAAACAGCGTTACAAGTACAAACCCATCCTGTCCAGTTTTGTGCTCTCAGCTTCCTAAAATAACAAGAACCCCCCCCCATCCAAACCATGATAAGCAATTACAAGAAGAATGATTGGAGTGAATGATGTTTGGGTAGAATGATGGATGGTATTTTATAAAGAAACAACCAATAAATAAACATACATACTGATAGATAGATAGATAGATAGATAGATAGATAGATAGATAGATAGATAGATAGATAGATAGATAGATAGATAGATAGATCATTCATTGATAGATCATTCATTCATAGATAGATAGATAGATAGATAGATAGGGTTAAAAACCTGGAAAAACTGAATTGTTCTTAAACCATGGTGGTTCTGCAGAAAATAAATTATGACAGTTTAAAACTCTAAAAATGAACAGAATGGCCTCCTTATACGGCTCTTCAGCGGCTGACATGCGACGAGGCAGGAGAGCTGAGTACTCCTGGTGTCCCCTTCTTCTTCGGTACCTTTGAAGGGTTGTGGAAGGATATAAACAAACCTTATTTCATGCTGCAGCATATTTTATTCAATCTAAGATGACATTCATTCTTTTTGGGAGTGAGAGCCCTTCTTCTGGCACACAGTCCCATCTTCTTCCAGACAGTCTCTCTGCTGTGAGCGCCAAGCACATATCACACTGCTGCCTGGGATTCAGCGAGGAGACTCGTAGCAGTTTGATTTTTGTCGCGCTATAAGATTAAAATGCACACATCCTCTAATGAATAATATTAATGAATTAAACTGGTGAACTCGTATGTTACTATGTATAAGAGTATGAAGACCTAATACTAGTATATGCAAAGAAATTGTTAGGTAATCCTGATTTTTAGGTAAACCTGCAAACTCACACACAAGGAGAACCTGCAAACTCACACACACAAGGAGAACCTGCAAACTCACACACAAGGAGAACCTGCAAACTCACACACAGCCAAGTATAACACTCACAAACCTACTGGTGTGACGCCATCATGCTGCCCACTTAGACACTACAAAAGATATTCATATAAATGCAGCAAGCTCACTGTCCATATTTAAAGAAAAAAAACGTCCAAGTTTAGTGGTTATTTGGTTTATTCTTGTGACGCAAGTATGATCCTTTTACATTTGCATTAATTAAAAACCTGTACAGAAATAATACTAAAAAAAAACACAATTCATTTATAGTCATCCTCTGCTCTTCATTATATAAAACAAAGAAAATATGTACAGTGAGTGCACAGGAGTCTTTAATAACGATTTAATGGACTAAGGCTTTTACGTGAAGTAGGTTACTAGAGTGATAACGTGTCAAATTAGAGAATGCAGGCATGAAAGGCTTATACAGCCAAAAGGAGTTCCTTCTTTAATGAGGACCTCTGGAGATCTGCATCACCACCATCTGCACAGAAATACATACAGAGTTGACTAATTGCAGAGCTGGGATTTATGTTCTGACTCACTGTTTAGCAGTACTCCTCCTAAAAATAAGTCTCCTTTTGCAGATACAGCCTTAAGCCAGTCCTGGGTTATTAATTTTCATTTATGCAAAATGAGTAAATCAAAGCTTGTTAAGATATTAACAGGTAACTGTCCTGACGTCGGTTCTTCCCTGGCTCACCCGGGGAACACTGCACCTTGTTACTCCGCAATAATTTGCCTGGAATAGACGTTCATTTGATTCTCTTTGAGTTAAATGTTAAGTTATTTTTATTAGGTGTGACCAAGTCAATGTCAATTCACAGCAGCCATACAGATATCGTTCCAACAGAATGTGCTTGGTGAATGTTAAGTACTGTTCTACCTATGGTGGATAGACGGTGTATGCTAGCCCACTCCCATAATGCCATGTGCTTTTAAAATAATTTTTGCATTTGGGTACGACTCTATACCCATTTTTTTGATGAACACCTGTACTACCGCAAACCACTCTATTTTCCCTAGCTGGTTCCTTATGCCCAGTGAATGCCCTTAGGATGGCACTTTGTCCTTTGATTTGAATGAATATTTCTCTTTTAGGGTTTTGCTATATTTGAAAGGTACCTCTCGCTCTGATACGGCTTGCACTTGTACCTCAGGCTAGCTGCATTTGCACCCAGTTGACTCCTCCACAGTTGATTGTTATTTGCCTCACTTGTTCCTCACTCTGGACAATAGTGTCAGCTAAATACATAAATGCAGATACTCAGTGTCCTTACTCTGTATTCAAAGGCAGTGCCTTCATCAGACAGCAATGATGGTGGAACCAGTTGCCCAGATTCTGCACCTTTCTGGCTAATGAACTGTCTTATTATTTTATTTATTGTCTTTATTATCCTGATTATTACCATCGTCTTCACCCAGTTTTCATCATTTAGCATGAAACTCTGAATGCAACAAATGTAGCGGCGGAATATGTTGTGTGTATCTAATCATTGATACTGATTATTGACCCCCATGGGGAAAAGCCCCTCTTCACTTCCCCCCGTCTTGCTCTCCAAGACATCAAGCTTGGTCGGGCAGGGCTGCCTCCCAGAGTAGCACCCAGGGCGCTGGAGGGGTGAACGGCCTTGCTCAAGGGCCCAGAAATCTGCCAGGGTGGGGCTTGAACTGATAACCTTCTGATCCCGGGCACAGATGCGTAGCCGACTGAGTCACACACTGTCCCTCCGAACTTCTCAGTAATTGAAGTTTTGTTCCCCAAAACCAGTCTCTAAGGCGCAAAACCAAAGCTCAGTAAAGTGCGTTTTGAGCTGTTGTTGGATTTTCTTTGAAGCTGTGACTGAAATATACTCAATAACTATAATGAAAATTTAATAACGCCCCATTTCATATCCCTGTACTCAGCAAATATAACCATAATCAGAGTAATAATTTCATTTGTTTTGTTTTTCAGCCCCAAAAAGGTGCAGTTTCAGTCATTGGCCTTTTTTTAATTGTTACAATTATGATTCAAAAATGTAGAGTAATATGTAGAATAATACAATTGGACTGAAGATACACAGCATACAGTCAGGAACAGCTAAGGCGTGTGATCTAAGTCATTGTCTTGTTCGTGCCCAAGGTAGCGGTCCCAGGATCTCAGGAACAGACACCCCCCTGGGATTTTCATGTAAGACACTGTCTAGAAAACCGTGCAATAATGAAAAAAACTCCCAGCTGTGGTGGTTCTGTTGCTGAGACCACCTTGTTAATGAGAGAGGTCAGGGGAGAACGGCCAGACTCGTTAGAGCTACCAGGAAGGCCGCAAGTGCAAAAATAACAGCTCAGTGTGGCAGTGGCGTGCAGAAAGGCTTCTGTGGAAATGGCACTCGACCATCCTTGACGCGGTTCTGCAAACAAAAGGACTCCCTGCCAGGAAGGCCGTAGAGATGGTAGAGGTGGCAGCTGTAGTAGCTGTTTTAGGTTTTATGGAATTATTCTTCATGAAGATTAAATTGCAAACGTAACGGGGCATGCATATAATTCTATTCCGCAGACTAATGCTAATCCGCTCATCAGCTCTCCAGTCTTTGCCTTTCACCTTCCTGTCCTCAGCTTTGCACCCACTTCTTGCTCTCCTTTAGAGTCCATTCTCTGGGGTCTGATGTTACCTGAAAGGATTAAGCTTTCCTTATCGCACAGAAGACGCTTCTTCAAGTGATGGTGGAGAATGAAGTAAAATGATGACTGATATTCACTGCAGTTCTAACTAGGATAAGTGCTGGGAGGATGGATGGATGGATGGACGGATGGATTTCTTAATTACCTGACTAAATGACTAAAGTTCTCACCAGTTTTGCCTGACTGTCTTTCAAAGATTTAGAAGATTCATTTATAATGGTTCATGGATCTGCTGTTACGGTCCATTATATGGTATCGACTTTTACAGTGCGAGTGTCATGCTGGTGCTATGATTAGCATGCCCGCCTCACTCCATGGTTCGTTTAACCTCCCCAGCTCTACCAGTGTGGGGTTTGCATGTTCTCCAGTGCCATCATGTGTTTCCTCCAGTTTACCACCACTGTGCCATGTTCCGGTAGCTTCTAGGGTAGACCCATGACCCTGCGTAGGATAAAACAGAATATACCGTTTACATTTCCTCATATTGCATAAAAATAACGAACAATTGCTCTCGAATGGAGAATAATAAAATGGGCCTGGAGAGACGCTGCATACCGACAGGGTCCAGAGGTTCAGTTACTGTGCAGCTACGCTGAGGAACAGCTAGCATGTGATCTATGTCATTTTTAACCAGCTAGTCGGTGCTTCTTTTATACAGTATTAAAATAAATATGCAGCTCAGGAAAAAATTAAGAGACCGCAACAACATTTTTTTGTGTCACTCATTTCTCAATTAATGGGTCTGCGGCTGTGACTTAATATCCTGTCACGAAAGTCACATATGGGTTAAATGCAGAGGACACATTTCGTTGTTGCGCACTGTGTGCTGTGGTGTGTTAACAATGACCACTGATCACCAAATTCTAATTCTAATTCTTATAACCAGACCTTAGCCACTGAGGGTGTGACTCTGTACTCCACAGAAACTCCCACTGCGTCATAAAAAACAGAGGCCTTACTCTACGTCCTGTTTTAGTGGGAATCTTACTTCGATTCCTCACAGAATTTATTTATTACATACTTACACTTGCTCACCGTACATGTAAGTGCAGGCAAGTACTAAGAGTTTATCATAAAACATGAAGCTAATTTACCTCAAGCAAAGACAGTAGCAAAATAGCAGCTTCTATTTAGGGCTACTGAATACATATACAAACCATAAACAAAGTGTCCACATTTAAGGGTATAAGCTGAATACATTATTTACGGGCTGAAGTGCAGATAAAGGGGTGCGTTTTGTCTTCCGAGCTACTAATTCCGGAATAGCCTGCTTCCTGTCTAGAGGTGAGACCGTTTTATTTACATGAGGGATTTGTCTGCCAGACCACCCCAGAGCACTGTTTTCTGGATATGCAAACATTGGATATATCATCTCTAGAAGCTTAATGTAGTGAGCAAAGAAAAACAAAATTACTAGGAGAGATAAGCAAAGAACAGTACAGTCTATGCTGCCTATAATACAGAATTTTCAAACTGAATAACCTTTTTTGCCTTAATACTGCGCACTATTACAACATAATCATGAGACTATATAGTGTTTTTCTATACATACATAAGTAAATCATGTAAAGTGTTAGCTATATCCTGCACCCCTGGAACAGTCTCTGGAATTAAGGACCTAAAGTGATATGAATATTCAGCAAATCAGAGGATTTGAAAAGGTGGTCATCCCGTAATAGGCAGTCCTACTACCCAGCGTAACGTACTCCCCCCCTATCAGGTAAAGAGTGGAAATGCAGTCCCCCGCCCCCCCAAGGTTCCACCATTTGGGAATTCACAAGAGTCAGCACAACCTCGGTGCAATGGCTGACCCTCACCCTGGGAAGACAATCTTCTAGATCATGAAATGTCCCTTGCTGGGTAACAAGATGTATCTGGAAATTACTGGAAGATGCTTAGAATGCACTAAACTAAGCAGCAATCATGTAAACACCACCACCACCACTATATCAAGTCTGGTTAGAGAAAGGATAAGGGGATTTAACAGCTGCACTGGAATGAGCTCCAGTGGCGCAATCGGTTAGCGTGCGGTACTTATATAGCAGTATGACTCTGAGCGATGCTGAGGTTGTGAGTTCGAACCTCACCTGGGGCAGGCTTGTTTTGGTGTCAGTGTGTAGCTCAACAGACTATGCCGTGTGCGTAAGTTCAACTCCTGACTATTATTACAACATGGAAGCCCAATTGACTGCAGAGTTTGATTGGCCACTCATAAACTGGTTATATCCTATTAATCTGAACTTTCTGCTCTTACCAGTACGCATACTGTGTTAGATGTCTCAATTGGTAGCAAGGTATAGAAATGTTCATTCCTTTGACCCTCATAATTTAGGCTTTAGATTCAATTAGGCTTTCAACTCATGACTTTTATATACCAATGTATTTAAATATTCCAATATTTTGCTATGTTTTGTGTGATTATTGAATTTTAACAATCCAACAGCTGTTCCAGGCAACACTAATGAGAAAACCGTTTTAATATCTAGTATTTTAATCATAAACGTTAATATCAGAGTGAGGACGTTGATAGAAAATAATTGATGACAATTCACAGGTTATGAAATTCTTGTGTTATAAGTCTCATGTTTTATTAACGAAATATTTCACATGCCTAAACACGACACCATGAGAAGTAGTAGGAGTCCTTTGATAATTTCTTAGCTTGCAGACAGGGATATTATTTTCTTACTGTCATGCAACAGTGTGCAATCAACTGCTTTGAGAAACAGTGGTCTGTGACTTGTAATACTCAGGATGATATTCAAACAGCTTCTGTATTTGCATTTCACTGACTCTATGTATACTGTGAAACCCATGTGAGTGTATGTCTGTGTTTTTGTGGTTACTGTAGAGGCTTTATATAGCACGTACCATAGTGGTTATAATGCAATAATGAATTGCATTATAACACATGAAACAAGATATATGGATACCATTAACATTGTCTTCCAATACACATAATTGTCATAAATACATACATTTATTCACAATAGTCACCACATATATAATGTGCAAATACATAAATAAAACAGAACCTACAGACATGAGACATGGGGATCAGTCCCTTCACAACGGATTTTCTCAGATCACACGCAATAAAAGAGAATGATCAAGATGGAGTTTAGGTAAGGCACTATATGGTATCTGCTATAGCTTTACAAATAGAGCATTATACCCTCAATGCAAAGGTCAAAGGTCCAGATCCTGGGAAATGCACACGAACTGTAAGCCTTCTGTATATCGTTAGGTGCTTTGATTAAAAGCATCGTATCAATGTGTTCAGTGTGGCATGGAGGTACTGCCTTCTACCTTTAGGGCCAGTGTTTCAGTCTGTGCCTCAGCTCCATGTGTGTCGTGTTCTCCTCATGTTATAATGGGGTTTCCTTGGGGTCCCCCCCAGTCCAAAAGCATGCTGAGGTGAACTGGAGTTACCCAATCCCTGTAGGTTAGTATGCCCTGCGATGGGTTGGCGCCCCATCCTGGGTTGTTCCCTGCTTTGTGCCCTGTGATGGGTTGGTGCCCCATCCTGGGTTGTTC
>JAODJU010000081.1:10048150-10066087 GCA_026776725.1 Gnathonemus echidnorhynchus
GGCCCGGGGCCCTCTGCACATCATTCTGACCGGAGGGGGGGCCCTCTGTGAATCTATCGTGTGGCGGCCCGGGGCCCTCTGTACCTCATTCTGACAGGAGGGGGAGGCCCTCTGTGAATCTATCGTGTGGCGGCCCGGGGCCCTCTGTACATCATTCTGACCGGAGGGGGGGGCCCTCTGTGAATCTATCGTGTGGCGGCCTGGGGCCCTCTGCACATCATTCTTTGAATCTTCCTGTGGGGGCCATCTTATTATTCACCTATTTTTTATCTTATTATTTTTTACTTAGTGGCACCATTCTTAAGATTCCCTTATTTCCTTCTCCATATAGAATATTTAATACAACATCATGAATGGACTGCAATTGGATTGCAGTTGGATTGGATTCGTGTCCCTGTGGCACCATCATGGGCAAAGCTGTGTTTGCCTGAAGTCTGCAGTCCAGCAATAGACAAACCCTGTGCTGACCGATCCCACAGCATCCTTAATCCCAGCTATTTCGGCAGGCCGTATTGTGTCTGTGCTTCAAATTTGTTACCTCACCTTCTTCTTGTGTGTATGTGAAATGTTTTGAGAAACATTCATTGTCTGGTTTGAAAGTAAGACCTTCTGGTTACCATACTGGCATTTTGCCCACTAGTCTGGCCCAGTGTCTGCAGGATGCATACACTCATACGAGCCTAAGACAGCAGCCCATATTACATACATTTCAGTTTGCTTGTTTTTTAACACCAGTCACTAAATATTTTATTGTATTAAATGAAGGTGATTATAGCTACCATTTGAATTTCCTACAAAATGTAACAACACCAATTAGAAAGTGATTACAGATTATTGATCATTAGCGAAGTGACAGAGCATTTTGTTATGCTGATCCACTGCCACTAACAACCGCCCCGCGCACTGTGTTTATTGTGCAGTAGATCAAATAGGTTTCCCTGGACGAGATAATGCTGCAATGGGAGGAGAGCATCAGACCAGATCCAGAAGAGATGCAGGAACATTGCTACACGTATTGCAGCAAGTCAGGTCCTGAATGTGTGGGGTGCTTGGTTGGAGAGGCTGAGATACACTGTTCTAGAGTGTATTAAAATACAATGAAGCATGAAGACACTACTTTTTATCCTCTGAGATTGCTTTATGAGAGGAACATCAGGGGTAGCTGGTTGTATTTTTGGTAACACTTTACTTAAGCAAATAATGTATTAACAAAGCATTATAAACATGGCTATAAATATTTATCAAAAGGTGTTATGATGCTCAGTATAAGCATTAAGGATGCTTTGTGCTGCATTATAAAGGTATCTACAGTGCATTATAGATGAGAGCTTCATAAGGCAGTCATAATGCATAATAATACATGATAAACATTGCTGTAATGTGTTATGCCTTTTTATAAATATTTATATCCACGTTATAATGCAGTATGAATGTGTTTATAAATTACTAAAGACATGGCCTTAAGTAAAGTATTTTTATCACTTATGCTAAATTTTTTGTTTTATCCTTTATCCTAGCAATTGTATATTATCTTTGGTTTTATATAATATCAATATAAACTTAATATAAAAGTATACAAAAGATGTACAAAGTAAAAGGAGTGTAAAAGAGGATGGTCAGGTCTGCGGGTTAGGGCTGCGGGTTAGGGTTAAGGTTAGGGTTAGGGTTAGGGTTCTCAATGTCGGGTAAAGTCGGCTGAGGTAGTGGGAGGTACTGGATAGCTCTGCTCGTTTTCAGTAACACATAGGAAGAAAAATGCCCCCCAGCCCCTGCTTAGGATCGAGTCAGAATCCCAGCTCTCAGAATTGAACCTTTAAGCTTTCGGCGGCTTATGACCAGAGAAATAGGGGGGGCACATTGGCATATTCAGATTTTATTCTATTTATGACGAAGTGATTCCTGTAAGGTACTTTGGATAGAAGTGTCTGCTAACCAAACATAAACTTAACATAAACATAAGCTTATAGAGAGGCATATTACAGCCAAATTTGGAACTCAAACTCATGAACATGGTACATAAGAACATTCGAGTTGAACATATAACATGAACAGTAATATAGCGGAAGGACGCTCCGTAAAGAGAAAAGGCATTAAAAGATAATTACCAAAAAGTGAAGCGAAGTGAGCAGTGAAGGTGTAATATCACTGTCTGAACTGCCCACAGTAACTGCCCACAGGGAAGGTGTAACATCACTGTCTGAACTGCCCACAGTAACAGCCCACAGGGAAGGTGTAACATCACTGTCTGAACTGCCCACAGTAACTGCCCACAGGGAAGGTGTAACATCACTGTCTGAACTGTCCACAGTAACTGCCTGCTTTGTTTGAAGATAGCGGTCAGGAAGCTTGATTATTCAAGCTGAAAGCAGCTGTGACTGAAATGCTGGCAGCAAGCTTTGATTTGGGAACCAAAAATTGTTGCACATTGTTTATGGTTGTGTATGACTGATTTAAGTGAATTATAGCTCGTAATGTATCTAACCAGGTAACTTCATACTGAAACTCACGCTTTATTTATACATGAAACTCATGCTTTCAGGTGCTTATGCAAGAAGTCTTACAGCAAATCTATATTACTCCATTAAAAACTTAAAAATAGCTACATCAAAAGCTTTGGGGTAGTTTGCAGACCCTATTATTACTCTTATTGCCCTTATTATTATTGTTATTTATTAAGGTAATAAAACTCCTGTATACATGTAAATGTGTGTGCATGTGCTTGCTGACCAAAGTTGGCAACCATACACTGATATTAATGTTAGCAAACTGACAATGTTAAAACAATACTGCACCCGTATCCGGGGGAGGGATACGTTCCTACTGTGGAGAGTAGCGAACACTATAAATTACTTGTTTTAGTGTACTTACATACCTATGATAAAGTTTAACTTATAAATTACCCTGAGACCACGGTTACCAAATCAACTGATATACCTCTTCTACTTGCACAGCTGACTACAAATGCTCTGCAGAAAAATATCTGGTGGGATGAATGAAATAAACGTGATTGGCAGATTAAGATGGCGCAGGCTAAAGCTGACCAATTGGGTTGGCAGAGCAGAAATTTGGGTGGGTATTGCCCACCCCTGCCCACTTTTAGATCCGGCCGTGGTACTGTGGTTTTCTCCAATACTGCTTATGAAAGCTTTAAGGAGAGCTTAGCTCTATCCCCCACTCACTGTCCCCTGCTCACTATCCCCTGCTCACTATCCCCCGCTCAATGTCCCCTGCTCACTTTGCCTTGCTCTCTATGCGTTGCTCACTATGTCCTGCTCACTATCTGCTGCTCACTATCCCCTGCTCACTATGCATTGCTCACTCCCTTATAAATAATGAAGTACACATGTGCAGATGATCTTGGTCAAAGGAAAACAGGGGCCCTGCTCATTTTGGGGGTGGGTCACCAGGGATGCCTGAGTACACAGTGTATTCTCTGAATGGAGGCTCAGGGTGTAGTCATTGGTCATGCTGATTAGACTGCAAATCTGCTCCAGTGCTGTGGTGATCGTTTTGAATGAAACATTCAGTGATTTTGCGGGTTTTTTGATGTGAGCTTAGATGAGTTTGCATCTTCTGGACGGTGATCCCTGTTTTTACTCCCTGGCAAGATCTGCGGGTTAGAGCCTGTAATAGTGACTGGCACCCTGCACCCTGAGCTTCAGATGATGGTCTCTCTGTGCACATAGCACAGCACTGGTCTCTGTAACAGTGACTGGCACTCTGCACCCTGACCTTCAGATGATGGCCTCTTTTTGCACACAGTCGCAGCATTGGTGGCTGTAACAGCACCTGGCACCCTGAGCTTCAGTTGATGACCTTTCTCTGCACAGCTGCAGTGACTGTCTATTAGCATTTCTTCCACACTGGAGCAGGTGCCCCTTTCTAGAGGGTTCTACTTACTGGAGCAGGTGACTTTCTTCCCCAGAAGTATATTAGCCCTGGTCTAGAGTTCAAAATGAATGTTTTGAAGGGGTATGGGAATTGCACACTGGCATCTTTAGAAAACAGTTTGCACTGTCAGCACTGGAAGCATGCATTATTTGAATAAAATCCATCCTTCTTCCAGCTGTTTATCCTGGTCAGGTCTTCAGAGACCTTAAAAATGAATTATTTGTGTGTAGTGTGTACATTACTGATTGATGGTATATGCATATATGTTGTTGCAAGGAGTTCACATTGTGGAATAATTATGTAGTAATAACAATGATGAATATAAGTATAATAATAAAAATATAATAAATAGAAGTTATTAACAAGTAATTCATTAATAACGCATTAATAAGTAATTGATTAATAATCTGTAATGTGTTTTTGCTGCAGTTTATGTCAAGTATTTGCATTTTTTGCATTTATAGTTTTGCATTGCCAGTGTGAAGGCTCCGAATACCATAGCCAATTTGCATTTCCCAGGATGCTTCACAAACCTTTTTGAAAGCCACCCTTGTTAATTTAAATACAGTTAGTGTCTATTTTGCTCTGTTATGTTGTATTATCGTATCATGAATAGTGTTTAACATAATGTGTTTTAAATAGTATGGGTGTGTACCCACCGTGTGTTGTTGGGGCGGTCCAGACGCCCAGCCTGAGGGACAGGGCGTGAGCGAGTTGCTGCTGTTTGTCTGTGTTTGGTCCTTTTAAGGGCTTCTATTAAGAAGCACATTCTCTTTAAACCCGTCATCATTTCTCTTATTCTTGCTGCTTTGATGCCTAGATCTGCTGTTTTCAGTATCTTTCAGTGGTTTTCACCAGGTCATCCTGGATGATGATATTGAGTTTAACCCTGTATATTTTTCCTGTTTGGGCATGCAGTCAGCAAACAGGAATAGCTGCGGTCCAGCCTAAGATCAGCTTAGACC
This sequence comes from Gnathonemus echidnorhynchus, assembly GCA_026776725.1. Lineage (NCBI taxonomy): Eukaryota > Metazoa > Chordata > Actinopteri > Osteoglossiformes > Mormyridae > Gnathonemus > Gnathonemus echidnorhynchus. Next base: position 10,053,007 of record JAODJU010000081.1, read on the forward strand.
CTGGGACCCTTACTGGGCTCTCGACAGCAGTTCATAGTCGGCCGGGGGAGCAGAGTTCAGGGGAAATGAACAGGCCAACAGGCCCTGAGCTCTGCACATTATACATACCTCTGTATGAGTCTCCAAATGCACAGACATGGTGGGTGTTCTCCCCCCACAGGTGTGCTATGGTTTGGCCAACATTTTCTCTGGTCCGAATCAGCTGATGAGTTTGTAAACTTGCAGCATTTCCCCTTTCGTTTATTTTCCTTTCACACAGAGAAAAATCCAAGCAAAGCAACAGTACACCACTGCAAACCATATGAGAACTTTCAGTCTGCTCATTGGTCAGATGTGTCTGTGACAGGAGCAAGAAAGTAAATACAGGTAGAAGGACAGATGTACTCATCTGCCAGATTTCAAGAAGGCAGCATACCTTGCTGCTAGACCAAGTAAGACTTGGGTTTGTTTCTGCTTCTCTACCTATGTGCTGCTGCTGGTTTGTGTGCTAATGCCGGAGCCCAGAATGCAAAGCATTCAACACCATTTCCATTTCATTTCAGTTATGAAGTTGTATTTCTGATTAATTGATTTTACAAATTTATGTTTACAGTATGCAGATAAGCATCTGTTAGGTTTGTTATAGACTGATCAACAGAGGTAATGTCTTTGGTTTACAACTGTTCTTTGGGTTTGCATATTTAATAATAAATTTCAAAACAAATTCTGTTTTCCCTGCTGTACCGAAATTGTACCGAATTGTGACCCCAAAACCGCGGTTTGTACCGCTGTAATAGGATCATTTCCTTTAAATGGATAAATATTACTGTATAAACCACAAACTTATAATAGCAATAAATATTTTCTTTTGCTGTCAGTCAGATGGGTTCAGAATAATTTCACGCATAAGTTGGTGCCAGATCTCCGAATGAAAACAGGGAAACAAATCACTATATGGTCTATATGGGAATATCTCAAAGTAATTTCCTGCAGGTTGATAGTGTGTATAAGTTATCATGCTACCTAATGACTTATGTAATTTCCATTCCATAACTTACTGGTGTACTTGCCCAGCATTTTCCCACTGATTTTTAGCAGCTGCCAGTGCACATGATCTGTCACCGGCACTCTAGGATGATGGGGGGGGGGGGGGGCACTGAAGCGCTGTTTCACTTCATCGTATCCTTTGCCACGGCAGTAACATTATTCTGAAAAAACCTTGAGACCTTCCAACATAATTAAATATCATAAAAATGAGCATGAGAGAAGTTTTGAAGACCTTAATAGTCAGCATTGATATGTCATCATTGAAAAAGTGCAAGAAAATGTATTTGGCAAGAAAAACTGAGTGACATTCATAGTCCTTGCATAAAGATTTGTAGCAATCCTCCATGCAGTGGACTGACATCCCGTCCAGGGTGTGCCCTGCCTTGTGTCCTCAGCTAACTGGGATAGGCTCCAGGGCCCCCATGACCCCTACTGGCTTAGTGGTTGGAAGATCAATGACTTGATGGAACGGTTCAAGTAATAATTTCATCCATCCATTTTCTGTACTTGCTTGTGCTATTCAGGGTTGTGGGTGGTTTGGAGGCTATGCAAAGCAGCAAACAACCCAGGATGGGGCACCAACCCATCACAGGGCACAAGGCAGGGAACAACCCAGGATGGGGTGCCAACCCATCACAGGGTACAAGGCGGGGAACAACCCAGGATGGGGCACCAACCCATCACAGGGCACAAGGCAGGGAACAACCCAGGATGGGGCACCAACCCATCACAGGGCACAAGGCGGGGAACAACCCAGGATGGGCACCAACCCATCACAGGGCACAAGGCGGGGAACAACCCAGGATGGGGCACCAACCCATCACAGGGCACACTCACTCACTCACACACACACACACACAAGAGGCCAGGGCTGCAGCAGTGTTTGCTTCTTTCTGAAATGCATCAGAAATATCCTCCAGTGGCAGCGTACTGCCCTGTTGTGGACATGCATCTCAGGACCACTGCTGAGCGATGAAAGCTCATCAGTCAAAACAAGGCAGTGTGTCTGACATCTAAGCTATCAAAGCCATTTTATGTACTGAACATGCATGTCACAACATACTAGGCGATGCAGGGAGCATTAGCACAGTTCCATGAGCCTCTGCATAACAAGGCCGTAAAATACGTGGAATATAATTGTTTTAGTCTGGAGCAGGAGCCCAGTTTGATATTGCATGCTTCTGGGTTTTGCAGTGTAAATCTACCATTTGAATGCAACTCCAGTGTAACTCCAGTGTAACTGTATTAGCTTTGTGGTAGCTTTGTGGTTATGAATCAATGCCACTACATAAGCAGCCACCAATAGGTCGCTGGTTTTTGCCATCCGTCTTGTCTCCAGTCTCCTTCTGTCACGCTGGAGAGCCGATCTGACAGCGGTCACCCGGCAGGGCAGCAGAGGAACTGTTCCAGAGCTTGACAGGTTGTGTATGTCGCCAGTGACTGCCACCACCCTGAGAGGAATGGGGGTCGCGATCGTGTCAGAGGCTAATTGCTGCTCATCTGGTTAGATGACTGTTACGGTCATGAGAGCCATGTTTGTCTCTCTTGCCAATACCCGAATCTGCCCCATTAGATTTCTGCTCATTGGTGCATGTAGCTTTCAGTTCAGATTTTTTTTCCTTCCATGTGCCCGATTAGGCATCCATCCATCCATCCATCCATCCATCCATTATAGGAGATGCAACAAAGGATATAGGAGTTGAGGTGAGGTGGTGGGACAGTGGTTAGCTCTGTCACCTCACGCTCTGGGACCAGGGTTCAAGTCTCCACTAGGGCTCCATGCGCTTGGAGTTTGCATGTTCTCCCCGTGTCATCATGGGGTTTTCTCAAGGCCCCCCCTCCCCAGCCCAAAAATATGCTGAGGCTAATTGGAGTTGCCAAATTGCCCCTGTGTGCACATGCACACACCCTGCAGTGGGTTGGCACCCCATCCTGGGTTGTTTCTCACCTTGCACCCATAGGCTCCAGACCCCACAACCCTGAATAGGACAGGCACTTTCAGAAGATGGATGGATCCAACAGGTTCAGTCTGTTTCCAGTCCGGTGTGAGAGATAAAAGGATATGGAAATGTCACCAGCCGCCTTATATCTGACAGCAGCACTTCTTTACTTTCGTGTTTGATGCTCACATTGGTGAGGTGTAATCAAAACTGTCTGTGAGCAGGAGACACACTGTAGTACTGATTCCCAAGGATCATGATCACATCACATCCTTGCATATTCTCCTAACAACACTCAGCTTCGGACTTTTCCCCCTGGGCTCTAAAGAATACAATCACTCTACTTCTTCTCACGGGGAAATGGTCTTCTCTCCTATCTCCACTTGTTCCCCGTGAGATATACAAAGAGGGCAGAACAAGCTTTGGGTTCCACAGCTGAGGCTCCGTCAGTGTCCACCAGCCTTGGAGCAAATATTTCTGAGCTCCAAGGCCTGAGAGTGACATCACTCTGCCAGCCATGGGATTCGAACCCACAGCCTTTTGTTGGCAAGTAGCGATGGAACAGTTACGGGTTTCATGGTATACTGGGGTAAAATTCCTGAAACGTAGTATTACTGTTTCAAATTTTAATTATCATTAAAACTGCGGTTAATTACTGCATAAAAAACAATCTTCTCTACACTGACTTGCAAGTTTATATTTCCTGAGCATCAGTATACTGCAGTCCTACTTTTTACATGAGGATACAGTCATAGACGTATTGCTATATTGTAACAGACATAATTTCATGTTAGGTCAAACCTAGATGAACTTAGATGAAATTGTTTCCTTTGTTGCAGTTACATAAATTATCCTATCAGAGATATAGGAAAAATTATTTTGACAATTGCATCCAACATAGGATTTGTATTGATTAAGCCTATATAGTGTAGTATTTACGTTTACTTACATTACTGGGAATGTGAAAGAACGGTGTGAAACAACCAAAAAACCTTCAGGGAACATCCCCGTAACCAAAAAATATGTTTCTGGAATGTTCTGGGAAGCAAAAATTGCTAGCTGGGCTAGTACAAGATACGCATTCATGTTTTAATTTATTTATTCTCTTTCTACAGTAAGTTTACAGACTACTTTTAATTTGCTCACAGTTGGACAAAATACTTGAAGACCCTTAACTTTAAAGAACTGGATATGTTTGTCAGTTTGGAGTACCAGGAAAAGAGTCTCACTCTCGGGGAATCCACTCAGATTTGATTGCTTCTTTACATTTCTAGAAATCACAGCATGTTTATTCACTTTGGATAAAAGTGTCAGCGGTAAATGTCTTTGACAAAAGGCAGTCGTTCACTTACGCCATATCTTTGCTGAAATTGAATCTGTTTGGCTAAATCAGACACAGCTGTGCAGTCTGCGTAAATCTCTCACTCTGTAAGTCTTAGCTACAATATGAGAGTGAACTTCCTCTTCTTGGCTATAGTAGAGCAGTTACAACTTATTGAGAAAGAGAGCATTGCATCACCTAGTAGGAAAGTGATTTAGAGGTAGACGATTGACAGAGGTCTGGTTATTACGGCACAGAGGAGAGAAGGGCCAGGACTGCTGCTGATTCCTTCCCTTACCAACAGGCCTTTCCGCAATCTACACACAGCTTTTGCTACACTCTTGCAAATCCCTTCTATTTTGGGGATCGTCCATGCAGTGGGATGTCTGTGTGACTCCCAGACAGTGTGCTGATGATTATGCGCAGCGGATGATTTCTGTGCACACTGACAGCTGCCGGGAATATAGTGGGAACAACGGCACTGAATCCAAATCCAATCTGAACTTCGCCAACATTCCGACACAATCGCACAGCATTCCAGCCGACTGTCTAAACTCTTGTGACGCTGAAAAGAAAATTGCGACGTTTTGAATTACAGTGTAAGTATGTAGCCGGAATCCATGGATGCTGATAAGACCCGAGACAATTAGGTTTTTAATGATGAAACGGTAGGAGATCGACATGTGCATCGTATGAGTTTTCTTTTGAAACTACGTAAAGTGTAATGAACAATTAGAACAGCTTACGACTAAAGTGAGATAAAACTGAAAATATATGCAGACAGGGAGTTGGCAAAATAGCAGAAACACCTACCATTGAAATCAAGGACCTCATAAAGAGCAGAGCTGAACTGCTTCAGTCCTTTCTGCCACGCAGTTTTGGGATGTCCTCCACCTCGCCTGCATTTTCATTTCCCTGTTTTTATTCGCGACACACCCACGTTGAGCTCCTTGGGGCGACGCTGTTGTGAAAGATGCTTCATAAAAATCTAAATTTAAGCGGGTTGAATATTTGGGAAGTCTTTCAGAAGTCAGGCTTCCTGCCCTTTACTGTTCTTCCTGATAGTGGTGTCAGCATAAAATTTTAATTGCGGAGGCCGTCAGGGGCTAGTTAATTTGGGGGGGGGGGGGGGGGGGGCCCCCCCCACTGTGTCTATTCTATGGTTCATCCTGGAAAATAGAATAATTCATATTCCATTATTTTGATGTGGGGCAGCCACTCCTTATAACAACCCCTGCTTCCTGTTTACTGGACTCTCTCCTCCAACACGTCCCGTAAGATGAAAGTCAGACTGATCACAACAAGCTGTGTCTTTGCATTAAACTCGTATCTAACATAGCAGTGGGCTGCTATTACTTAGCATCAAAGGAGCAAACAACAGAGGGTAGTACCTTGCTCTTCTGGGATTCAAACCAGCAACCATCCATTCACAAGCACGCTTCCCTAAGCATTACTCCACCACTGGCTTCCTGAAGGGCTTTGCCCAAAAAGAGGGGCTCGGATGGGCGGGGGGGCGATGAACATTACAAACGCCTGTAGTCATCCATCTGGGAGACAGACGTCAGGAAGGGCTATGTGTCAGGGTCAGCACCTGTTTGTCCCAGTCTTTCCCGTCTTCCCCTGTTGTCAGTCTGTAGTATTTCCTCATTTCCCCGATAGCTGCATGTCTCAATGAGCTGAGCGTGTGGCTACCTATTAACCACTCTGTTTTCTGTTCGAATCCCACCTCTGTTTTTGTATTTTGTTTCATTGGTTTCATCAGTTTTTCTAGTTCCTGTGATTTTGTGGTTTGTTTTCTGTTTTGGTTTCTTGCTTTGTGCTTTTCCTGTGTTTTACATTCTTTCTTATTCCTCCATGTCAGATTCTGTTTTCCTTATTTCTTTGTCAGTTCCTAGTTTCCGTTTAGTTTCTGATTAATTATTACTTTCATCTGTGGCCCGTTTTCCCAAACCTTGTTAATTAGTCTCACCTGTCCTGTGTCAGTGTCATTACCCCTTAGTATTTAAGTCCCTGCCTCAGTTCATTCCCCTAGTGGTTCATTGTTTGATGTTACATTTTACCTGCCTAATTTGTAGTTAATCTTTGTGTTTCTCCTTTTACTTTTGACCCCTCCTGGTCTGGTTCTGTCCTCTGAGCCGTCAGTGGGTCGTCCAGTTTCTGTTCCCCGCTTGCATGATGCCACGCCCTCTTGCCAGAACCGCTCGAGTCCGTGACACTATGAAAGAGAGAGTAGGGATCTGGCTAGGGGTCAGGTTCCCACTTTAGGGCATTGCTACAGTCAGTTTTGCCCTTCCTTTCACACTTCAGCTAGAGTAGCCCCCGTCCTCTCCCTAAGCCCCTGGGAATGCGGAGGCAGCTGGGGTGATTAATGTCGTCCAGGCAGGGGGGATTAGGGTTGCGGCTTGCTCTGAGCTGCTCCATTGTCATGTCACAACATGGGGCATGGAATTCTGACAGGTGCCTGTTATCCAGGTGGCTGATGGAGATGTGCAGCCACATGTCAATTATCCAGTGGCTCCTGGAGGGCCCATTCGCAACAATATATAGATGTCATTTAAATATGTATGGCAATGTAAAAATGGGAAAACTTTTGAACTATTTTTACACTGTCAAATTTTTAAAGTGAAATAGTGGTTCATTAGCTGAATGACTAGTACTGTGAACATTTACTGAAATTTAAGGAATTTTGAATGCTTTACAATGCTAATATTAGGTTACAGTATGTAACCAAAAGTGCCGACTGCCTTAATGACAGAATTCTATTGGGTACCTGAAGGCATGACAGATACTTTAGTGTTCTAAAAAATGTCACTTAAACTTCAAATTGAACTGGATTTAATATGACTCCAAATTATTGTAATTTAAGTATATGTTTTAGGGTACTTAAATACGGTCATTGTGTAATATGTAGTCATTTTGAATACTCTTTGTTACTTAACTGCAGTTAAACTCATTCTGGCTTTGATATTACGTGTGATTTGCCTTGTCGCAATATAGAATGTCTGATCTCGATTAAGGGATCTGCAGGGCAACTGCAAACTGGCAGAATGACAGCAGGTTTGGTCAGTTTAGCTCTGGGACTGATTGTAGTTCAGTGTTTGAATGTCTCAAAGATTGTGAAGCGGTTTATCACTGTATAAGATGAATGTCTATCTGCACACCTTCGGCTTACCTGACCCAAGTCGGATTAGTTGGAAAGTCACTAGAGCCATTAGATTATTCTAGTCCTCTAGTGTATTCTAATCCTGGCTAGGAAATGCTGTAATATCACTATCTAGGAATCTGTTAGGAATAGTAATTTCAGAAAAGCAAGAATTAATCCAAACAATTTATTGCTGGGCAGACCTCAATTACAATTCAAATCGACTGTCTCCTAGACGTTCCCTTTAATAAGGGACCACGTAAGAGTCCCATTGAAAAGGCTTCTAATCTGACCAAATATAAAAACTTGTCTCCAGGTCATATGGGAATGGAAGACTACATGTCCTATCCATCCTACAATTCATCCCTCCATACACCACTCCGTACATCCATCCATCCATCCATCCATCCATATTTCAATTCCATGTTGCTTATTAACGGTCGAAATAGTCAGTTGTATTCAAAAAGTAGGAGTTAAGGGCTTTGCACACCAAGACCAAATTTTTCATATGCATTTTTTTTTTTATTCCATCATCTAATAAAAATAGTTGCCCACAGAAACCTTGCACCGAGAATCCGATGTGTTTTATTATCCTACAATTGCAAAAATTCACAAAACAAGACAAAGGCAGTGAGGATGAGTTTGTGGTCCCCTCTCATATTTTGGGCAGGAAAAGAAGAGAAAATGCCGGGTCCATCCGACCCTGAGGAGCCATGAAGAGCAGGGAGAATTTCACCTGCTTTTACGGGAACTGCGGAATTATCCCAAAAGTCTCAAGGTGTATTTCAGAATGTCAGTGGTCTAGTTTGATACGGTGCTAACAATACTGGAACCGCATTAAAAAAAGACCACCAATTTCCGTGATCCATTTCCTCATGATCAGTGGCTGGCAGTGTGTCTAAGGTAGACCTACACGCACACATCATGAGTTTAATAGGCAAACCGCACTGCGGGTGATTGGCAGACGTTCAGCACGCTAAACGCACAGACATTCCAAACGCTGCAACGTTCACGCAAGATCATGGTCGATAGCTTTTGTCGGATGCTTAAAAAAGCAGAAAATGGAACCTTTCCGGAAACTTTTATGACAGGAGAAAGTATCAGAATCGGTGTCTGAATGTGATTGATACAGCGTGATGTGTGACAATTTCAGATGAAAAATACAGACTTGGTGTGCAGTGGCAATTAGGGTTCAACCAAGAAGGTACAACCTTCCAAGGAGATAGGATTTACCCAAGTTATTAAACATTTTAATGATACACTGTTACAGACCACTACACCAGTATAAAAAAGGTATTTTCTCTAAGTCATTTTTTGCTGACAGAAGATTCACTATTACCAATATATCTATGTACCTGATAGCAGTTTTTGTTCACTATTATCTGTTTGTTGTACCTGTTAGCTATCTTAGTTCACATATTTCATTGAAAGCTGAGCAACTGAAATTCTAAAATATTGTGCAAAAACACTAAAAACAAAAAACGAACAATAAGTGATGACCTTCTCCCTTTGCCACTCTCTTTGACATGTACTTCTAGAGTGTGTGAGAGAGATTGTCTCAGAAAAAAAAATCTGTGGAGAGAATCTTATTATTTTTATATAGAGTGACAGGGAAACAACTAACAGGCCATCAACTGTGACTTTTGTTAGATTGCAACTGATTTTCTCCCTTGAGGCCACCTTGGATGTTAGAATAATAGCCCTTCCAAGCTTTTTCTCGGTATGCTAACAGTTTTGCCATGAGTCAGCTGTGTATTCTGACTTTAAATTAAGGCCACAGAAGGTGATTTTGCATCTCCTGGCATACGCATAGGAAGCTTTGGTGCAAGTAGGAGGGTGTGGGTTTGGCTTGAGGAAGACTTTATTTAAAATAATAATAATAATAATAATAATAAAATATATATATATACACGCACACACAAACACACACACACACACACACACACATACATATATATATATATATATATATGACTGGGATAGAATAGCATATCTAATATCCCAAAATAAATAAACAGTACATCACTGTCAGATGACTGAGCACAGCTGGAGTAATGTTAGAATAACAGGTGCAACATTCAAAATATGAATCAACCTAAATAATAGTGGTACTTAAGTCAAAAAATGTGACACACACACACACATATATGTGTGTGTGTGTGTGCGTGCATACACATATTACTCTAGAAAAAAAATGTATTCTAAGACTATTTCCATTGTATTTTCCAGGTAAAATGAGTGACAGATGTTATATTTTCTCTCTGCGTATTTGATTTGATTGGCTTTCTGTATGTTACATTAGATTATGTACATTGCAAATTAAATTTCATGTGATTTTGTAGATATCTTTGAAAAAAATCAGGACATCTCCACAGGTGTCCTAGCTTGAGATGATGTCTTGTATTATTACCAGGAATTCAGTGTGGAAAAGGCCGAATAACTTGACTTATGCCCCATCATCAGACAAATGTATAAAAGTCAATTCTGGCAGCCATAGGAATATTATAGTTAAACATAAAAAGAAATGTTAGCGTAAAAAGGAATGGATTTGTGTGACAATATATTGCCAAAAGATCTCCCTAGAAATCCCATAATTGTAGTAAGTTACTTATGTTCCGGCAGTTTCCTTGGGGATTATGATTGTTTTTGGGGTAAATGGGCCCAGAGGAGAAATCTATACAGTATATGCAGCTGGGAATTAGGTGCATGTGAACCTAATCGATATGACAAAGCTTCTTCTTCACCTGTCTGTCACTGGCTCGCCAAGGCGTTCTTCCCCATGTATTGTTTGATAGCTTTCTGTATTATTTTTAGCAATTACTCGTTCATATATATTTATTTATAGCCAAAACACAGACACACACACACACACACAAAGAGCAAGAACTATTAGTAAAACAAAATCAAATATTCTCTCACAAACTGGTGTGTAAATGGAAAATGTGATAGGAGTATAAAGAGGATGGATTTCATCTCTGATGATGGATGGAATTGACCAGCTTGAGGTAAGAATCCTCTGCCCCCTATATCTCTGTGTAGGTTGTAGGTGCTTGAGGTATGTGTGTGTGTGTGGGGGGGGGGGATGCTGAATAAGCAGACAGAGAGATACAGTATGAGGCCTCCAGTTCTGCAGCACAGCGGAAAAATAAACGGCCAGGGAACTGCCTTCCCACACTGGCATCTCTCACCTGAACTGTGACTAAAACTGCCAGTGAAGCCCTTCGATGCTGTGATCCCCTTTGCAGCCTCACAGTGGATGAGAATAAAATATATTACTATTGATACATTTAAACATTACATTAATGAGTCTCTAATCATAGAAACACAGTTATAGAACGGAGAACAGAAAACTACTGTACACACTATGCAGTGGCATATTAATTTATCTTGTTTCACATTAACTGCTCAGTTAATGCAGGATTGCAGTTAGTGGAGGATGGGCCGCCTCGGAAGGACTTCAATCCAAGAGACGTACTCACACATTTGCATCCCATAGGCCTGTTTGAAGGCCCCCATTCAACTAGATGCTTGTTTTCATTTGACAGCAGGAGGAAACCACAGTAGGATTGTCTGCATACAACTGTAACACTGGGACAGTTGTAACATTTGATGAATGATGAATTATCTCCCTTGGAAAAAAAGGTGGATGTATCATGTTACATCTGTGCAAGTGTGACATCGTCCTTTGTAAGTGTGGAAGTTGTAATCCACAGCTCTGCTCCAGAGATTCCAGCGCGTATCTTTTATCGAGGATAAGTTTTTCAGCTTTTTCACCCTGCTTTTCTTATGAAAACCCTTTTCTTTTCTGATGGTGTGGCTAAATGTGTGTTGTTATAACTGGTGGTCTGTCTGGTTGAAGATGAGATATTTTGAAATCGAGCAGCGTGTTGCGTTTTTGGGAAATTTAGACAAATGTGTAAGGCGGTCAGCAGGAGGGGACAGTTGTTGCGAGTGTAAATTCTCCTCCCCCATCTTGTACTCCTCGACACACCCGTTTGGTTGAGAGGAAGCTTGGCAGTCATTTGACACAACTGAGTCATGAAAAATTATGCAGCTCTCATTTTTAGTTATTAAATCCTGGAAAATACAAACATGATTTTGATTAAACAAGTATTACCGTGAACATTGGTTTATCTTATTATTTTAACGATGTGTATTTTAAAAAGGGTGTTTTGGAAGTCTATACACATATGTACATAGTTAACACTAACCAATAATTGGCCTATAATGTCCTGAACGAATATCTTATTTCACACATTAGATTTTTTTCTCAAAGAAGGATTAATCAACTAATGAAAAAAATGCAGAATAAAAGAAAAAAGAATTCACTTTATTACAGGTTTGTTTACATTATAATGATTGGCAATTACAGCTACCCCCACAGTATCATTACAATATCGTTATGTTCTATACTTGAAGGCAGCGTGTGGCTCAGTGGGCTAAGCCTGTGTGCCTGTAATGAGAAGGTCGCTAGTTCAAACCCAGCTTCAGTACGTATGTGGGTCCTTGAGAAAGACCCTTAACCCCCAGCTCCCTAGGTGCCCCAATAGGTGGCTGCCCTTCCTGGACAGCTTACTCTACAAAGAGCAAGTAAAGGGAGGCGTGCAAAAGAATGTTCCTGCAGGGACAATAAGGGATTGATTATTATAATGATGTAACAAAAGTGCACTTTATCTTAAAACACTTATTGTGTAAAATATGAAAAATGCACAGAAATTGTTCAACCTGATTTTAGTACTAGATAAATGGAAGATACATTAAGTAGAAAAAAATTGATGATTTGCTTCTACAGTTCTTGTGTGGCAAAATAAAGTGTCAAAAGTTTTACAATTGTACTTGGTCTACCCTACTCAATGAAAACCCATGTGAAATGGTAAACAGAAAATGTTGGAATAAGTGTTTATATAGAGTGAGTGTGTAAAATATTAGGGCCATGTGCAGTTTCCTTAAAACTGACTGAGAAGCTGAATCCAGGTAAACGCTGTATTCCTAGCTGCTGTCGTCACTTAAATCCATGTCAGTTACTGTAGATTAAGGGAGAAGGCAGGTTAAGGGAGGGTTTTTAAGGGTTGAAAAAACTGAGACGATGGTTATACTGTATATTGCTCTGGAAAAAAATAGGAGACCACAGCACATTCTTTTCTTTCACTCGTTTCTCAGCTGGGCGGAGTGGTGGCTCTGAGGCTAGGGCTCTGTGCCAGCAACAGGAAGGTTGTTGGTTCAAATCCCTTGAATGCCCCAAGTCATTCAACTCCACTGGGCCCTTGAGCAAGGCCCTTAACCTGCAATTGCTTCATCCTGGGTATGATTTGGACTGGTGTGGTGCTGAGGAATCACCTGCCACATGGCTGCACTCAGGTTCTCGTCCCTGAGGTGGTTTGTCATGTGATGGGTGTGGCAACACACTGTAATCAGTGCATGTTCCTTAACCTCCTCTTTCTCAATGTATGGGTGTGCATCTGTGAGTAATACATATATTTTTTTGCAAACTGCAGCCTGGTTCTTCTCTGTTTCTCGTTAATGAAGGGCTCCTTCCTTGCTTTATGGGACTTAGGAATTGTCCCAGCAGTGCACTTCCATCCATCCAGCCATTTTCCAAGCCGCTTATCCTACTGGGTCGCGGGGGGTCCGGAGCCTATCCCGGAAGCAACG
>JAODJU010000081.1:10066187-10079488 GCA_026776725.1 Gnathonemus echidnorhynchus
CCCAGGCGGAGACTCGAACCCGGGTCCCAGAGGTGTGAGGCAACAGTGCTAACCACTGCACCACCATGCCGCCCCCCAGCAGTGCACTTCATACCAATAAATGCTTCAATTTCTTTTTAAAGGTCACTCGAGGTCATCCTCTGATTCGTGACAAACTGTCAGATAAGTTGATGGTCATCTCTGCATTAGAAAGTCACTTCCGCCCTCTAGCTGGCTGGTTTCTGGTCATTCCCAGTATCTCCTGTTTCACCTTGTATCTTGTGTACTGCTGTCTTAGAAATTTTGAGCCAACCTACCACTCAGTGTAGCCTTCTGCCAGCACAATTGGCATTAAACAATGATTTAAAAATGCAGATTTTTATAAAATATGGAGTGGTCTCAAGTGTTTCCAGAGCTTTATGTGTGGATGAATGGGCAAGACAGAGAGTCTTTATGAAACGCAATTACAATATGGTTCCTTAGTAACTTAGTAGTAATTCAGTTATTTCAAAAAGGTTTATAGAATTAACAGATATACACTGATCAAAAAACTTAAAGGAACACCTTTTAATCAGAGTATAGCATCAGGTCAGTTAAACTTCTGGGATATTGATCTGGTCAGTTAAGTAGCAGAGGGGGTTGTTAATCAGTTTCAGCTGCTTTGGTGTTAATGAAATTAACAACAGCTGCACTAGAGGGGCAACAATGAGACGACCCCCAACACAGGAATGGTTTAACAGGGGGGCACTGAAATCAATGCATATACATTAATTAAAAGAACTGATAGATACAGTAAGTAGTGCTCAGTTCCCATGATTCTTTTTTACTTCAACAAGCCCACTTATTGGTTCATTAGAATCATAATTACCAATATCTAGTGGTTAGATAATGATTATGTACCGTACATTATAAAGTGATGATTAACTGAATTTTGAGTTAACACTGGGCTCAATGACTTGTTGCCACGTACGTAATCAGTAATTTATTAGTAACTAAGACTCAATGGTTAATTCATACATAAAGTTCATGATTAATTAAGAAAATAATAGTATATTATTTGTGCCCCCTCAAGTAAAGCCTTACCAGCCTGTTAACCTGCCCATATATGGACAAACGTGTCCATGGCAAAATATTTTGATTGGGGAAAAAAAAAACAAAAAACAATTTAGCCACATTTTTTAAAATCCCATACCCATGGTAAAAATTACATTTTGACTCAGATGTCCATAAGAATCCACTATGCTGCCCCTTAACTGGGAGTGCTGGTTTGAGTGTGTCAGACAGCAATGCTGCTGGGTTTCACAAACGTAGCAGCATCCCTTGTGTAGCTGGAACGCTCCACCAACCACGTGACACAGAGCGGACTCACTACTCCGGGCAGTGCTGCAGTCAGCAGCATCTCTATGGAGACTTTCAGCACCATGCTGACTCCATGTCTAAATGCTCTGCGGGCAACAGGCTGTGCAACACAATATTAAGAAGATAACCTTGATGTGTTGTACACTCAGCTTGTATGTACAGACATTCATTATTCATAAGATATTGTTCTTCATGGTCTTCATGCATCGTTCTATAGACTTGATCAAGATTCACTATGGAGATTGTGCAGTGTCTCTAGAGCAAGTAATCACTCAGTGTTTAACAAACATTTTCTGCTCTGCTACTCATCTGGGCATCTGGTGTACGAGACTAAAGATAATTTGTGCTGAAAATGATAAGCGTTTGGCCTAAATGCTATGTTCAAAACTGATAATGAATGCTTGTTTATCAACATGTAACATGCTCGAAGCACTTGGGGAGCGAGTACTGGACAGACAAGCACTGGACAGCCTAGCAAACATCTCTAATTAGCGAGCCTCTTGGGTGGGAATGATTGCTTTGTTTTGAGTGTCTTTCGAAACCCAAAATACGAGGAATTCACTGTCCAGTTTGATATATTTCAACACTATATAACACTAGAAAAATAGTGTAACATGATTTATGATTTTTTTTTTCAAACCAAAAAGAAATGGTCTGTTTGGAAATCATCCAGGGACCATGTTTTTAAAAGAACAACCAGAAAATTTCAAGGGTATTTTTAATGTGTCTGAACATATATCCAAATTACCTCTGTGGTACATAAAATAAGTATGATATTTTGCTTCATTGTTTTTTTAAAACAATATTTTTTTCCCAGCATGCAATACTGACGAAATAGCTAGAATGTTCCATGCCAGTGACACAGCTGAAGCACACAAGCTAACACAACATTTGGCTTAAAGGTCTGTGGTTCTATTGGGGACAATGTTTTTCATGTGGTCATTAGAGACAGAGGACCTTGTGCGGAGCGATTCCCCCCAAAAAAAAAACTCGGTGGACATAGTCAGCCACACAGTGCTTGTTAAGAGTCAAAATTCTGACAGAAGTACATGAACTGAAAGTGAACTCGTGCAGAGATCCGACTAAAACCATGTACACTAGTGATAATACACGGTCCTGACAGAAACGTAATGGAAATCCATGAAGCACTGCAATATATGGGAAGCCTGGTAGACAATAAAATAAAATAAAATAAAATAAGTGTTCTTTGAAGGACCAAATGTACAATGAATCTGGACATTTTGAACTATACAGTTCATATCATTTCACTGCTTATTTTTATAAGCACTACAATCAGCAGGATCACACAAAAGGAATGGAGCAGCAAACTGATTCAATTATCATCTCACAATGCAGTGCAATTTTCTGTAATTACTAGGCCTTCTATGGGGCAGCCGTCAAAAGGCCCCTGCATCTACACAAAGGTCCGTTATTATTTATGCTGGCTGGCAGCAGTTGGCGAGGTAACGCTGCTGAAGCAGGGGTAAATCTAAATAATCTTTGGAAGAAGTTTGTTCCCTGGGTAGCTAGTGAAAGTTGTAGACAAAGCATGCAGTTAGTGTCACGCTGTAGCACAGAATCCCCGAAACTCCGCTGGGGCAGAAAAAGAAATCAAAGGAGAATCAAACAAAACATGTCTGTCCTCCTGGTGACAGCCATTAAACAGAATAAAATCAGAATATGTATTGAGCAAGGGACACCAAATAGTTTATACTTCCAAACTTTCATAATGTACTGCACAAGTTCTAAAATACACTGTATTTCAGATGTTGTGGAATGATATTAAGTTTAATTACGCCAGATCTAGTTTGTGGGTTGGGGGTGGATTCTGTTTTACAAGACTTTTGTAGAATCACAACCGTATTTGTAACTTTCTGTCACCTCTATGTAACGACAAGGGTGCTGTTCCTTATAAGGGCAGAATATTAGGCTTTATGAGGTCATTGGAAGAGAATGATGAAATACTGTGAAAATTCGGTGACAATAAAGGGTGTCTGGGCCAAAGCTCAATCCCCAGAAATCAAAACTAAGGAAAGTGCAGCTTAACTTCCAGGCTCAAGCTAGAGTAGTAAGGAAGAAAAAAAACAAAAAAAAACAATACTTGCCATAGTGAAGCCAGCACACAAGTTAAGTTAAACTGTAGATTCTTGCCTAATGCGTCAACAGTATTAAACTTCCGGAACAAACTGGTCCGATGTGGCATCACTGTTGTAACCATTACAGCCAAAGGCAATCAGTTTCATCAGCGGACAAGTGGTTAGTGCTGGGCTAGCTAGAAACTTAGAAGTGTGCAGTTCAAAGAAGATGCCGGAACTTTGAAGCTGGTGGTTTACTGCTTTTAGGAACTCATCAAAGCTAAGGAAGGGCCAGTATCGTGGATTAGAGTGTGACAGATTCTATACAGTGATAATCAATCACCGACTGCTGCTAATTCATCCATCCACTCACGTATCCATCATGACTGGACTGGGATTAAAATTCAGACCTGTCCCTCACAGTCCCATGGTATATTTTTCCAGCTCACATACGCATCAGCCTGGTACGCCAGATGGCCAGTCCAGCCCTGTATCCATACATTCTTCTATCCGTCTTCTAATGCTCATGCCCAACAGAGTGACAGTGAGCTGGAATGCGGCGAATGTTAATCGAATTCACACTTCAATGGGCACTGTGTCGAGTGCGGAAGCTGCTGATTAAATTTATAAACTCAACCGCACTTCAGGGTATGTTCTAGAAGAGAATTCCTCTGTCTGTTACAGGGGAATTCATGTCAGAGTTAACTGAAGAACAGCAAAAAATGGAAAAATATGGGTGCCCATAAGTTATTTCAACAAAGGATGGGCATATGTGAAGGCATTTGAATACACTGCCAACAAGTATGAGGAAAATACACCCCGAACTCTCTGACTCATAGTAAATAAATATAATATAATCCGTCACAGGCACTAAGGATTGCCATGAAATGGTAAAGAGAATCCATCAGACACAGTATCTAAATTCTTTTTAGACTGTAACAAACACAAGCAATTCATATCAGATCCAGGGCTAGGGCTTCTACAGCAGGGACTCGTTGCTGACGTCTGGGAATGAAGAGGGGAAAAATATGTCTATGAAACTAAACCTATCCACAACAATGGGCCTCAGCTCTCTTCATACCCGCTTCTCGATTCATTTGTTATTTCCTAGTACCGAGACAAGTAAATAAGCTCTGCGCTGCAGTCCGTAATGGATCTCTGTAAAGGAAGGCTTCTATCCATTTTCTAAAACCACTTGTTCTATTCGGCGTCAGAGGGGTCTGGAGCCTATGGAGGCAAGGCAGGGAACAAACCAGAATGGGGCACAATTACACGCCATTCACACTTATGTAACACCAACTAACCTGGATGAAGGAACATGCAAACTCCACACACAGAACCCTCGCAGAGACATGGACGCTGGTCCCAGAAGCATGCAGTAACCACGGCACCAACACACCACGCCGAAAAGAAGACTTCAATAAGGAAATCACTGGGAAATGCATACATACCCATATGATAATATACAATATCAGCCAATAAAATCCTATTTTCATTAAATCAGTAAGTTAAAGGTAATTCATTCATATGTTGAATTAAAAGCAGCACAGATGAGTATAGTCTCTCGGCTGGTCTGGGAACGCCTGATACGTATAGTTAGAACTCATAAAAAGTAAATCAGCAAAGATATGCACTCTTGAGACTATTTTTTTGCAGAAAATATACGGAAAATTCAAATACATATGTGGTTATTATTTATTTAGAGATTATTTAATGTTATCAACTTTAAGGCAGCCTTTATGAACCCACAATGAATATTTCAGGTGTATTGCAGTTAAGTAACTTTCACAAAGTGGAAAAGACACAAATTACATATGGCCAACTTGGATCTTTGAAAGTTTGAAAGTAATGGGGGATAATGATAGATAACCAGCTATGTAGATTTAGTTTAGCCACTGTGTGCTGTGGTGTGTCAACAATGACAATTAATCCCTTAATTAAAAAATAACTAAATAGTTTCCATAATATCAGGAAAGTCAAACCTCAGCTATCATCTTTTATCTTATCTTATCTTGCCTTGTCTCTTGAACCTTGTCTGTTAGTTACATACTGATACCATGTTCATTCAGCATTTATCAATCATAATGGTTCATGTATTTCATGCAGGTACTGCATTTCTTCATGAGTAATACTTGAGTAGTAAGTGAGTTACTGTGTTACTTGTGCCCCCTCAAGTTTTACCAAAAGAGTTTCTCCAATTGGACCGACATCAGTCACAAGCTTGTGACAAAGGAAACTCAGCACTCACTCAAATACTTTTCTTAGTCGCAGTATCGAATATGTCATGTCAATTCGGATTACTGAAGGAATCAATTCATTCAAACGCATGTAAATGAATTCAAACGAATTATTAACTTCATCTGGCTATTCTGTGCATATAAACACAGCAAATGGGTAAAAAGCACTTGCAAGTGGAAAAATAGATTTTAAGTAAACGGCGACCATCAGCAGAACACTGCAATATATTCATGATCCAGCATCCAGCAGTGATACTGAGGACCAAGAATGTCTACAACAGCACGAACTGCTCTAACCTTCTATAGTTTGAACGTCAGGATTGGATATCGATAACATATTAATTACAGATAACAACAAAACCAGCCAACTGTCATAAGGCACTAAAAGACACTAAACTTTAAACAGCTTTAAATTAGCTCGTCTAGCTATGTTTAAGGCATATGTTTAATGTAGCATGGGCTTGGTTGCCTAGCTGACTGGCTG
The DNA here is from genome assembly GCA_026776725.1 of Gnathonemus echidnorhynchus. Lineage (NCBI taxonomy): Eukaryota > Metazoa > Chordata > Actinopteri > Osteoglossiformes > Mormyridae > Gnathonemus > Gnathonemus echidnorhynchus. The sequence goes on from JAODJU010000081.1 coordinate 10,072,322, forward strand.
ATTGACATATGACACAGTCGTGTTTTGCGTCACTTATGAACAAAGTTATACTAACACGTTAGCTAGTTGAGTACTTTACGACATGCTGCATCGTGATTGGCGGAAACACCATGACTGGTCTGAACAGGCCAATCAACTTGCCCGACATACTATTTTACTGGCCCTGGGCCATCACTTGTTGAACCCAGTATTGTATATCTCTAAATCTATCCCTGTGTATTTTCCGTATTTGTCATGCTTTATTGTGTATGTGTGCTGTATGTGCTGCATTGCTGGCTGGAGTCCTGCTGTATGTGCAGTGGCAATAAAGATTCTTATCTTCTTATCTATCAGTATATGCTACTCAACTCCTGGCTGAAGCACTTGTCATCTCCTAACTTGACTAAAATTCTTTCTTGACAAGGCTGCCAGCATGTGCTGTGAAGCCAATACAGATGATTCAAAACGCAGCAGCACATCTGGCATTCAATCAATCGAACTAACCTCAAGTTAAACTCCACTTGTCTGCCTACACAGGCTCCCTAAAGGTACTGGCGTCATGTTGAAGATGTGTACCTTCAGAGCTATGAATAGAACTATACCTCCTACCTCAAAGTCCATCTTGCATGCTATGGTCATCAAGCGAGTATCGACGGATTATTTCTTGGCCTTCTGAAACCAATCCTTCTACTAGATGTTTTTCAGGTGTGTTTCACTGAGGGTGGAATGAGCTGCCAGACCGCATCTGATGTGCAGCATCCTTCACAAGTGTCAAGAAACATCTTAAGATCCATCTTTCCTGGCAACACCAGAACTAACCCTGTTGCCCTACTGGCTCTATCAAATAGATTACTAAACAAAGACTTAAATCATGCAAAAGCCCTTACAGCACAAAGTCTTACACTCCAGGAGCAACAAGACTTAATCACACCTGAGTACATAAGCCAGAGATTTCTGGAATCAGTTGAGCTTCCTAGGTGACACGATTGTAACAGTATCATATACAGGTGCCGAAATATTACTATTATTATTCGACATATTCAAATATTTATGTGGCATTCAGAGGGCAATAAGTGATGTCAGGAGGAGTCAAACTTCTCCCTGATAATCTACATGAAACATGCATTTGTTCTGTGTATTACTTGCCTTGTATCACTGTTAGGAAAGTGTTATATACTGTATGTACTGTAGCATTTTGCTACTCACTCTACTAGTCAGTGTGAAGTAAATTAATTCTATTGTTCTTTTTCCTTTTGTTCTTTCAAATAAAACTGGACTATCTCTTGTTTGGAAGGTTATATAAAGGTATTTATGGTAACGAATGTCCTCCGAGGAGAGATTAATGTACTTATCATCATATTTTTTTTTTTACCCCAAAAGACAATAAAATTGTTCAATTTATTCTCATATTCAGTTTTAATATTTATAAGCTGGTATTTGTTTTTATGTATTACCTATTTCAATCACCTACTTCAATAAATCATCAAGATAATTTGCAATGCTCTCGCTATTGAAGCACTGTGTAATGTTTACGCATGATAGGAAACCCCATAGCCAACTTTCAGTCTAATTTATAATTTTTCTTATTTCACTCCAAATAATAGTGATTATTTAAATCACTATGGACCCAAGTTTCCTTTGAGGAAATATGAACAGCTCATTGAACCATAATTATTTCTCAGGTCAGCAGACACTCTTATATAGGTCTGAAAATATAAACTGCATATTTTAAATTATTTTAACAATACAGGTGTACGATTATTGAGACAATTCTGATTAAGTAGCTCATTGAAGGGTAGAGAATAAATGATTATCCTCCTGGTGACCCACAATGTATAAGAACAGCACCAGATTACTCCATAAGTGAATTACGCAGGAAGAGAACTGAGTTTTATATTAAAACTACCCTTCTCAGTTTGTATTTGCGTTGGTATAGTTGTTGATCAATAAAGCTGCATATCACATCCTCTCCATCCTTTTAAATATCCATCCATTCATCCATCTTCTGATGACCTGTAGAGGTCAGGGTTGTGGTCCTATTGAGAATCAATTGTTATCAATTGCAATTAGTTATATGTCTGTTTCTGGTTCATCTCTGGATTATTAGTTTCTTGGTGAGTGGATCTAATTCAAAATTCTGGCAGAGTATATTTTACTTATATTTATATTTGTCCCTCATGGGTTGCTTGTTTTGTTTCCCTTGTGCTGACAATTTTTAATTGTTTGTGACTGACATTTTGGATTAATCTGCCTAACAAAACAACACCAAAACTCCCTTCGGTCTGCCCTGGCATCTGCCCGCCAGCCACGTCCCTCACTTTCACATCACAATCAGTTTCTTAGTTTAAAATCCTCTTAGACACTTGTGGCCTACTGGCTTATCGGGGTAACTTGTCGGATTTAAAAGGTACCACAGTTTAAATGGACTTCATATTCGTTCACTTACATTATGCCCAGTCTACCTTAAATCCGATAAGCCAGTAACCCCGCTTCGTCATACAGGCCACTGCTCTGTTCCTGTCGTGGTACTTTCAGATGTTTGTGGATGTGTTTTGGAGCATTGATTTAGGTTGGTTTGTAGAAAGAAAAGTCAATGAAGTGTATAAACACTGCAACCTCTTCTTGCCAAGCAAAAAAAAAAGACTGAGCTAAATACCATAGATCCAGCATAAGCTGGACAGATGCATAAAGTAAGTACTGTAAGGTGCTACAAATGTGAAAAGAGCTGCAAAGGTTTCTAGGTGTTGCTTTTACCTAAGATTTATTAGAAAGTGTAGTTCTATAGCAGCCCCTATCGCCGAGGTCCTCAGGGGAGCTAAATGTCAAATTCAGCGGACATTCAGCGTCCAGGCTGCCTGCAACAAGTACTTTTCTACCATTATTCCCATTGTGGTCCAACCTGATGCCTCCAAGTCATTTATTATAGAGGTTGACACATCAGAGGTTGGCGTGGGGGCAGCGCTGTCACGATGAACAGGTCAGCCAGCTAAGTAACATTTTTTTTTTACTTGAAACTCTTCATACCATAGAAGAACTTCGGAACCTCAGTTGAATTAAGGATCATGAACTATGAATACTTAATTGAATAATGAATCAGTCCCGTTAATTAACTAAATCAGAGATTGAGATTGCATCACAAACAATACGTCGCACGGAGGTTTAAGTAGCTAAGGGGGCGTGTCTCTGATTACTCGCAGCCGCCGGCGTGACACAAACTACCATCAAACTTGTGTCACTTCTATAACCAATGGCAAATGATCCACTCTGTTCTCCTGCTAGCTCTGAATCTCAAAGGTTCTTAACCATATACACCATTGATAAGTCCTAAATTCCTCAACATAACATCCTCGACCCAGATCTGCTCAGACAATTACATCAGCACCATCCAGTTCACCATGCATCCTACCCCAGAGGGACCTCCCAAGACAGTCTGATACTACTTCCCTTTCCTCCAGGCTTCCTGGTGCTGTGCCTACGATGTTAGTTCTCTCAGCAATTGAACTATTTGACACAGCAAGGGGTTAATCCCCAGGGCCACATCACACGTCACTGTAACTGAGACCTGGGGCTGTGAAAGGAGGTAGAAACACCTAGTCATTAGCCATTTCATTAAGTCTTGGCGTGGTGTTCAGCTTGGGTATTTGGCTGCATTCTGTTCCGTTTCCCATCTTTGCCTCGTAATTCAGTGCCATAGTGTTCATAGTGTGATTGATGCATTAAGCCTTGTTTGTTGAAAGTAAAGTCAATAAAATGTATACCTGCTTCAGCCAATTGTAACAAAACTAGATCAAAACTTAATTAATAGTTTTATTACTGGATCTGCTAGTATCTACTGCATAATTAACTGCATTTGCATATCTGTCGATAGTGTAAATAGACTATAAACAAAAAAGAAAGAAATGTTTAAGCTAATTCATTATCTTAATTTATTGTGTTCCATATTGATTTAAGTTGCTGGGAAATTAAAGTAAATAAGTCGTTGATTTGCTTTGGCATACTTGAAGTTCTGTTATCCAAGACTTGCAGCCATTTTTCAGCAAAACAAAGAGCCTAAATAAGTCACAGATAGCAGACTGGCTTTACAGCACAGAAAAGCAGCAGCACTCCTTGAGATTCATGAGCGGGTAAGTAAGCATTTTAGCAGCCATTCTTCAGTACATCACAAAGCTTTTGGCAACTTCCTGATGTGAGTGACCCCAGGGTAACCCATTGTTGTGACAGCTGCGAAGTCAAACAGGAATCTGGTTCACCATTTTACACGCATTTCTGATGTAAGCTTCGCCCGAATAAAAGTCAAACATGAAATAAGACAATCAGAGCTTTGATTAAAAAAAAAACAATGGTATGGTAATTTGTTCAATAACAATAACTATATCACCCATAAACATAACTTGGGCACTTGGGTATTAGTGGTTTTTAATATATTTTGCTGTCATTCTGTGACTGTGCTACATATTGAATGCATTCAACATGCAAAATCATAACAATTTAACCTCAGTGTGTTTGTTGGGCTGCATGTGAAACTTCAACTGCAGTATCAGAACCCCTGGAGTTTAATCTGTTCTAGGTTAAGCTGTGAATTTTATCCCAAAATATTATTTTCCAGTGTGGTGTCATTGTCCTCCATATTTTACTGCTGTCAGAATATATACAGTCAGTATATTTCCAAAGCACTACACATGAATGCATAACAGTCCGGCTGAAAAACTTTGCATTGACCTTTGTTATAAAACGTATACAGTTTATGATTTATGTATTATTATTACTGCTAATAAGTTGAAGTCTTTGCGACAGGTTGGCGCCCCATCCTGGGTCGTTCCTTGCCTTGCAGCTGTGGTTTTCCTGGATAGGCTCCAAACCCCCCACATCCTTGCAGAGGAAAAGCAGTTATACAAAATGGATGGATGGATGGATTCTAGTTAAGCCGTAGTGAATTGCGGCGCTCATTTCACACGTAAACATTTAGCGTCATACACATTTAGCTTCATTATCATGAGCATGTCTGACAGATAAAGTAATTATCAGCTTTACCATGTGACTGACTTGACAGCCACACACATTATGGTGTAATTCCCTCTTACATACCCTATATATGTCACTGCATAATATCTAGAAAAGCGAGAGCTGGACGATTGCCTTAGAGGAAACTCTGCATCGGTCATCAATATCCTAAAGCTGTATGCCCATCAACATTCTGCAACACCCTCAGTTTTGAAGCAAAACATCCTTGATCTGTCATTAATAACCTTAATAAATGAATGAGCTTTACTCTGATGACATTGACTGCATCCATCACGTCCGTACAGCAAGAGCCATCCATCTTCCAATCGTTTACTTGGATCAAGGAAATATAGCAACTCCTGTAATTTCTTTGGTAAACGTAATGCCATGTTCTTCTACGATCATATATTTGATATCAAATCTCTAAATGTATTGTGGTTGCATTTCTTATGTTAGTCTATAGTAATACTGTGTAGAACAGTGTTTCTCAACCCAGGTCCCCAGAACCCACAGACAATCCACATTTTTGTTCTCTCCCAGCACCCAGAAGACCAGAAACCAACAATCAAGTACAAGAAATACCTGATACAGATGCGCTGGGAGCTGGGAGGGAGCAAAACTGTGGAATTAATATTATGTTCCTCTTAAAAGTTGCATGTCCACTGGTGCTGGTGTGATGCTTTTCAGTCGGTTGTGCTGCTTCTATCTGGATGTCCAGCTACAACGAGACAAACAGACGTTCTGTTTGTAAGAAGCAGGAAGCCATTTCCCACCTAAAATATACCGAATCCCCACAACATGCTTTTGACATCAAACTTTTTTTTTTCTTTCGATTCATTTATCATTAAACTGGATTGTGAGAATCTTGTATGTCACTCCTGTGTGTTTTCTGTTGTCTGGGTTATAATTGTAATAATAATTTCACCCTGATGCTGAATTTAACTCTTATGCGCTACTACAATAATTATGTTACTATGAGAAAAGCTTGACACGTGCCTTTGGGGTCAATTTGACCCCAGGGTAGGCCTGAGAGGTAATTAATGTTCGTACTTGGTGATGTCCCTCGTGCCTCACGGTTGTCAGTCATATTTCTTCCCAACATTAAAAACGGAGATCAAACAAATTTAGCTGCTGTTGGGATCACAGCTCCTTTGTGGCTTTCGTCTGGACATTAATCACCTGTAAATGAAAACGCAGCTGCTCGCTCACAGCACAATTTGCAGGGATTCTGAGACACAGGCCACACGTGCCACTGTTTCGTTGCGATGGACACGTTTGATAATAGCGCACTAACAGACAAATCATACTTGCACATTCGTCTTGCCGATGGTTATCTAGTACATCGTCGTAACAGGTCCAGCCAGGAGCCTGTATCTCAGGCTGCATCCACCATAAACCAGGAGCATATCCAGCGTGGAATGCAAGTCCTTAGCAAGACATTAAAGATTACTCACACTCTCACGCACGCTAACAAACTATGGGAGATGTAGAAATGCCAATAGAAGCTGCACGTCTTGGGTGGAAAAACTCGAAACAAACATGAGGAGAAACTCATGAAACTCAGAATGTGAACATTTACCCAAGGAGACCCAGAATTTGGGCCCCAAATCTGGAAGTGCTACACTCTTAGCCGATACCCAACCCTCAGTAAACAGTAGTAGTACTAGTAGTAGTCGTAGTAGTAGTAATAATAATAATAATAATAATAATTATTATTATTATTATTATTATTATTATTAAGAAGAAGAAGAGCAACAAATACAATGTGTTCTATGTTTCATCATAATTCAGCTCTTCACTCCACTATAATTGATTTGTTTCCTGCTCTTGTAAAGGATTTTACTGTTTCATAGCCATAACATTTTATGGAACTAGCTGATCAATGGTTATATGCGTCCTTAGAAATCAGTCATTGTAAATTCAGGAGAGTTGAAAGGATAGCTGAAAGGGACAACAACACGACAGGTCCTTTATAAACTTTTTTTTTTAAGGACGACGGAATGTTACTGGTACAATAACTGACCTCAATAACTGATATTGTAAGAGTTAAATTTAAGTTTAACAGAGTTATATGACTACAGAGATTATGTTGGGAAAATAAATACTGATGTTCCATCCATCCATCCATTAACTACCGCTTATCCGAGGTCGGGTCGCGGGGGCAGCAGTCTCAGCAGGGAAACCCAG
>JAODJU010000081.1:10107085-10117728 GCA_026776725.1 Gnathonemus echidnorhynchus
GGGTTTGATCAATGACAGCAAAAAATTGGTAGCAGTAACATGTAACATTACGAAACAAACAAAAGTTTGTAATATATTGTAAGTAATGGCACTACACCAAACAACAACAACAACAACAACAACAATAATAATAATAATAATAATAATAATAATAATAATAGCATCCGCTAAGAAAGTGTTACGGCTGTATAACAGCTTTGCCAGAAATCCCAACCATTACAGCCAGCCGTTGTAACGATAGCTCACACTTCCCATTTAATGAAAAATACCTTTTTTGTCATTAGAAAAATTCTGAATTATGAATGCTGCTGTTTTGTTCGGAAACGTGCTGTTTTGTTCGGAGATAAATAATTTATTCTGAAACACGACTCGACCTACCGTAGGTGGCGATTCAATAAGAGCAAAGCGGTTTGACCTCAACTTTCAATGAGAATAGATGACACTATTTCTTTCCTCAATAGTTACATAACGGCCCCACAGATTTTCCGCAGACTTCGTTTTAGAAATCAGAGAGAAATTATATGGTACGATCTCTGGTTCGAAGGAAATAATTATTGTAAATGAAGATCTTCTCTCCAAATCCATTTCCTAATACAAATTTTTTGCATATGGTGAACACAAGCTAGAGAGACGTGTAAATTTTGTATTTCACAACTGTTTAAAAAATCAGATAACAATACAGTCGATTTTATTTATTTGAGAGGATGACCTTATAATGAATGATTTCATAATTTTGCAACCAACATTTGTCATAATGTAAAAAAATATCAATAGTTAAATGTAAATGTTTCTCTTATAGAGCCAAATTTGCCCAGTCCCCAGTTTTCTAACCAGCAGAAGATAAGTGTGCAGATTCGATAGACATTTAGGCATCCTGCTTGTGATATGACTGGGAATGAGGAAGCCCAGGACAGTGTTCCGACACGCCTAAACAAATGCTTTCTATCTATATGGGCTGCGTAATACTTTTATCGAATTTTGCCATTTTTTGCACTTTTACTCTGGGATGGGGGGGTGCAGAAGCGTACAGATTTCTGGCTGGGAATGATAGCAGAGGGAATAGACTCAGGGAAGGAGAGGTGTTGATATGTTATAGATGATGATTTAATGCACAGCTCACTCTTGGTCTGAATGCCAGGCTTCAGTCGCCACAAACTCCTGGCAGACTTGCAGTACCATTTGCTGATGGGATGTGAGCGGTACATCAGCTCCGTCTCCCTGCACATGCTTATTCATTCAGTTTTCTACAGGATGGGGGCAGGGATACTACACCAGGGGGGGAATGCTGTCCTTCAACTCATCTGAAAGCTCAGCAAGTAAAAGTCATTTGTCATATGACGAGAACGGGTTGGGCTCTGTCAGATTTTACGTGCAATAGAAGCATTCGGTTTCTTACTATATTTATTTCTGTTGATTTCCAAATAATGACGCGCCTGTGTGTGGAGAGAGAGAGAGAGCGAGAGAGAGAGAGAGAGAGAGAGAACAGTACATACATATATGTTTGTCAGTGCGGTTATGATAACATTTCAAAATAATTAGCACAGATTTTCTTTTTCAATTACCTTGTACAAAATGAAAAGTAATTTAACTGAATTTCATTTGACTATATATGGAAAGCCACACAACTGTCGTCTAATCATGCCTTTTAAATTAAGTTAATTTCTGTGCATTAGTTTACACAACAGTCTATTTACGTCAGTCTGTGTGTGGTGACATTAGAGGGCGAGCGCTGTGTTGTAATTCGCTGTGAATGCTCGACTGTCTAGCTGCAATTCAAATCCTTCTGAGAAAAAGAGTCACTGCTATACAAGGAGCCATCCTCCAGGCGAGATTGGTCGTCATGGAAATGAATTACACGACGAAACTGCATAGACGTTTCGCGGATACAGTGAATGTGGTCCTGCAACTCACACTTAGACCGCAGATTAGAATCTGTCCATAGTAGAATCTGGATAAAGTAATCTGAAGTCATTATAGTTTAATAATGTGCTGAATAATATATTACTCTGAAATATAGCAATGGTTCAGATATAGCAACTATGTACCTGAATATTTCAATGGGGGCCTAATGTCCCACTTAAGATTCAGAATGAGAACTACCGCTCCCCTGCTTCCTGTTTAATGGTACTCAGTATAGCATAATTCACCTATTTGTCTTCAAAAATTGAATTGAAATATTTTGGATCGAAAGGGCAACTTTTTCTTTAAAATGCGTAGTGGTAAAAAGATCTGGACATCTAGAACAATGTATATATAAGATCAAAATTAATAATGCAGCTCAGGTCATGAGCCGGGTTGGGTTTTAGTACAGAATAAAAAAACTCATGACTTAGACACAGTTTTGCACAATTATTTTACATTTCACAAATACGGTAAGTGTCACACTGGCACCATCTCTGCATCTTGCTTTAATTGTCATGTGAGGGATGAAGGACCTGAGGGCAGGTGTCAGGGGAACAAAAGCAGCTTTAAAAAGGAAACAGAAGCAGGGAAACAAACAGGACCGCGAGGGGTCAAAACGGGAAGACTGACTCTGGGATGGGCACAGGCAACAGGAGGACTGACATTAATGACTGGACTTGGAAACACAGGACTGGGAAGTACGTATATACAGGACTAACGAGGGACTGGTACAATTCAAGTGCTGATGTTTACCACATTAGGATTGGGGATTATGCACAGGACACAGCTGGGGAAAAAAACAGGAGGATTCTGGAGGACCAGCAGTGACCCCTGCTGGTCATACCGGGGGATGGACAGAACGGGTTGTGTCAGAGCCGCCCCCAAAGGCATGCATTCTGAGCATAGGAGACACCACCATGACCTGGAAGGGACAGATGGGACTAAAGATAGGACAGGGTGCAACCAGACCAACAGAGCGAACGCCAGGCAAGAAAACAGGGGCAGAACCTCAGGACACACAGCAGGCCAGAAAAGGAAGGGGTAGGGACCAGAAGGGCAGCAGGACACGACATGTTCCAAGTGGGGAACAAGTGGGGGGGGAGCAGTAGAGACAGGATGGAAACATAAGAGGGAGCCACAGGGGACAAAGACCATGGGGAAATGAACAGGCAGTAAAGCGCAACAGGAGGAAGCAGGGAATGACTGAGGAGTCTTCCAGACCCTGGAGAACTGGGTGGCAACCCTGGGACGTGGACCCTTCCGGGCCTGACCACAAGTGAGGTGGACCAAAGGCAAGGGTCTTGAAGGACCAGCGGGACTGGGTGGCACCGAGGAGACAGCAGGGCAAGAGGGGGTTGAGGGCAGGGCTGGAGGGCACTGAGGGGACTACAGGGTAAGAGGAGGGATGTAGGAGTGCAGCCTAGGTGGTTAACACTGCGTGGTTGGGTGGCTGGCATGGATGGTGTGTCCCTGTCTACCCCTCTGGGAAACAGACAGCCAGCCTCTCTCTTGGGCCCCAGCTGATACCTGTGGCTTCCCCGAAAGCTGGAACCAAATTGACCTATGGAGGGGCCTATGGAGTGGAAACTCAGAGGGTCCCACTGTAGGTCTTCCAAAAGGGCATCCCCCGGATCGATCCCATCCGGCCTGGCAACGGCTGTGGAGTCGGGCGTCGGGCTGGCGGTGGCCGTGAATTTGGATGGCAGCGGCTGTGGAGTCTGGCGCCAGAAGGATACCAGAAGACAAAGCCAGCAAAAGCAAGACACCAGGAGAAGAGGTCGGCATTGGCGGGACGCCAAGAGATGAAGCCAGAACCGACAGGACATCAGGAGATGAAGCTGGAGATGAGCGGGCTAAGCTGGGAGACCTGGAGGTCAGCTGAATGTAACTGGGATAACTGGAAGCGAGCAGGGTTCAGCTTGGACGCTTGGAGGCAAGCAGAGCAAAGGAGACCCCTTGGGCCAGGGCCCTGGGGCACAGGCGGAGTGACCCTCTCTGGGCCGGGAGCCTGGGGTATGGATGGAGCTGCTCTCTCTGAGCTGGCGACGTGGGACTCATGGAATGAGTACGGCTCCTCTTGGGTTGAAGCTTGGAAGATCGAGAGGAATAGGTGCGGCCAACTTCTTCTTCCTCCTCTTGCGATAGGGGCCAGACACGGGTGGCAGCTTCCATTGGGCAGGACTCTGGCCACACAGGTTCAGGCGAGATGGACTCTGTGTGCATGTGACCAGGCAAGATGGAAGACGTGGGCACAGCCAGCTTCTTCTGCTTTCTCCTTCTGTGGCTAGAAATGGCGGGCAGAGCTGCGGGGAACCAGCAAGCTGAGCACCATCATGTCGCAGCAGTGGGCTCAACATTTTCTCACTTGATCACCTGCCGCAGTGCCTTCATCAGGCTCCGGATCGTCTCCATCCCCTGGGGATCCACATCGCGGGTGAGTCCGGACAGCGCCCTCTCCCCAGACAGGAAGAGGGTTCTGGCCACGGGGGTCCTCCATACCGTGGTATCATACCTCCACACAAGATGTTCGTCCAGGAGGATGAAGAAGTCCTCCGCTTGTAGGCGAGGGGGCACTGGAGGATCCCATGGCTCTGGTGACTGGACTCCCCACAGATACCGGAAATCCGGTCCGTGGGAAGCAGGAAGGCCTGAAAGCCAGGACTGAGATAACATTTGCTGGGGTTCCTTGGTGAGTCTGGTCATTCTATCACATTGGGAGGGACAAAGGACTCGAGGGCAGGCATCAGGAGAACAAAAGAGGCTTTATTAATAAAACATAAAACAGAAACAGGGAAACAAATAGAACTACAAGGGGTCAAAATGGGAAGACTGTCTCTGGGACGGGCAGAGTCAACAGGAAGACTGATGTTAATGAGCAAACTGGGGCGCACAGGACTAATGGAAGCAGGACTAATGAGTAACTGATACGATTCAGGTGTTGACGTTTACAACTTTAGGATCAGGGATTATGAACAGCATGTACAGGACAGGTCATAACATTAATATCTTTAAATGTAACTTTCTGCTCATGTATTTGATTTGTTGAGTCTTGCCTGTCTTGTACTTTTTATGAATGAAATTTGATTTTAAAACAGTGAAAACCTACTCGCTGGACATGATTCAGTTTTTAGTAGGTAATGAACTTCTTTTACACGCAGATGCCACAATAATTGTCTCATTAAAGTTTGTTGTGGTTTCCCGATTGAATACCTTGTTTAATTTATCCCCTGATTAATGCCCAAAAAAACATTATTAACAAGATTTTATTGACGGAATGCACTGTCATGTAGTCATATGCTCCTGTAATGGTAACTTCATTCCCATCCATATATAGGTTTGCATTTGCCCAACCTGCCATTATGTCACTTTTTAAATCCCATTGCCAGCAACAAGTTCATGTACATGAACTGTGTGCAATTTTTATCCAAGACAAGGTTGAGCACTTTTTCAAATTGATCTAATGAATTTTGTTTGCTAAAATATTAGCTGCTTCTGCCACATTATTGTTTTTCTTTATTATTATAGCCCACAGCTGGAAGAAAATTAAAAGCTGTAGAATAGCTTGTTTGCTTTATCGGCAGAAACATAAAATAATCAAAAACTCTTGGAATCAACATTTAAAAAAAAAAAAAACCTCTAAAGTGGTACTTGATTCACATGAGCCCTGTATGTGTACTCGCTGTTGCATTTACTGATGAAATCTACGGGAAGGAGGAAATCGATGCATTCCTTCTAAGCAAGTACTGCTTCAGTGAGTCATTTCAGTCCTTAGTGTTTTAATTGTTATGTTAGTGTTTGGAATACCCCACCATAAAATCCATCTTTCAGTGATGAATACCATCACATGGGCACACAAGCGCTCTTTGTCTCTGTCTGCCAAACGTTAATGCACTTCTACACTTAAAAAAAGAAACTTTTTATCCTTATTACATGTTAATTGCTGCACTTTAGAATACCTTGTCAGTTTCCATAACCTTTTGGCCGTTTTATAACAGATAAACCGCTGGCTAATACCTCTGTCCTTTATGTCAGGGCCAATTATTGACCTTGGATTCTATATAACTTGCGGGCCTAGTGGTTGCCAGAATGCTGCATAGTGTGCAGCATATGTGCACAGAGATTGTCCCAATAAGGATAAAAGAAATGTTTTTATTTTATATTAAACATAAATAAAACTAAAAAGACTTGCTAGACAGGAGCTTGTATTAAGGTTAGCAGTTAATTCAGCAAACTGTATTATAACCAATCCATTCACTGACCATTCATTGAATCCTTCAATGCATCCATCACCAAACAATTATCCAGTACAAGGTAATGGTGGCTGGAGCAGATCCCACGAATCACAGTGTAAAAAGGGACACCTTAAGTAAAGGGCAATGTTCCGCGTGGCTGATTTCCCCATTTCCTTATCACAATTGCAGCTCTTCATGTGCTGTCTTATTATGATAATAATATTATGGAAATATTGCATTAATATAGCCAAAAACTACTAACGATGGCCATATCCCTTTGCTTAGGTTTTGGGAAACACAGTCCTTGAGTAGGACTGTTATGGTTCTTGTAACACCCCTGTTATGAAGCCAGAATATTCTAGAAACAGGTTTCTCTGAGGCCAAAGAGTCAGCCCCACTAAGATCAGCGAAACACTATAATATTTCTTGTAATATAAATGGTTGTTATATGTGTCATATGAACCTATTATGGTATTTGAACAGTAAGCTGGTTCATTATATTATTTGAAAACATGCCAGGGATCGCAAAACTGGCTCAGCCTAAGGCAGGACTGGATGCAGCATGAAGGTGAATGTTTGGTGGCGTAATTTATGTAGTGGTTTGGCATGTTATTGGTGAGTGAACAGTAATCTGCACTGCCATTGAAAGCTCGGCACGATGACGTCATCTCTCTGACGAAGGGCGGGGTTAATCCACCCGAACGTTTATATACCAGGGGAAGTGATGTAACGTGAGATACTGCTGATCATGCTGCTGTAACTGCACTGGCAGGGTAGTACTATTGAGAGCATATCCTGGGAAACACAAGTCAGAAGGCAGAGGAAATTCTGGATGAGATGTCAGTCTATTAAAGGACAGACAGCCACAGACAATCAAACAATATGAGCAATGCACTGATACAGATTCCACTAAATGCATTTTTTTTTTTTTTTGAGCTGTGAGAGGGAACTGGAGCCCCTGGAGGAAAAATCTGCAAAAATAGACGGAGCCTCATGCAGGAATCAAACCTACGTCTCCAAAGGTGCAAAGCTATAATGCTAAAAACATACTCACTATAGCATCCGATAGTCATAATACACCAATACTATATAATACAAACATTCCATAACATAACATAACATATATTGACTCAGTTCTGAAGTCACACATGTAAACATTGTTAATAAAGCCACAATACCACAGTGTTAGATCTGTAATATTTAAAATATGATTAAGTAACCTGGGTCAGTATGTTTCTGTTGGTTATTGATATTGCATATTACGATACCTGGGGTTTTCATTTTTCTCCTTACATACATTCCAGCCTACGATGATAAAAAGGGGTCAATGTAATACTTTTTTAATGAAAACACCTGTTCAGCTATAATTTGGTGGAGACAGGCATTTTTAGAACTATTAATGCTCATTTAATCGGTTTAAACTCAGTTTATATGGGCAATAAAAACTCTGTGAGAGGTGCTGTTTGGCCCCCCGGGTTCCGGTAGTGCGCCTGTGCTTTGAAGGTCATCGGTTCAAATCCTCTAGCAGGCTAAGTGATTACACCGTTGAGCCCTTCAGTAAGACCCTTAACCCCGAATTTTCCAGGGACTGTCTGACCCAACGTTATTAATCGTACCTCACTTTGGATAAAATCTGATGAAATAATTCATGAATATTGATTCGTCCATCAGTTTTTTTCTCGATAAGACAAAAACAAAGCTATATATAAAATACATAGATAACAAAATGATGAGGTAGAATCCAAATGTGGAAGCGGAATCCAGATTGTAGTCCACGGCCTAAAATACAGACAGCAGGCCATGAAAGAGGCCCTAAGGGCAAGAACAGAGCTAATCTGTCTTCTGGCCAGCTGGACGGTCCCTCTCCTCTTTAGCCTGTGATTTCCAAAAAGAATCTGAAATTTTGATTTTTCAGACCAAAGGTCAGTTTCCCATTTTGCCTCAGTCCATCTTAAATGAGCTCGGGCCCCAGAGAAGTCGGGCTGTCTCTGGATCATGTTTAGATCTGGTTTCTTCTCTACATGGTAGAGTTTCATCCAGCTTTTGTGGATGCAACAATGAACTGTGTTCACTGTCCATGGTTTTCGGAAGTGTTCCTGAGGCCATGCAGTGATTTCTACTGTAGAATTATATCTGTTTTTAATGCAGTGCCACCTGAGAACTTGAAGATCACTGCTATCCAGTGCTGGTTTTCGGCCTTCTCCCTTGCATACAGAGATCTATCTGGATTCCCTGAGTCTTTTAATGATATTATGTACCATAGATGATGAAATCCCCAAATTCTTTGCAGTATGACATTAATGAACATTATCCTTGAATTGTTGCACTATTTGTCCACACAGTCTTTCATAGAGTGGTGAACATCTCCACTTCACTGCACAGAGACTCTGCGTCTCTGGGGGGCTCTTTTTATTCACTATCATCTTACAGTACTGACCTGTTAAAAAGTAACATAATTAGCTGTGAGATATTCAACCAGGTGTTTTGTTTTGGCATCTCACAACTTTTCCAATCTTTTGTTGCCTTTGTCCGAACTGTTTTGAAATGTATTGCTGGCATCGAACTCAAATTAAGCATATATTTTTCTTAAAACAATATAATTTCTCAGTTCAACATTTGATATGTCGTCTTTGCTCTATTTTCAATTAAATATGGGTTTTTCATCAACTGCAAATCATTACATTCTGTTTTTGTTTACGTTTTATGCAGCGCCCCAACTTTTTTTGGAAATGGGGCTGTATTTGTGGCTAAACTTAATCCTCGTCTTGAGTGACACTGATCTGGGGAACCTTACCCAAAGTGACACAGCCCCCTCTCCATTGACAGGATTTCCATTTGACAAATGTCATTTCGCCTTACATGCTAAACTGGGAAATATGTTTTCTGCTCTACCCTAGAACTCACCCAAAGACGTAGTGGCACAGCATTTGTCAAGTCCAATGTGACAACTCTCCCGACATAAAGACCACAGTTTTCTAAGCGGTCTAGAAAAACTGAAGGACTAGTGTTCTGTTTGACAAAGATTTATCCCAATGAGCAGTGAAGCTTTCTGATTGTATTTTGTATATTGCTGTCATCCATGAGTAGGTGAAGTTTTTACATATTGTGTCGAATCTTAAACGCAGACCGTTAAACTACCCTAATAAGACTGAGAAGTGCAATCTGTTTGCAGTAATCACTATTTCGTGTAGAAGGTTAAAATCAAATATATTGAATTGTATTCTTTATGCATCTAGTGCTATGTGGTATTGGATTTTCCTGTGTTCAGGGGGTCACCTGAACTGCAAAGAATTATCTCTCAGTGTGAAAGCTTCTCTCAGGACTGGGATACTGTTTGAAAACTTTAATGTCTTTACATTGTCAACGAGTTTCTCAGGGGGTAGCTTAGTATTTTCTACGATAGATCCAATTTCACAACACTCTCTGCTACCAAGGGATCATTCCCAGGCTGCCAGTACAATATGTCTCTCCAGTCGCTTTGTGTTGTAAAACAAATGTAAAATGTGTGTGTGTGTGTGTGTGTGGCGGGGGGGGGGTTACCCTTCTGTAAAGTCAGTCATGTGACTGCACAGCTTTGTGTAATCTTCTTGCCATTTGCTCCTTGTTTAAATATACGACTGTATGCTTCCTTGTTTTGCCCCAATAAGCTCAGACCCAGGGAAGCCAGGCAGTCGCAGTATTCCGCTAAATAAGTCGTCGTGTTCCTTTTTCCTATCCTGTTTGTTTTCACAACTGTTTCATTTTCCTAATTGGTTTTTTTTTTTCTCCCCCCCCCCCCCCCCCAACCTAAAAATGGAATGTGTCAAAAATAATGACTGGATCAGTGCTGGATCTCCTTTTCCAAATCCCCACTGTCGAATGGCTTTGCCGTCTTTCCAGTCTGGCCAAAACTCAGGTATTTTTATCCTGGCGGCTCCCGGACGCAGTCAGGAATCTGGGCACTGCACATTGCACTGTACAGTAAAACTTGCTGAGTAGCAGTGGTCCAATTTTCTGTCTTTTGCATATGTTCACTCCAGGCTTTGATTTAAGGGAATCGTATGGTAAGGCAAGGATTGAAACAGGACTGAAGGTTTGAATCCCAGGCTAAAAACTCTTTAAAGACTTTAAAATTCTGTAAGCACTATAAACGCCTCTCATAGTGGTTAGTACGGCCGTAAACGCTACGAATGTAATTTAGCTGCTTCCAATCAAGCATATAAATGGATTTTGTGGAACAGACTCTACATATAACCTCCAGGTACTGTACCTATGAGTCCCTGGTGGTGCCTTTCAGGCTGTGCTGTCCATGAAGATGAGGGTCGCAGCCCACTTGCTCCCACCACACAGATCCATATGCAAGCCAACCAAAAGCTCTGCGGCTCTTTGAGCGAAACAAAAGTGAAACTATCTATGAAGGACATAAAGGCATGTCCTCAAACCCCCCCCCCCACACATAAGTCTGGACCAGCCCTGAATGTCAGTGTGTGTCTGTGTGTGTGTGTCTGTCAGCTTGAGAACGTGCAGGTT
>JAODJU010000081.1:10117828-10132165 GCA_026776725.1 Gnathonemus echidnorhynchus
ACAGAAGTAGCAAAAGTGCTTAGAGGTAGACAAGCATAAGATGCACGTGCATTCCTTTATGCTGTCAGCTATCTCTACATAACAAAAAATGAATGAATATCATGCACCCAATCCATAATCTAATCAAAAAAATGTTTCTACATCCAATTTCCATAGCCAGACCCGGAGGCGTGAGGTCACAGCTACCCGCTGGGTCTCCGTAACACCTCTTAAAGTGCTTACCATATACAAATGTTTGCACTTGTCACGTTGTGTGGGTGACATTTTCAGCCATGCAAAGTGATTTTAAAGGTCCAGGGTTTGCTTTCTGCCTGTTTGCCCATTATGTGTTTAACCAGTACGGGACATTATATGTCTTAAATGATTAAAATTATCATTTAATGATAAAATGTAAGTATTAAATCAAGGGTGGGACTGTGGGGGTTAAGTGTGAAGCTGGAGTGCCGTTTTCCACCTGCATTCAGGTTATTTAACTTGGATGTAATTAGTTCCCGGCACGCTCGCTCACACAGTCCGGACAGTAACAAATGAGCTGATGTCAAGGCGCTCCCATGGTGCAACTCGGCGCCGTGATTTGATTGGTTCAGTGAGCAGTCCCGGAGGCCCCCACTGTGACACCAGCTGACACGAGGCCCCGCGCGTCCACTTCAGATGACACGCCGGCACGTTAACCCCAAGGCCGTGCGTTAACCCTGTGCAGAAACTTCAACGGGCTTATATTTGTCGTTTACAAATCCATTTGCATTATCTACCACGTCTTTAAATATGCTCGTTACCTTCGTCCTCGTGTCTTGCACTTACGATAATCAGGATGTGTTTTCCCAGAGATATATAGATAAAGGTGTTAACATATCACACGTCGGCGTTCATTTCTGGGACGGCGCACAATGGACTTGGATGGCATCATCAAAGGCCATTTCAGGGGGAAGCTGTGAGTGAGCTGTATGTCCCCACGCTGCCCCCACTCGCTGTCCCCGAGCGGAGATGCACTGAGCTGCTCATCAGCTCCCCCCATCCATCTCCTTTTCGCTGCACAGCGGGTCATCGGCATCTGTTGTGAAGTGCGGCTGGTATAGAGTGCGTGTGGAGCAGGGACAGAAAAGCCACCCAGGAGACTCCGCCCACAATGACGAATGACTCCCGCCAGGAGAGATGTGCCTTTAGAAAACTGTGGTGCACTCAAGTTACATTTACTCACTTATTGGATGCCTTTATCCAAAGCGATTTGCAGTAGAGGGAGGTACGGTGGCCCGTAAGTGTCAACACCCTGTAAATTCCCTAGCTAATGCAACGTAACGGTTACCGCAGTTAAACAACATAATGGCTTAAATCTTTTCACTCAGGCCGAGAGTCAAACCAGGCGCCTGTTTCCCTGCAAAGGACATTTATTTAACGCTTGCAATTCCATCAGAACATCATCATTGGCCTCCCATTTGAAACTTCATAAATGAATAACGGTTCTGCTCAATATGCACGAGCTGAAAACCTCGTTGTACTTGGCGGACACAAAACGCACTGCTAAGCTAAGCTAAAAGGCCAGGCCCTCCGACAAAGGCGAAAATCCATCACGCGAAGCCGTACCCCAGAGTCAGCAAAAGATAACATTGTTAGCTCTGTTCGTCTTATTTATTCCCCCCCGCTTTTTGTTCTTAAAAAGCTGAAGCCTGTGGTATAAAATTTTAATCCAAGAGCCACTTATTAATCACCCCCGTGAAATTTAAAGAGCACGGCCATTTGTTATATCGAGGCTTGGGGACATGTGTTGCGCTGATGCTTATTAAGCATCAAAAATTGAAGGCATGCCTGCTAGTTTATTTCTAGAAGAGGGAATCTCTCTTTAATTGAACTTGAAATATGGAGCATTGGCAGCATTTGGTTGATGACAATCAGAGCTTAGCACATTAACACTTGCATTGGCGTTGATTAATACATGAAATAAAATTAAGGATTAAATGACATTTTATTGGGCTTAATTGTAGGTGTCAGTGTTTAGTCATGCATGATATTTATGTTCCTGGCTTTAGGAATGATACTGAAAATATCCATCTATCCATCCATCCATCCATCCTTCCAAAAGGATCCAGTTGCAGGCCCATAGCATAATTTCCAAAACATAGTCTGAAAACTTGTAGAACAAAACACAAGCACTAATTTGCAGGGTCAAATCTTAAACGAAAATCTGTATTTGAGAAGTGAGGCATAAAAGTAGTAGATTCACGGCTGAAAAAGAAAATAAAGGAACACTTTGAAAACAAGTCAGACCTCAATGGTGGCAAAAAAATCATGCTGGATATCTATACTGATATGGACTAGGTAATGTGTTAGGAATGAAAGGAGGCCACATGGTTAGGTGGATATGAAAATTATCAACCTACAGAGGGCTGAATTCAAAGACACCCCAAAAATCAATGATGCGGTAGGCTAGTCCATTTTGCTGAAATTTAATTTCAGCAACTCAAAATCACACTTAGTAGTTTGTATGGCCCCCACGTGCTTGTATGCATGTCTGACAACGTCGGGGCTGCCCCTAATGAGACGATGGATGGTGTCATGGATGATCTCCTCCCAGATCTGGGTCCAAGGATTTCATCCCGATACCTAATGGCAGTGAAGGTGCCGTTGTCTAGCCTGTAGAGGTCTGTGTGTCCCTCTATGGATATGCCTCCCCAGACCATCACTGACCCCCCACCAAACCGGTCATGCTGAACAATGTTACAGGCAGTATAACGTTCTCCATGGCTTCTCCAGACCCTCACATCTGTCACATGTGCACAGGGTGAACCTGCTCTCATCTGTGAAAAACACAGGGCACCATTGGTGAACCTGCCAATCCTGGTATTCTATAGCAAATGCCAATCGAGCTCCACGGTGCCGGGCAGTGAGCTCAGGGCCCATTAGAGGGAGTCGGGCCCTCAGGTCACCCTCATGAAGTCTGTTTCTGATTGTTTGGTCAGAGACATTCACACCAGGGACGGCCCTGTCCAGCTCTCCTAGACTAGCTGCCTGTCTCCTGGCATCTCCTCCATGCCTTTGGGACTGTGCTGGGAGACACAGCAAACCTTCTGTCAATGGCATGTATTGATGCACCATCCTGGAGGAGCTGGACTACCTGTGCAACCTCTGTAGGGTCCAGGTATCGCCTCATGCTACCAGTAGTGACACTGACTGTAGCCAAATGCAAAACTAGTGAAAAAACAGTCAGAAAAGATGAGGAGGGAAAATGTCAGTGGCCCCCACCTGTTAAACCATTCCTGTGTTGGGGGTCGTCTCATTGTTGCCCCTCTAGTGCAGCTGTTGTTAATTTCATTAACACCAAAGCAGCTGAAACTGATTAACAACCCCCTCTGCTACTTAACTGACCAGATCAATATCCCAGAAGTTTAACTGACTTGATGCTATACTCTGATTAAAAAGTGTTCCTTTAATTTTTTTGAGCAGTGTGAAAAACAAAAAGCACATTTCCAAAACTCTCTCAGTCCACGGGACATGTTTTCAAGACAAATTCTGTGGACTTAGTGAGCTTTGGAAATTTAATTAAAGTTCTTCATTGGATTACATGAAGACTGAGCGAGTTTTGTCTCCCAGAGAACGACTGACTTTAGATGACTGGTAGTCTCACCTCAAAGACAACAAAAAGTAGAGTTTTGGTTGTTTGCTCTTCATATGAAGAGGAATCCAAAAACAAATGAAGTAAGAAAACAAATAGATCAGGCAAAGGTCGTACATGAAAACATGGCATTCAGGAAGGAACGCGCAGTGTATTGGGAGTAAGGTCCTAATACACGTGATCGGTCTACGGGGTTTAGAGTTTATTGGTCACAGGTGTGCTGAAACTCAGGCGAGGTGGAGCGTGGCCTGACTGCCAGGGACACGAGTGTTGACTGGCTGCAGCTGCCACAAGATCATCTGAGTCGTCCAGAATATGTTCATGTCATTAAAGAAAATGATTTTCATAATTCCCATCATCACTCTATTTTAAGATGGAAAGCATTGCCTTGTCTCACATTTCTTAAAACATCTCTTCAGGAAGTCTAAATAACAGAAATATTTGGTAAACGTGGAAAATGGTCCTTGTTACCCTATTCAGAATAAGCTGTTGGAAGATTAGCAGATAGATGGATTGTCAGATGGATGGATGGATGGATGAATGGATGGATGGATGGACAGAAATGATGATCACTACTTGAACTCAAGCCGGTTTTACAGTGTGTCAAGCTCCATTCGCTGAGGTTTGATTTTTGTTACATATTGATATTAAACTGACAAAACTCAATAAGATAACCATGGTTTTTTTTCTGAGCTGAACTTCTTATCAAGATGAAACATTTCTTTCCAAATAAAATCTTTGGAAAGAAACAGAATAATATTTGAAGAAATGTTTTAGCTGATATGTTTTGAGTGGGTGGTTGCGCTGTGGGTAGTATTGCTGCCTTAACCTTTCACGGTTGAAGTTTGAATGCGATGGTTTACTTGACGTTTATTGTTCAATAACTGTTACATTAGCCATAGGCCTTCATCAAAGAAGGACAGCATTTATATCTGATACTATGATAATTGAATAAATTGTAGCATGATTGAATTGAAATGAATTGAAGCTTATTAAGCCAAAATCAGTCACAGGTAGTTTATTGACAAAGCAAAATAAGTAGAACGCTGATTGTATGCAGCATATACACACGGAGGGTGGACAAAATGATTGGAGATTGAAATAATTAAATCACAATTACAAACATACAAGAGGAGCTACAAAGGTGTGTCATGTTAGGTCGAGTGACAATTAGCAGGACGCATCTGCTATAAAAGACGTCTGATAATCAGCACTTTCCAGTTCTCAATAATGAGAGTAAAAAGGATAAAGTCCTTCAGCCTTCACAGAACATAAGAGCATTTCTGCTTAAAGAGCAGCACAGTATCTCAGCACAGAGTTCAGCATATTTTAGCAGCATTCCAGGACGAACTGAATCTGTTCTGATGGCAAAGGGCGGCCATAATAATATTGTTTTCTATAGTATTATTTATATTCTTTATATTAGTATATTGTTAGATGACCCCGTGTGTGTGATGTATTTTTTTTGCCTTTTTAAAATGTGAGGGTAACTGACCTTTTCAGCGTTATGAATGAAATCTGTGAATGAATGGATCATTTTTATTATACTCGAGAACCTTCATAAATACAAATGTATTTGTAAGCCTGCTGAAGTGTGACTGTAATACTGAAGGTGACAAAAAAATTAAAGATTTTCATTATTTTGACAGAATTATCTGAGGCTTGACATGGAAAAATCGGATATAGTGCATTTTAATCCAGGGACGTCTCCTGTGAGCCAGTCTGTTTTCTATGTCTCATTGTTTGCTGCTGCAGGTATATGGGGCTATATAACGTAGCTCTATAGATGCCTGTATGTAAGTTTCATTCATACAGACCTTGGTTTGTGGTCAGCATGTTGGGGGCTTAAAGAGAATTCCATTCATGCTCGATAATTGTACACTTTCCAAGTATGTGGTATTACTCAAAAGCTGTTATACTCTTCAAGGTAATCTGACTTCAAAACCAGAACTGAGCCAAATGTCGAGTCGATTAATGGACTAGAGCTGTTTTCCAAACCGCAATAATATAAGAAATGTAAATCTATGGTATTTTAGGCCTTTGCTGTGTTTAAATGAGCTTTTTCCATTTTTTTGCATCTGAAGCAAGGAATAAATTGTCCAGGTCACATAATATCTCTGAGTAAGTTATCTCACGTGGAAGATGTTGTTCATTATTCATTGGAAGCAGCTTATCTTAATTAGAATAGATGTTGCTCTACCTGCTTTCTTAACCCCAAAGGCAACCAGCCCCATCGAAAGCGATTTCATTTAATATTTTAACTGAAATGAACTTTATCACATTGGTTGTGATTATCTGACATGCTTCTCTTTCCAAGCAAATTACCATTCATCATCACAACGCTAAGAGGCGTGAGGACACTTTAAGTGCCGTTCATATTTCCTTGCCGGACACCCAATTATATAATGTGGAACAGCAGAAGCAAGAGAATAAACCGTGTTCATCCGAGTGTAATCAGTTCAGAGCACTTTGCATATTGAAAACCATTTGACCAAAGTGTTAATACACTCTAATATACCACTTATACCTTAATGTGCAATGGCCCCAAATCTGTGTGCTCCAAACATAATATAATTGCTTAATACGTGTTCTTCATATAGCTAATTGTAGAATAATGTAAGCATTAGGATCTCTGCATTCAACTACGTTAAACATTTAGTGTTATATACGATGAACTGTTATATAATAGTACTGAATCATAGGCATAATACAATATATGATATCTCGTACTAATAGTATACTGTGTTTCTGTAGAAGGGAAAACGAGTAATTATTGAAATTTAGTTTCATGTTTTACAAATACAGTATTTGCCTTTTCTTTAAGGTGGTGTTGAGTTCATGTGTAATGTTTGTTATATAAATTGTATAGTAAATCCATATTTCACACCGATGCAGCCCTTAACCCGCAGTTGCACCAGGGATCATCTGACCCTGCTTTCATTTCGGATAAGTTTCAGCAAATAAATAAAATGTAAATGTGAACTGGACCATAATCCATAAAAGGGGATGAGTGAAAGGACAAGAGAGGTCTTGCAGCTGGTGCTGAAACATAGAGAGCGAGTAGAGTATTGAGGAACTGCATGCACTGCACACTGCAATCAAGCTGTCAGTCATGAGGCTGCACCATATTTCACTGCACGCTGATGACCCAAATAAATATTTATAACTGTTTTTAGCGACACGTCTTGTGATGTACGCTCCTATGGCAAAATCTTTAGAGAACAAAGAAAAGAGACTGCCTTACATTACTTTTTTGTCAAATTACCACTGAAGTGTATTGTCGATGTCCTGACTTCTTTCACAGACCACACTGTCCGGAGAATTGGAAGTCAATGTTGCGAATATTTTTTTCATTTACATATTTATTGCAAAACTTAAAAGAGAATTTTAACGCACAATTTAAATTCTAATTTAAATGCTTGGCGTTTCTATAACAAGTTGTTTGATTGCTTTTTTTTCACATTATTGTTTGCATATTCATATCAGAAACTTACGATAAGAATACTGCAAGACTTTCTGCCGCCATTTTTTTTTACAGCAGAAACATCTGCATATTCAGGAACTGAAGCTTCTGATTACCAGTCATCATAACGATCGATCATAATTAGAAGTAGCATCTGTTAGCACATTTATATTGTACTGAAGTGAAAATGAACTTTTTTGTATTTTCTCTTTCTGACTGTAGTTTTAGATTGGCTTTACCAGCTGATGTTAAAGCAGGATAAGGATATGAATTGACACTATGACACACAAAGCGCTTCCTCTTATTTTGAATTGATGAATACAATGAGAGGTAGTACTGTAACACCAATTCTGAGAGTTGGGTAGCTTTGCTCTCTAGTTGGCTGTGTAACTGTGGCAGAATTGCATCACCCGCCCCTAGCTAGAGGTTCTCTTCCCTTCCCCCTCTGTTCTTTTGTGTCAAATCTCAGGCTATGTCCGTTGGCGGGCTAAAATCGTACTCTGACCCATCTTTTAGCTTTGCCCACACTTTTTCGTTTCACATTGAGTCACATTGTGGGAAACCAGCACCCAGGGTTTCCTAGAAAAGCATGCAGATTTGCTAGAAGGGGTGTCCAAAAAGACTGGATCTTATGTACTGTAATTTAAGTGTTTAGACTGATCTCAGTGGAGGACTTCCATTTTGATGCATGAGTAAAAAGGTCAGTTTGTAATACCTGGGACCATTTCAGCAGCTTGAAGAAAGCTGTTTTATTCCATCGCCGGTTATTCATACTGTCATCTCACAGAGTCTCACAGAAGAGCAACTTCTGGTTATCTGTGTTTCAGCAGACACGGGTCCAGAGGGATGCAGAACCGTCAGTTGGAAATGAAAGAGTTTTGTCTGCTTCCATTAAACTTATAGATATCTGTGGCAACAGATGTGAATTAAAAAAATACAATTTCATTTGTTTTATGTTGCTTTTTACTTAGTGTTAGAATGCTACACATAAATGCCATTTATTCTGTTTATTAATTTTTTTTTTTAACTTGTGAGCTTCCTGCAGGTCATAGTGCTGAATAAATAAAATACATTGTGTGCAATACAATAAAATATAAGGTAATAATTATGGTAATAAGAGATTAGTTGCAACATTCAATTAATAAATTCTGTTTTTATGGAGTACCCAAGAGATTATATTGTGTTTATATTGTGTCATTATCAAATTATCAACGTCGCAACCAATACAGGCATAAAACCAGCATGACAAATTATTACACATACAAAACCCACTGAAGACATTAACTGGACAATCTTCCCGTTAAAGATCGTGTTACTTACGATGCTACTATTTTCAGCCAATGGTAAGAGCTTGGTCTGGATTTGTACTTTCTGGATCTGAACTTTTCACTTCTGAATATGTCTATTGGTATTTATAAAAGAAATTCTGCTGTCATTTTATACTAGGCTTTCTTCTGAGAGTTGGCAGTATCCCGCATGACAGTAATGACAAATGGGCCTCAGTGGATGTTAGACTAATTAATATGACTAACAAAGCACTGCTTTTTCGTGCTATTTTGATAAGTGATATGAGGATATGCTTTGTTTGATGTCATTCAGGCTCATTTCTCCTGGGGAGACCAACCCAGACCGATCGCCCGGCTCACTTACACACTGCACACAACGTTTCTGCTCAATTTGCATGAAAATGTAAAGCTGAGAAGAGGTTAGCATCAAGAGACTAAAATTCTTCATGCTTTGCTGAAAACAATTTCATATCAGTGTGATCTCCACTAATAATACTTTAAAAGCAAGATCGTGTGGATTATTTTGGAATTTAGGGGAGATTAAGAATTTTATGGACACGTTTGACATTCTTTATGGTAATATTCAGACCAGTGACGATTCTGCCAGGGAAGTTACACTGGGACATCTGCCTCACTAATAATAAGAGCAGAGATGGTCAACAATTTTATGGAAGAGTTACAAACTAAACCAAAGTAGGAAATGGATTTGAAAGCATGTCTTCCCTTCTGTGTTAGTTTAATGATTCCTGCAGAACAGGAACAGCACACATTCACGGGTGATACCCAGCTAGATGGTGTGACACCTAACAAATTACGAAACTACTTCATAATACTGAGGTGCTTTCAACTGTGACTGAGCTGACTGAAAAGTGCCTGCAATTAAACCGATAGAAAAACTGCTGATTTAAAACTAAATAGTTTATGATCACCAAGATCCCTTAACATATAGGCGTGAGGTTCAGACATGCAGGTCCAGATCTTCCCTTGCCTATGAACAACAGAGCAGAACTGAAGTGAATCATTCAGAAACAGCCGGGTCGCTGGACGGTGAACTGGATGGTCTCAGAGGAAGATTAAATTCCAAAAAGACACAAGGACCTGCTGTGTTTTCTTTTTCACGGAGGCACGACAGATTGTGATCTAATCCAGTGGTTTCTCTGGGTCAGAAAGAAGCACTGAGGAAGAAGAATGGAGGAAGCGTTTGGTACCTCATACGCAATGTGCAGTGCAGGGGTGCAGAAAATGTGGAGTACTGAACGATTAGATGCCGTCTATTTCACCTGCCAGGGGGATATTCCGGTGTTTTCTGCAAGGGGACCCCATATCAGTGCAGAGTGAACAGTACAGAATCATTGCCAAATGTAAAATGTGCAACTCTGTGGGCAGTGATTCCTGCAGGTTTTTAGCTCAGGGTGTGACAGGCCTGTTTATGTATAGCATTTCTTGCATTTGAAATGAGCCGTTCTGCAGAGTTGAAGTGACAGTCCCATTTCAGTAATGATCGTATTGTTAATGTTTCACCGATGTGTGGGGGTTGCAGACCTTGAGACTTGTTGCGCTTGCCAGTGCAGATCAGCAGAATGACGTTACATTGCATGTTTATAGATTATAAAGATGTCACAGGCTACTACTTTTAGATGTCTTCTAAGTGGTGAATGAGCCGAAGTAATCCCACGTCCTCCACAACAGAAAATGTCTAATCGTCCAAATCAGTCGTCTCCATAAATTCAGTTCTCGTGTCTTTAACTGTGCTGCTGCTTTGAATATCGAAATCGGTACGTTAACCAATGCATGTCACATATCCACATATTGTTTATTCCATCTTCATAAAGGTAATATGTAATGTAAAATAAAAACAAAAATAGAGAAATTTGTTGCTTAGCAAGCGTGAGAGTAAATCAAGATCTCGATTCTGAGTGAAAAAAATCATTAATCATATTTTACCCAGAATCACGTTGTCCTTAGCCAAACAAATCTGAAAGCAAGTCTAAATGCCAAGGGTACGCACAGTGCATACATATGTACAGCTGTCAGTACCCATACATAGCGGAATGTTCATTGTGTTTTGGGGCTATAATGATGAAATATCAGGTACTGTCCAAAATATTACCAAAGTCTCTCCTGGATCATCAAGCTTTGTATATCCTTAGTCTAATCCAGATGTAGCTGACTTCAAATACCATTTAGATGTAGCAGTGAGTATTGGTTGCTCTCTTGATCTTGCTCTCACAGGCTCATACTGTATGCTCAGCGTGGTTTGGGTTTGTAGGGCTGGGTTTTCTGGGTGGTTTATCACTGGCTTACTTGAGTTGCTGTCTTGTTTGTAGTTTCTTGGATAAGTTAGCTAAACTCTCATGTGAGGTGTTGTGGTTTTTTTCCTGATCTGTGTTTTGTTCGGCGTTTATGATCTTGGTTAGCTGGCATTCCACAGCAAGCTTGATTTGGGTTTGTTCTGGTTACCTTGTGGTAGTGCTTAAGGCCTGTCTTGTTCCTAGTTTCTCCAGTGCTGTGCAAATTAGTCTGTACATCACTGGACTGTACTATGTAGTGGTGTCAGAGACCATCAGACAGAAACCCTAGGATTTTGTATGGATGGACTCTTTCGTGGTGTTTGGGACTATTCGCTTGTAGAAATAAGTAAATGTGTTTTAACCAACGAGTTTGCGTCCCATATGTAATCTCCCCCACCCCATCCACCCCCTAGGAGGTTTCATATATTACAAACAAGTGCTTCTCTGTCCTCATCATATTAGCACCTCAGCCAATCAGATCATGCCTCAGTGATCCTGCTTCCTGTTCATAGGCACAACCTCAGCTATGTGGAGCCATTGATTGGAGAAGCGCAATACTGGACCAAGTAGGTGGAGGAAAGACTGCAGGGTAGTTTTGATTCAGTAGACTGGAGTGAGTTCAGGAATCCCATTTAGACACATCACCCAGCTATTAGTCCTGGACTCAATACCAGTCACGATAATTGGATTCTAAACTTCCTTACCCGCAGCCCGCATTGAGTGCAGATTGCCAGAATCACCTCATCTACTGTGATTTTCAACTCAGCACCACACACACCGTGTACTAAACTTCTTACTCTACTCACCGCTCATTCATAACCGCTTGGACAGGCTCCAACCCCATCGTCACATAAGCCGACGACGCTACCACCCCATCGTGACAGCGCGATGGCCGACTGGCATCAGGTTAAGCTCCTGACAAAGTGGAGGCAGGAAAACAATCCCTCCCTTAAATCTCCCCCACGACAAAGGAGCTGGCCATTGACTTCAGGTAGGGTCCTCATGCTCCCAAATGGCATTTCTGGGGGATGTCATGGAGACTGATAGGGAGTCACCATTACTGACAACCTCACTCGCTCACACCGTGCCTTAAGAGTGATAAGGGTGTCCCAGGGCCTAGCAGGTTCTTCGCTTCCCAATTTGTTTGAGGAAGACCCAAATACCACCAGCTGTGCCAGCTGATATCAGGTGCACTCCATTCTTTCTGGCTGCAAAGCTCCCTGCAGCAAAGCACTGCAGAGGCTGCTGGAAACCACCCAGAACATTAGTGCTAAACACGACGGCTAATTGTCTGCCAAATGTACTGTGTCACTTTACTCCCTAAGTTCTACCTGCAGTACATCTGTTGTACATGTTTATGTTCAGTGTTTATTTGTGATAAGTGGTATTATTTCATGTTAACTGTTGTTTACTGTTGGCTGCTCCAATTATTATATAATTAGACAATTACTTTTAAGTAATGCAAATCTCATCTTACATTTGAATGATTTTAGGGCAATTTAATAGATAGCATCAGCACAAAATAGCACAAATTATATTTAATTAGACATAGATATGTTTCATTCACACCGATGATAGCACTTTCATATTCAATCTTGAGTAAGATACTGTGGGGAAAGAAATGGAGAAAGGTATATAAATACGTCACGTGTTTATCCAAATTTGATGTAGTGCAAGGTGCCACGTAGGGGCACGATGAATGATGATTCGCTGTGTCGCTTACAGATAGGGGACTTTTATCACAAACTGGACTCAGAAGAACAATAAACAAAAGGGATTATTAGGAGTCAAAACAAAGGCAGGCAGACAATACAAGAACTTAATAAGGCCAAACTAAACACAAGGAAACACAGCAGGAACACATGGAGTCGAAACAGGGTTGTCAGCAGGGAGCCATCCAAGAAGAACAATAGTAGGCAACACATCCAATGACCGACTGAGGAACAAGACATGGGCAGGCAGATATATAAATAGAAAATGAGGTCTCTGCAAGGGACGGGTGTGGGCCATTATAATCATTAGACACTAAGGTCTCAAACACCAGGAGATACCAAGAACACAGGAGTTACAAGGAGAACGGGAAGCAGCTAGAGAACTGGACACAGACAGAGACACCCAGAAACAAAGACACTCACAGCAATAACCAATACTAGAGCACATAAAACACAGGAAAACATGATTAACGTGCGATTTACAAAACTCAGAATCTCTAAAGTGGGCGAGGCTGGCCAGCCTCAAACTCATGGCGGAATTTGACAGATTGTTGGCAACTGCATGCTCAACCTGTCATGCCACACGTCAGTTGGGGGAACAAGGGAAACAGTGAGGACTACGACAGGGGTAAACTTAGAGGAACACAAGGGACATAATGGGATGATCAGCGACACCCACTGGCCAAACAGGGAAATGATGGACAGAACTGGGCAAGACTGGATCTAATCCTGACTATGTCTCCAACAAACGACTTTTTTTGATAGTCAAATAATCTGTTGATTATTGAAACGAATAATCGATTAGTCGCTTTTAAATTTAGCTTGAGGTTGTTTCATGCATTTGATAACAATCAAGACAATAAGGCTGAATACTTTATTCAAAATGCACTCTTCTAATGAACATTCCTGTTAAAGATACAATATAAAGATAGATAAAATATCCAATATCCATTTGTCCTGTAAAATTTAAAACCAAGGATAAGCAATGTAACACCAATTAAATATACCAAAGCTACATCAGTCGTCCCTAAATCAAGTAAACCAAACAGTCCATCTAAATTAAAACTTTAACCTTTACCAGTATGGATGGAAATGTGCATTCTGTGGTTTGTGGATTCTGCTGTCTGTCTACGCTCTGTTCCAACTAAATTTTACAATCAGAGTTCTGTATTGAAATGGAGGAAGGTCAGCATGAGAGATAGTTTAGGGCAAAATTGCTGAAATACTTGCACATACACATGCTGATTTGGTTGACACCACTAGAACGCTTACACACATACTCAACACTTGCGTTTTGTATTTGCCTATATTGTATATATGACATCAGTATAACAGTATATGCTAATACAAGCTTTTTCACTCTGTTGCTACGTCTGTCTCTCTGTTTCTCTCTGTCTCTCTCTCTCGCTCTCTCTCTTACTCCCTTACATGAACACTCTCTCTTATGCGCATGTTGTCAAAAAATAAAATTAAATAATAAAAAAAGTAATAATAATTCCAGGATATTGTATTTCATTTACGGGAGTCAAGGAGCTGCTATCCTATCAATATGCGTGAGACTCCTGGAACTTCTGGGAGAGGTAAGATGTCTTGTCGACAATGTCCAATGTCCACACCACCATTTGCCTGAGCTAAGACTTCAAACGTACGATAATATTAAACACGTTTGAATTTATTGCAACGTCAAGATGCTGGAAATACTGGCTTAAGACAGCTATTTTGACCACCTTACATTTAACGATCAAGATGACGGGAGGTCGCTACAACTCCAGCAAACCTCGCGTCATTTTGTTCGACAACGGAATTTTTTCTCTGACAGTGAAATCGCTTGAAAAGTCGTTAGGTGTAAGGCCGGTGTTATGCCGAAAAACGCATCCCTGCCGAAAAAGGCATCCCTGCCATAGAATGCATGCCGGTGTTCTGACGAGTTGAGGTTTTAAGGGTTTTTTGGGGGTCAGGGGTTTTTTAGGGGTTAGGG
>JAODJU010000081.1:10134007-10151402 GCA_026776725.1 Gnathonemus echidnorhynchus
TGCCAATTAAACCCCGTTTCCCGTCCTTCTGGCTCCCTGCTATTCCTTACCCGCTCGCCTCGTTCCTGCACGTGACATGTGGCAGTTTTTAAAGCTAAGCTTCCAGTGTTTTCCGAATAGCGTATAATTTATTTTTGTCTGCTTTAAAAATATGCTTTGTGTCTTCACCTGATATGATTTGATTTGACATCACCATTTCAGGATAATTTAATCCTTTTGCATAATTCAGTGATATTACAGTGAAGTAATATTACATTAAGGGACATTTAATTGTTGAAAATTCTATTTAGGTTATTAAAGAAATCTAATGAATTTGTTTCAGGAGGTGATACTATCTAACAATATAAAGTACTCTGCAAAAGTCTTAGGCAGTCAATGAAGATGTTTAAGGTTTTTTTATCTTGGTAGTATGTGCATATTTGTTGAGGAAAAAAAATAATTTTACATTAGAACATACGCAAATGAACAGTAACAGAATTAAACATACAAGAAATTCTTCTGTTCTAAAACTGCTACTGAAATCCTCTTGGATGGTTAGATAGACACCCCTTCAGTTCTTAAATCTCTCCTCACGGGCACGCCACCCATTTCACTTATCCTTTAAATTTCACCATCAGCGCTATTAATTTGCTAACTTAATTAGTTAATTCAATGAAGTATTGATTAGCCAAACAAGGTGGGGGAGTGGTCGAGTCAAAAAAAAAAAAACACCCTGTTGAGTTTGATAGTTGTAGCAAATACAGAGGTGCTTTGAAATTGTTAAGAAGACATAATATAGTTTAACACCATCAGGAAGATCATTTAAACATCATTTTCTTTTGGCTGATACATGAACGTTAGCAGGAATGGTAATGGAAGGTCTTTACTGTCAGCCGTTCTGGTGAACGGCGCATCTTAGAAAATCACGTGTCTTTTGTAACCGTAGCTCACTGTGGAGCTCTTCTTAAACTCAGCACTTTGTATTATGAAGTAGAGCCTCCAGATCGCAGCCTTTTAGCTGAGAGTAAGGTCACATCTTTTTGTGCTGGAACCTGACGATTATACAGTCAATCAATGCAACAAGAATTCGGTGACATTCTTGGAACGACTAAGTCTCGCATGAAGAAAACATGTAAGGTTGGCAGATGACCTCATGTGAATGTTATTCCAGGTTCTGTCTTCTCTCGTTGACTCGAAACAAAAAGCAAGAGGGGCTTACTCCTGCAAATCATAACTGAACCACTTCTTTTACATCCTCTCTATAAGGAGTTGCAACCTAAATGGTGCTCTACTGGAAATGCTAAAGAATCACTGGTCAGGAGAACCAGGCTGACCAGGATTTAAACTTATATCCAATGGTGATGAAGAATACCCAATTAAGAATACCAATTATCTCCCACCACTACGATATTCCTGGTCAGATTCATGTGAAAATGTTATTTTAATGATTGATTAACTCTGATTATGTACTATATATGTATATTCTATTAATTCACTGCTTTGGCTGTTTTGACAGAAATTATATTTGCCTTTTTGCTCCTTCAGTACCTGCCGCATGTTTAAAGTCTCCTCAGATGTTTTCCACTGTCCTCATATGCATAGGACAGTTTGCCCAGAGGAGCACTTACGAAGCTAGACAGGGCTTGAGCCTGAGTGCAAACAGAGGCGGCCAAACAGATATCGCTGCCCCCCAAAAACGGTGTGGGGCCCATTTTGGTGAGAGGCCTATAAAATATTATGATACATCCATCTAGCACTTTCCCAGAAGAGGGTCACGGTGACAAAATAATGACGTTATGGTCAACGACGGACCGCATACACGGTGGTGGTCACATGCGGTTATAATGGAGCTGAAAAATTAGTATTGCCTACTGATGTTGTAGCCATCATAACATCATAGTGCAACACATTACTCACGTGTTTGTGGAGATGTTGGTGTAAACAAACCTACTGCTTTGCCAGTTATATAACAGTATAGCATGCACGCAAACTGCTTGATAATGATAATACATAATTAGGTTATTGGTTTATGTATTTACTATACTATATTTTTTATCGTTACTTCAGAGTGAGCTCTGTGTGTTATGAACAGCAGGAACCAGCACCGTGTTTCACTGGGTATTGAAAAGTTTCCCGCTAAAACAGTGATGTTTGTGATGTTTCACTGCACATTGCAGTGCGGTGACATCCCTGGTGCCTTGTGATTAGCACAGAAACAGGGTGACTCTGATTGCGTTACAGCACTGCAGAACACTGGCAGCCATTTAACCGAGGCAAACGTAATCTCAAGATACTTATCGAGATAAATGGAACATTTATGTTAATGCATCGCTAGGGGTCCATAGGTACAAGGAACTGGATATTACCGAATAATAATAGCAATGCCAATAATAGTACTAAAAAAAGCATACAACACATAGGCAATTATTTTAATTTTTTATTACTAGACCTGGTAGGCGGCTGTGTTAAGCCAGTGTCTATCACTGGTGCTTTACACTTCCAGTGTTGTGGGTTCAACTCTCAGCTGTGTTTCTGTGCAGTTTTTTCGACATTTGTGTACGATTCCTCCGGCTCCCCCTGCAGCCCAAAATGCGGTTGGGGGATTGGTGCCTAAATGACTGGGAATGCACATGTCCCAGCCAGCACGTCTCCTACGCTGGGCCTCCTGGGACAGACTGGAGGCCCACTGTGGTCCTGGCCAGGAGCTTCTGGAAGATGGCGGCAGGGATGCTCCTCGTGAGGACTGACGCTGAGCCAGCACTGCATCCCCACCCCCTCATCAGCTCTCCCTCCCCAGCTCATTTTTCTGGTGCCTGATCCCCCAGCTTACTTAACCAGTTGAATCGGTTCCTCCAGTTTAAGGAACAGTTGACTCCAGTTGCCAAGCGATTCCCCCCCCCCCCTGCTTTTCCCTGTGTTTCGCGTGTGTTCATGTTTTCTGAAGCCCTTCTGAATGTGCCTCTTTGTACAGTTACACCCATATCTCCCCTCCCTCCCCAGGACAAACTCCCCACCCATCCCTGACTGTGTCTTATTTTGCGTATTTGATATCTATTTCCCCATCCCTGACTGGGTTCCCCCTGCCTGATCTGTCTCTTGACACTCCTGCTTAATATTATTATTGAATTATATGGCAGAATTTAACTGCATATACTAATCTGCTTGTACACAATGAAAAGGGCTGTGGGGATTTGAGGTAATGGCTATACTTGGACCAATTGTGGAGGAGAGCATTTTTAATTCAAACTACTACATTTTCCTATTTGGCCATTCTGAATAGTTCTTCAAAGTTTTTCAAATGCTATAGGTGATTTTTTTTTTCTTGGATCTAATACTGTGAATCCTTTGTTTGAAATTTTAAAGAGTATATACCTACGGCACAGCCTCTGTTGTCTAGTGATGGCTGTGATCCACCTCGAAAATGAAGATTTATTTTTGCCTTGAAGGTCCCAGAGGGAACTCACACAAATACTAGAGAACATACTAGCAAGCTCTGTAACAACATATGGGGCAGGAATGAGGGCCGTACCCTGGAGGCATGAGGTCACCATGCTAGCCTCTGAGTATCTGATCTGCTACTGTTGTCTGACAAACAACAGTATTTTATAGCATTGCATGTGTTGAATTATTACCTCAATGTTACATTGAATTCAATCAGCAGTACTTTCAAAGAACTTTGATTAAACTTTTAGAATTACATTTTTTTCAGATTGCAGATTAAGAGTTTGAGTTTTTAACGTTCTGTTGAGCATGAAATGCTGAATAGATTATTACATGTACAGACTACATAACTGTTCACCACAGTGTTTCAGCGCTGTTTCTGATTTCTTTCTTGGACAATATTCTGGGGTTCTGTAATGCATTGGGTAACCCGGGTCGAAGCCCAGGGGTCTCTGCTAAAAAGGGGTCTCAAAAATCGCCGTTTTAACCACCAAACTTTAGCCATCGTCAGCTCCCACCCCTGGTCGCTCGACAACTTTTACCATCGTGGTCCACAACTACTCCCTGCAAGAAAGTTTCCCACCACGTTAATGTAGGCATTACAAATTATTCTTTATTAATGAAATCTGATGATCTTATATACTACAACATAATAAATGCTGCTGGGGTTGATGATTATCAATGATAGCGGCTCTCTGGTCATTTGGTCCTACAGGAAACCTGGAAGTTTACGGTTGGAAAGACATTGTGTTGCATTAGGATTCCATGGTCATTCCACGCGAGTGCTTTAAAGATGACACACGTGCCTATTGAGCAGACACATTGCATAAAGGGATGTTTCTGTGTGGTTGAAATGTTACACTGACATAGAAAAGCACAGAGGAGCATCCAGGCATCAGCTGTGCAGGTCTCCAGTTCCTCTATGTATGTGTGTGTTTTGTAGCAGACATTTGTGTCTCTCTTTTATCTTGACTCGAGACCTGATCTACTCACTGGCAGTTTAACACGCTCTCCCTGTAATACATTGTTATTTGAGCTATACAATGCTGCTGTCATTGATTTTTTTTACATCATTCACCATTATTTAAGGCTGAATCACACTGTATATTGTGATTTCAAAATAAGCAGTGATGTTAAAGCAATGAATTTAAAAACCAACTGTCCTTGTTAAGAGGTTCTTTCACCCTTATATTTACCGCAAAGCTCACAGGTTGTTCATAGTAGGTCAACCTCTCATAGACCCTTGAATTACATCAGGGTTCTCCAATTCTGGTCCTGGAGGGCCAGGATCCAACACAGCTTGCAGATTTCCCAGCTCAAATGGATCTCAATCAGCTAATTAGCTGTTTAGTGGGTGTGATTGAACAGGATAATCTGCAAACTGTATTGCATTTTGGCCCAGAATTGGGGAACCCTGCGTCGTGTGTATGGTAGCAGATGCTGACCCCAAAAGGTCAAGGCAAATGGCAGTCTGTGATATCAGATGAATGCATGTTGGGGACAGATAAAGCTTGGCATGGTGCAAAGGTTCATGCAGCAAAAAAATGCAACTGCACCCTATTGACCAACCCATCCAGTCTAATAGCAAATCTAAATTCAA
Source organism: Gnathonemus echidnorhynchus (assembly GCA_026776725.1). Lineage (NCBI taxonomy): Eukaryota > Metazoa > Chordata > Actinopteri > Osteoglossiformes > Mormyridae > Gnathonemus > Gnathonemus echidnorhynchus. Next base: position 10,139,028 of record JAODJU010000081.1, read on the forward strand.
TATCAATTCAAAAGTTGCATACACAGATACACATTAACTAGTGAGGATTATCTTCCATTACAACAATTCAATCAGATTGCTAATCCACACTCACTGCCCAGTCAATGTACTCTGATGCCTAAGGCAAAGACATGGATAATTTGCTCATTAACTTTATAGAAACTGCTATTACAATAGCACACGACTTGTTCATCTGCTTATTTATTCCCTAAAATCTAAAATGCATTTAATTCCCCTCCGGTGGGGGTGTTCTAACCCTTCTTTCATTTAGCGTCTCGCAATCACGGAATCGAGCTCTCATCCTCAGAATCAGCTGCACGCGGCATAAACGGGCGAAGCAGATTCTATGAAGATTCCCTTGGATTCATCCCCAGTGCACAGAGATAGGATGGAAGAAAAGATAGGATGGAAGAAAAGATAGGATGGAAGAAAAGATAGGATGGAAGAAAAGATGACGACAGAAGCAGAGAAGCTAGTTGTCTGCTGGTACGTGGCTTTAACAGATTAGGTGTCAGTTCAGATAGATGTAATTGGAAATGAGAAATCCAGCAATATTCTACATACTGCTATTGGTGTGGCCAATAGGGAAGCCCCCCCCCCGTGATCTGTGCAGATGCCAGTGCCCCAGTGCAGTGACACGGACATTGGGCTGTAAAAAATGGCTCCATCCTTCAGATGACATGTACAACTGAGATCCTGACTCTCTGAGGTAATAAAAGATGCCTGGGCATCTTATAAACAGTAGGGGTGGTACTCTACCCCAATGTCCTGGCTAAAGCTGCCCACTGTAGCCTCCTAATCATCCCCCATATCTAACTGGTGAATTCTCTCCTGCCCCTTCACCACCTTAGCGACTGTGGGGTGAGCATACCGGTGCAGAATGGCTGCTGTCACATCATCCAGGTGGGGGCTACACAGTGGTGGTGGCTGAAATGGCTCCCCATTGGTTCTGTAATGCGCTTTGGGTGTTTCGAAGAGTAGCTGAATAATAATATGGACAGCACAGTGACTCGGGGGGGTAGCACAGTAATTTAAGCTAATTAAGCCTTTGCTCTGTGTGTGGAGTTTGCATGTGCCCCCCGTGTTCTAAGGGTGTCCTCTAGGTACTCTGGTTTCCTCCTGCAGTACAAATACATACAATTAGACTGGCTGGTGTTTCTAAATGCTCATAGTATTATTTTGTTGAGTGTGTGTGTGTGTGGGTAGGTCAGGTATAAATTACATTGTGGGCACCACAATGCGATAAAAACCTGTTATTTTGACGTTGTTGAGACCATCTTTTTGCCCCTACAAGGGGACACTCAAATTTATAAAAGTCTGTGACTATAATCAAAAAACTAAAAATGCCAAAATACTTATATTTTGTTTGGTTACTTATGGTTAAGGTTAGGGCTGGGTAGGGGTTAAGGTCGTCATTGGGATTTGGGATTAGGGTTTTGCCTATAGAAATGGATGGTCATGCTCTTGTTCCCTCCCAACTCCCAGTAGAAGAACAAAAAATGTGGTCTTTCTGGCAGGGAGCTGGGAGGGAGCAAAAACATGGACTGTCTGGCATGGTGCTGGGAGGGAGCAAAAACATGGACTGTCTGGCAGGGAGCTGGGAGGGAGCAAAAACATGGATTGTCTGGCAGGGAGCAGGGAGGGAGCAAAAACATGGACTGTCTGGCAGGGAGCTGGGAGGGAGCAAAAACATGGTCTGTCTGGCAGGGAGCTGGGAGGGAGCAAAAATGTGGACTGTCTGGCAGGGAGCTGGGAGGGAGCAAAAACATGGTCTGGGGTTGGGAAACACTGCCCTATACTGCCTGGGACAGGCTTCAGGTCCCCCTGCATCTCTAATTAGGTTAAGCAGTTGCATGATGGATGCAAAGGAAATCTGATAAAACGGTTAAAAGCCTTTGGGGAAGAAATGCCAACAGAAGCGTCAGCCTGGCAAAACATGCCAAGTGATTATGCATGACTGTGCAGAATGGGGTGTGAGATGGTCAGGTGGGGGTGCCATACTGAGTGACTGTCTGGAGGGGTTCCCAGTGCCAATCAATAGGTCATTTTTCTAAAAGAAAAGTGAAAGCTTGATTTGGGGAAAATACAGTCTTTATTGATGTCCTTTCAAGGTACCCTGAATAGCAATTTAACACCAACAGTGATTGATGCCGTTACACATATTTCACTACTTTTGCCAAGGTTTCTCTCAGGATTGTGACCTTTTACTCATTTTCTAGCTCATCCATGCAATGAGCGCTTCCCGATTTCTTAAAGCGCTGGAAATGCGTGGGACCCTCGTGATAGAAAGCACTGACTTTGGCTGTTTGCGTTGCTTGAACGACTTCCAGTGACTAGAGGTACCTGCAGGAATCCTCACCTTTGAGGACGAATGAAATCCTCATACATTACAGTTCATCGGCAGAATCCTCCCCGGACATGAGTGCAAGGTCACTTCTTTAAACTTTAAGCTGCTCCATATGTAATTGCAATTCAGCAATGGACTAAATGCCAGCTCACCAATAGCTTTGTACTCCCGCAGTGAAAATTTAAACCAAAAAAAACTTCCTTAAAATACTTTTTTTTTTTTTTTTAAACACACCGTTAATATGAGGTAAGTAACTCTTTACAGACACTGAAATATTGTAATTTGTGTGATTCATTTAATCAGAATGAAGGAGAAAGTATACCCTTCAAATCACCATTCCACTCTCAGACTCGCTAATATATCTTAATTTTTTTTCTCCATCCTTTTTCCAGTGGTTAGGGTTACAGGGATGTTTTATATTAGTATTGTGCTGCGATGCTGCATTTAAAATGTCCATTACAGTGAATAATATACTAATAATACCTATATAATGAATGCCTTTAATTACACAGTATATTGCATGCTAGGTTGCTTTTTTTTGTGAAAGTTTATCCTTTTTACAAATAGTTGAAAACTTGCAATAACCTTTAGAATGATTTGTTTATTTTTTCGAGATCGCTATGTTTATTTTTTCAGTTGATCTAATTATTAATTATAGGCACTGCATGCATTCTATTTGCCTTAAATAGCATTTTCTCCATTGTTCACTGCCATTATGATAAAAACCTACATTTTTGTCCCAGCATTAGCTGCCTGACACTTCCTGGTATGTAACAGACTTTGGTCTGCTGTCATTCGCTGAGTAACTGCCTCACATTCCCTGGTATAAAACATAGGCCTGCTCTCTGTCACGCCTATTTCATTGGGTCGAAATGACAACATTCATCAGCGTTTACGCGGCCACCCAGAGGGTGTCACCTGTCCCTTCAGCTTCCTTTCTCCACTTGCACACCATCTCCCCGTAAATACCCTCTCCTGTCCTCCAAGACCAGCTTCTGGCTCCACACGGAAGTTACTCACTTAGTAGGGGGTTCAACTCCCTTCTCTGTGTGTGGTTATGAATGTGTGTGTGGTCACGTATAGATTATGAATTATGTATATATTACATTATACATTATACTATAGATCTGTGTGTGTGTGTGTGTGTGTCCCCACCCAGTAATGGACTGGCATCTCATTCAGGCTGTATACCATTTATATAGTGGAACTAAAATGTCTGATGTAATACAGTTTAGTTTCCTTTCACTTCAGCTTATCCAGAAACTAACCCAAGAAGTTATACCTAAACTGATAGACATATGGAGCCAGTGAACAAAGCTGTTCCATAAGTTATAATCTCATAGATTTGCATTGACTGAGCAACACATCGAGCAAGCTTTTTCCTACTGTTTTATGCTGATAAATTGATGCGAATGAAAATTAAAATTTGATTACCTATATTATCATCGGTCATTTAGAATATTTATAATGTGATTCAAGTAATGCGGGATACCTATATTTGCAGGATTAGTTGCAAATATCCTCAGATCTGGAAGCTTAAGAAAAGCTTGCCTTAATATTTCCGCATTTTGAAAACTTATTATAAGCACTGCATTAATATTTTGAATCTTTTGTTCTATACTAGTCACCAAGACTATGTATGAAATTTCACAGCAGTGTATTAATCACTTTAAGGTCACAGATAAAATACAGATGTTCCTTTTTGACACTGTTTTGCACTGATAATGTGCAGCCAAAATACTGTCGATTATTATGGCGTAGCTCAGCTTTAAAGCAAACGTATACAAGAAGCAGGTAATGTGAAGGTATCTTCATTCCTTTCTTCATTCCTTTTCATGTTTATTCACCAGCAGCTGGTGGAGGAGTGCAGGAGGCAGGGTTGGTGAACTCGTTGCGAACCTCTAGAGGTGGTCCTTAGAGGTTTTGGTGGTCGATCTCTCTGCAGTGTTCACTCTGCTAGGTATCAATGGGCAGGAGAAAAGTAAGGAAGTCAGGTCTGCAACTGAAGCTGCAGAGAAAGCCACTGGGTGGCTTTGGATAAAGAGGGCAGAACCGTAGATAAACGCTGCTGGGACACAGGATGGGGCCTGATCAACCCTGGCCGGGTCGCCTGGGTGAGGGTGTGTGATGTGGAAAGACCCGAAACTCCCTTCGACCCCAGGTGACATCACTGATGATGTGTCTTGCACACACACACATCGATGTGCTTGGAAGTGTAGCGTAATGGCCCAGTGCAGCCCCTTGCTCTACATTCATTTAGGCAAACCCGTGCCCATCTAGTGTGACTGAGTCTGTACCCTGTGATAGACTGGCGTCCTGTCCGGCATACGGCCTGCTGGACGCCCTGTGCTTCACTGGATAGTCCCCAGCTCACTGTGACACTGATTTGTAAATGCTTACATAAATATTACTTATACACATGGGTAAACATGTGTACACTTTATGCAGTATGTCACTGCCAGCCCTGCCTTCCTTCTCACCGTGCCTATTTATATAGCTCAAGTAGACTAAAATGCAACATGAAGCTTAGTCCTAGAGGGTGTTACTGAATCTGTGTGTCTGTCAACAGGCAACCCACCGTCCCAGTGGCACTAAGGAACCACTAACGGCAAGGAAATAGTGAAGGGAAGGTCAATAAAATGAAACGGGCACAGAAAAACAAAGAAATAACAATGCAATAAACATTTTAAAGGAAATTTACATTCACTATCCTTTGTGGTCGTTTGCAGGCAATTGGCAGAAACTACTGATGAATCCAAGTTTTCATCAAATAAATTCATAATGCACTGCTTCGTAATGAAATTGGAAAATTTCATTTTCTTGTTGTGTAAGCTCTTTCCTTATGTGATTAGACAAAAAGCCTGAAGATAAAGTTAAAGTGGTACTATTGTGTTATATTACAGAGATATGAAGTGGATATGAAGTTCTTTTTGCAGGTTTTTGAGATAAAGCCAGGAATCGAGATAAGATCGTGTCAGACATTCGGAACCAAAAAAAAGAAAAAGAATGTAATTTCTATCTATATATGCTAATTAGATTTTAGTATATATACTGATTAGATTTCATTCATATATATATATATGGTACCTCGACCCACGAACAGTCCTGTTCACAAACAAATTGGGTTATGAACCAGATCTGCGAAAATTTTTCTCAACATAATATTATATTAGTAGAGCACATAATTGAAGTATCACTCCTTGGTTTCACACATATGCTCCCCTTCTAATTATGTTCCAGTTTATAGAGGTAACCAATCAGGTTCAAAATCATGTCCCTGTAAGCAGTATACATACATAGCCAAAATAAAATTCACCTGTCGCTGGAGGTTTCCCTTGAAACTACCATAGCTGCATCCTACCCGATAGGCATCGCCTTGGGGATCTGAGAAACCATCTGTGGAATATTATTGTTGAAAGATACAGATCACAAGATGGATATAAAAGACTATATGAAAAGCACCGGAAGCACCGTGAAAGACTTTGAAGACTATCGCTAATAAGCGGAGAAAACGTGGACAGGAAAAGTGGAGTTAAAGGAGCGACAGGAAGTTCTGACAAGTGCTGCTTGGACCTTACATATGAGTATAATCTCCAACAGTCTGCTCAGATCTGGGTATCAGGTCGGGTGAACCCATTCTCAACAGAATATGTAAATATCTGTACGGGAAAATGTCTTATGGTCTACTGAGATGGTGCATCATCCAAAGAACACCATGGTTATGTGAAGCATGAAGCTTTGTGGCAGCTTCAGCTGGGACAGGGAATCTAGCCAAGATGCATGGGATCTTCTGAAGAAGATGTTTTGGCAAATAACCAGCTGGCCGCTGTCAAAAAGCTGGAGGAATTTCACCTACAGTACCAGTATGATAATGACCCAAAGTACACGTCCAAGACATCCAAGGAGCGGCTTCTGAAAAGGAAGATCAGAGCCCTGGAACGGTCCAGTCAGAAGCCAGACCTCCATCCCACAGAAAACCTGAAGAATGACCTGAAGAGGGCCTGGCTCAGGAGATCGGCCTGACCTTATTGGAAGGGAGAATGGGGTAAATTCGCAAAGTTGATAGAGTCTTATTCACAAAGACTTACTGCTGTTCCTGTAGGTTGTTCAACAATGTAATAACTGGGGGGGGGGGGGAGCACACTTATGAAACCACTGTGTTATAGATTTTTTTTAATATCAACTATTTGTCCAGCTAGTTATGTATTTTTTGTTTGTTTTGATTGCTTGAGGTTTTTTGGTTGCAAAGTCACAAGCATCTCCAGTATCTTGACTTCTGGCTTTACATCATAAAGATTTAAAATTTCAATAAGGGGTGTGCAGACATTTTATATCCACTGTAATTATACAAACCATATTCACTTACCTCGTTCGTGGGAAAAGGCTGTATCCTGGTTTATATATATAATGATAAACACTCTTACTGCTGTTTCAATCTGATGGTCGTTTTTTTTTTCACAAAACAGGACTTAAAAACTCTATATGTGACAGTGATGGCTTTACCTTATATCACTTAGAAACTTTTATTCATTTTTATTCATACTTATACTTTTTCGGTGTAGTGTTTTTTTTTTTGCAGTTCCAGTAGGTTGTATAAAAAAAAACCCCAAAAAAAACAACATATGCAAGCAAAACTGGAAAAAGGTAAAGATATATAATGGACCCCAGACATATTTTAAACGCACAGTAGATATATTTCTCCTTACATACTGCATTGTTGTACAATTAAGACATCTGTGCACAATGCTGGGACACTGTGGAGTTTTGTTTAGCAACTAAAGTGTTAAAAAGCAATCAAATTTGAAAAGAGAAATAGCAGTAATTAGGGGGTGGTAATTGGAACGGACCGATTTTTGTGATAGAAAAGCGGCTGTCCACTCTGGAACTTTAGTGTTTGCGTATATCACAGTCTGCTTGGCTGTAGGAATCGACCAACCCTCCCCCACTGTCTTCTACTTTACTGGACACATGTTGTATCCAAGGGCAAAACACAGTAACTGAGGTAATTTTGAAAAAGACGTCAGTTTTCGATGGATCAAAGGATTATATACTGCAATAGTACATAACAATACTCTCTAACGTTAAAATAAATCACTTAGAGCCTCTACAACAAAGCCCCACAAGAGGAAAATAGCAATTTTCTGCTACTTGGAGTAATGTCTCTCTTCCTGCTCCGCTCATTCAGGAAATAACCCGGCTAAGATAACATTCAGCTGTCACTCATCAACCAATAAGATAACATTCCGCTATCACTCATCAGCCAATAAGATAACATTCACTCATCGACCACTAACAAGGCCTGTGAGAAGATGAACAAGAGCAATTTGTTCGTATATGCCATAAAGTCACGAACAGTGCAATACCGTCACAAAATATCGTTACACAAGCTGGTGCGTGTTGAATGGCCCCTTTAGCATATATATATTTTTTAAATTCTACAGCAACTAATAAAAAGAAGAATAAGAATAAACCTGCAATTCTATTGCATTTTAATGACTGAGTTTACCTGCTTTGCCCCCCAGGATGACAATAAGGAAATGCTTGCAGCTGTAAAGCAGATTGAACAGGTGCCATGGCTGTACTTGGTGTCCGTTGGGGGGTCTCCCTAACAAAATCGAGTGAGGCAGGCAGCGTTAAAAATGCCTACCTCCTACAGCCGTCCCTGAAGCTTGTCTTAGGATAACACCGTGTATATTTTCTCCCAGTCTTTATTGGCAAAGGAGAGTTTTTACTTGGAAGGTCTCTGGGAGATGCAGAAACGACGGCTCAGTGTCACTGTGGCTCCGCAGTTCCAGGGTTGGGGTTTTTAATCCTGCCCCCGGCTCCGTCCCCGCTGTGCTGTGTGGGCTTCTTCAGGACACATCAGCTTCCTCCTGCAGTCCAAAGACATGCAGTCAGGTGATCCTGTGTCTCTAAATTGCACCTGTGAGTTTGTGTTCAGGAGTGGCACCTCAGAAACGAAAACGGTTTAGATTTGTCTGATACAGATTCCGTATAGGATCAGATAGCTTTATGGTAGGAAATCACTTTTTTTTTTGTGAAGGGGAATCCTCTGACAGTGACTCACAAACAGTAACTTCAAATAACTGAAATGATTCTCACTGAGTACTGATTTCAAACAGTGCATTTGACAGCCATTGTGAGGTCCAGGAGCTTCCTCAGTCATGGTGCCTACTGGTATCTTCTGGATGGCCTATCTTAGGTTGAAATATCTGCTGGTCTGCAACAGTTTTCCCCAGTGCTCCAGTGGGAATCCATTATAGTCCGCTCTGACACGCTCCAGTGGGCTTCACCTCTTATCAATTTCATGCCACAGAAGCTTAGCAACCTGCATTTATACCTTGATGTTGCCAGGCTGCCTTATGAGTCACCCTTTATGAAACGGTTGGCGCCGACTGACAATGACCTGTCTCTCAACTTTCATTGTATGAAACCTAAATTGAGACAGCAACAGGGAAAGCTTTCAATCTATGTTTACCTTTCCATACTAGCCATGAAGTACCAGGTATGAAAAGACAGTGACCCTAACACAAGAAAGTAAATCAAGTCAACACTTGTGTTTGATCTAAAAGGGACTTTTTAGATCTGTCCATTTGCTTTTGATATTTCAACTAATTTCCTGCGGAATGATTTACAATTCCACCATATTGCAGTTAAAAAAAAAAAGAAGAATTAATCAATAAAAACAGCTACCCTCGCTTGAAAGAATGATCGTTTCTCAAGTATCGTATTCATTTGTGGTTGAATGTAGGGAAAAAACGATGACTTTTAATTACTTATATGCTAACGATGTGTGAATGTCAAGCAATTATATTCCGACAAAACAATTTTCAGATGGTTACAGCAAATTGTAATTAATTTAAAATATGAATTAATTTAAAATATGCTTCTGCTAAGAACAATTTTAATATATAAGTGATCCTGCTTCAGTGAAACCTTTGTTTTTTCATACTAGGACATGGTGTACAAGTACTGTGGTAAATAAAATCAGAAAGATCAGAGGTGGGAGAGGACAAGTACATCTGTAGTATAGAATTCTATACTCAGACTTGCTATCTCAGGGGGGCAATTGGGGAACGAGTCCTGACCCTGGGGTGGGGGGGAGCGTCATGGGGGGCCTGGAAATTATGGATGCCGACCCTGTTTATACTTTAACCCTTTCCAGGAAAAGGTCATTTTCATGCAGGGATCATGGCAGACATAAATATATATGTGTCGTGAGATGGAGATCGGACCTGTTCTAGTTATCCTCTACTGTAAGTCCTGTGTTTCCTGGAATATGATGTTTTTTTAGTTTATATGCATTTACGGAGCTTACCTAAGTGCAGTCAACTGGAAACATCCACTGGTAGACCGCAACATGCAACGATGTGTACCGCAGGTCGATTTTGCACATCTATTATTGATGGACTGACTAGGGAATATTTTGCTATGCATTCTGTATAACAGAATATTTTTAAAAATGAGGAGTTTTTTGAAGGGTGCGATGGTTTGATATTTTGCACATTTCTGAAATTTTTCAGCAAATCTTTGGCCAAGATACAAAGACACTTCACAAGGATATTGTGTGCCGTGGCACCTTGATCAACTCATATCATAAAGTGCAAGTAAATATTTTGTAGGTGGATAGGAGTATAATTTATTTGAATGGGAATCTATTTCAGTCAATGATCCAATATCCATCACATTGATAATATAATAATCTGCGTATGTCGTAGATGAAACCCACATAAAAGTAATTTAATGTAACATAAATGCCTGCTTTTTTTTCTTTTACTACGAATTTAAAGTATAATGCTGTTGCATAGCAGTGTAAGAATATATTGGAAATGATTATTTCACATTTCAAATATATACTCTCATCGATCAGTATGGGTCACATAGTTAATGACGTCACAACATGTGACATCATATCATGAAGCACTGATATATTAATATGGTAAAATATTCCACATTATCATATTCTGTGAGCAGAGTAGATTATTCATTTGCAAAAATGCCAGTTTTAGAAGTGAAATAGATTAACTCCTGCAGCTACAATTACTATGTGACTGGGGCCTTGATTAAAAGCATTGGTGGTCTTGGTGAAGACCTTCCTTTTCAGGGTTCTTCTTTTTAAGTTATGCAATATGAGAGATGGGTGACTGCATGCTACGGTGTTTCAATTGAGCTTTTGTTTAATTAACTTTCTTGCCTTGACTGTGTGTTAAAATTAAAAGCAAACCAATTTCTTGCTCAAGGCATGGCGATGAAGCTGAAGTTACAAGTAAATATCTAAATTATTTTAGAAATATATAATGAATACACTTTGGCAAACATCATTTCATGAATCAATTTTGACATAATGGCTAATACGGTTTCTGGGTTAATCTATTCATTTAGTCTCCATTCAATCTTCTATCCATTTTCTGAAATCGCTTGTCCAAATCAGGGTTGCAGGGAGTCCGGAGGCTATCCTGGAGGCTACGGGCGTAAGGCAGGGAACGACCCAGGATGGGGCACCAACCCATTGCAGGGCACACTCACACACACGCACACACACACACACACACACACGTTTGTAATTATATCTTTGTGGGGACTCTCCATTCATTTCTATGGGGACAATTCCAATCACAATATGACAACTTTAACCCCTACCCAGCCCAAACCCAACCCATGAGTAACCAAACAAAATATGAGACTTTTGGCATTTTTAGGTTTTTGATTGTATTCACAGATCTTTGTGCAGACCTGGAAAATGGTCCCCACATCGTCAAAAAAAAAAAAAAAAAGACATAATTGGTCCCCACAATGTAATATAAACCTAATCTGCACACAAAAACACACACACACGCGCACACACACACACACACAATTTGGTAACTCCACACAACCCCACAATGACACGGGGAGAACATGCATTATTCACTAACCAGATAAGCAAGCAGACAAACGAATACATAAAAATATTGTTTGGTTGATGAGGATTGAAATATTAAGATGATACATGACTTTTTGTGGAATAATTAGTAATAATTTGTATATTAATCTCGAAATACAAATACAATATTTTAAATGAAACTTTTAGAATGCAATGTGCTTTTTTCCTGCTGATTTCATACTGTACAAAAATAAAATCGCCAAGTTTTTACATGACTCTTCTCCCGGTGTGTAGACTGCAGCTTTTCAGCTCCGATCATGGCTTGAATCTGGACCGTGTCAATCCCTGATTGTGACCAGGACTCCCCGGTGGCAGGCTAAATTGGCTTCATTCCGCCGAAGGGCGAAAATTCATTCCTTGGCAGCGCGAGGCTACATCATGCCTGTCAGGGTGCTTTGAGTTACCGGCTGCCAGCAGTGAAGGTACACCGATTGGCCCGCTGGTGCTTAGCTCGCTATCGAGGTGCCAGCTGATTGGCAGTGTGAAAAGAGGGCGGGGTAAGCAACACCACTGGACAGAAAATAAATACACGTCAACCATCCTTTGCCTCCTAGCGTACACGAGACTTTTATATGTAGCCGAGTATAAATACTGCCCAGGCAATGTCTACAACTGGGGTACGAGAAAGGGCTTGAATTCAAATGTAAATTAATTACAAAAGAGACGGCTGCCATTGATTTAAAATTCAAATTTCCTTAGGTTATGAGTAAAGAATACAGGGAAATTTTGGTAACTTTGATATTTCTGAGATCCACATACTGTAAAACGGAGTAAGTGGCATGCAACATTTCACAATGTGTCTGCTTCAGTGTACTGGGGAAACTCAGCTGGGCTTAAGGAACTGAAGATTACTGAGCTGCAAAATTACATTTTTGGATTGAATGAACATCAATGAAACAGCTGCCCCCCATGCTTGAAAATGAATGGCTATTGTTCTATATGTTACCTGCTATAAATTTTACAGCAAAGTGGAATTGTATCACTTTGAAAGACCTTCTGCAGTGAGATGTTAAGCTTTTAAGTTCGTGTATTAGATTGGGATAGATGTCTAGCCAAGGTTAATTTATATAGATTCTAAAGATTTCAGAGCCCTCCCCACCCCCAC
>JAODJU010000081.1:10154952-10165883 GCA_026776725.1 Gnathonemus echidnorhynchus
CACAAGGCGGGGAACAACCCAGGATGGGGCACCAACCCATCACAGGGCACAAAGCAGGGAACAACCCAGGATGGGGCACCAGCCCATCACAGGGCACACTCACTCACACACCATTCAGTCAGACAGACAGCTATGGGCAGTTTGGGAACTCCAGTTATCGTCAGCATGTTTCTGGACTGTGAGCAGAAACATGGAATACATGGAGGAAACCCCAGGATGACACGGGGAGAACATGCAAACTCCACACACATGGAATCCCAGCAGAGAGCTGAACCCAGGTCCCAGAGGCTCCAGTGCACCACCATGCTGCCCCCCCCCCCCCCCCATACAGTATTTAAATTCACTATGTTGTACTACATCTTGTGTAATTATTGACTTTTAACAATCTAAATCTGTCTTTTAGCAGCTGTTCTTGGCAACACTTATGAGACAACCATTTTGTTGTCTAGCAATTTAATCAAACATGTTAATATCAAACTGAGGACTTAGTTATCAGATTGTGGACTTGAGGAAAATACTCGATGACAATTTGTAGATTATTCAAATCCTGTATTATGAGCCTCATATTTTATTAATGAAATATTTCACATGCCCAAACACACCAGCATAACAAGTAGCAGTAGTCCAGACAGGGATACTCATGCAACATTGTGCAATTAACTGTCCAGCTGCTTTGAGAAACAGTGGTCTGTGACTTGTTATACTCAGGACGCAATTCAAACAGCTTCTGTATTTGCATTTCACTGACTCTGGGTATACTGTTGGAAGCTCTGTGTGTGTATGTGTATGTGTGTGTGTGTGTGTTTGCGTGTATGTGTGTGTGTGTGTGAGCAGGTACTGTATACCTTACCTTATGGGGACACAATGTCCCCACAACGTGATGAATATGTTCCCGTTTTTTTTTCCCCCTTATAAGAGAAAACTCAAATTTAATAAAAATCTGAAAACTAAAGATGAAAAAACTCTTGGATTTTGTTTGGTCACTTATGGTTATGGTTAGGGCTGGGTAGGGATTATGGATGTCATTGTTAGCATTAGCAATTTTCCCATAGAAATGAATGAGCGGTCCCCATAAAGATATGTTTACCCGACATATGCGTGTGTGTGTGTGTGTTTGCCCCACCGCAGTGCCAGTGACAGCTACCCACTGTGGTTGCAGTAGACACTTTAGATGTTGCTCACGCTATGTGCGGCAGTGCTGAGGATAGCTAGCTGGGCTCGCCTGCCTGGTGCCCTCTGAGCTATACCAAGCCAAGCTGCTTTATCTCCACAGCCCATGGGAACAGCGAGGGCCCAGTGGAGTAACTCCTGAGCCTCGGCAAGGGCGGCAAATCCCTGGAGCCCAATGCCCATCCAGGCCTGACCTCCGTGAAGTTTGAAACTCCAGCAAGGTAAGTCCGTAATGCATTGTACCCCTTTACAGATTTTACATGTCTCACTGTACCAATGTGATACTTTACAAATGAAATGTATGTGTGTGTGTCTGTCTGTGTGTTCCTCATAAATCACGAAAAGATCACTATCTTAATCTTTGATGACGAGTCCTATGAATTACTTGAAGAGACTGCGAGGTTAAAGTCGTTATAGCCTTAGAAGTTACCAGAAGGGGTTGACCATCATTATTCCTAGAGTATAATGACACATAATGGCCTATAATGACCATCAAATGTCTGAGAAAATCCGTATGAGGAAAAACTCTGCGGTAATTGATATTGATGATTTCAGGACTGCATGTTCATTTCTTCTGGAAAGTGTTAAAGAGTAGCTTTGTTTCTGAGAGAGAACATTACTTCTACTAAAACTACATATTTTCAGATATTTACATGCATAATCAGAATGTTCTGATAAGTGTATTCGAAGCTACTTTGTACAGCATGTTTCAATGACCAGCTGCCTGAATACTGCTACCCCCACATGCACTGAAGCAGGGGTGGGAACCCTGATCCATGGATTTCCAGTGCGGGTTTTTGGGACGGCCTCTCCATCAGCCAATAACAGCAGTGGTTCTCAACTCCAGTCCTGGGGACCCACTGTGATTGGCTGATTGAGAGGCCGTCCCAAAAGCCCGCACCGGCTCTCCATGGATCAGGTTCCCCACCCCTGCACTAAAGTGTCATAAACTAATGCTCTGATCTGTTCCCTACTCCGCCAGCAAGACCTGGCTTCCCCGGACCGGGTAGATCGCCTGAGTTTTATACATTTGCAGCTTGATATTTACTCAAGAAACTCAGGCCAAGCACCTTGCTGAACACGGCTATTCGGCCGCAGATCCAATTTCTCCGCCAATTCTATCAGTCATCGAAATCTGACAACAACATATTTTGCAGAGATGAAAAAGTGCATTTCTGGGTAGTGGCAGATTGTTGTCTTTCATTCCAGGGAAAAGTAGCAGTACTTGCCGTTTTGCTGTAGCACAGGCGAAAAAAATCCTAAGTTCACAAAAAGTCTCAGGTTCACAGTAATTTTCAGACTATTAAAGGCAAATGCTGTTTTTTAACGGATCAATATAGAAACAAAATGCATAGACTTGTGACTGGCAGCTCTGTTTCTTTGCTACAGAATAAACCTTCCCTTCCCCCAACCATGCATTCTTCAGGGATGAAATATCTATACCTTTGGGACGTACTAGAGTTGCAACACCGATAAAGACACTGAAGAATTTGCCTTATCTCCTTTCAATTTCCTACCTCATTCTGAAGGCCACCACTCAACCTTCCATCTTAATGAGGTTGGCAGCTTTTTTTTTGCCCCACACAGCTTCTGGGCGCCAAGATGGCGATGTAGAGTTAGCACGCAGCACAAACCCGCTGCCAAAAGCCTGCACACAAGAGGAGGGGAAATCTCACAGACCCCCACCCTCTTGACCTACCCAAGCTGGTGGAGCTCATGTGCCAGCATGTATCAATGGTCCTGCTGCCGCTGGAGCCAGGGAAGAGCAAAGGGTAGCTTGACCTCCATCACATTCTCACCGATTGACAAACACGGACCACGCATCCCTCGTTCCCCCGACAAGCTTATAAACGCCGAACAGATTTGCGTTTAGACATTTTGCCAGCACCCCACTGTCCGCTTGGCAAAGTTTAACCTGGGCTATCCCTTAGCCCCTAAAACAAGACATGCGTGCACATTGTCCAAATATTCATAGTCCGTAGCATTAAAGACATTTCGAATAGCCTCTGTCGGTGGTAATTAGCCGTCCACTCAGGCCACAAACGGAGACAAGTGGGAATACACCACACCTAAGGCCCGGTAAACCATTCCAAATACCGGGGATTTACTCCACATTCTGAAAAACAATCTGCTTCCCCTCCTGGCGGACAGCCTGATGAGCTAGCTGACTTAAATACTCGATTTTCCTGCTAAAAGAAGTCATAAACCTGACACGATAATGAAGTATAATTTTACCCTTCGTACAAAGGCAGACAGCTGCGTTTCAAAGGTGTAATATACTGTAGGACAGTGCGGTGATTAGGAGTGAGGCTGTCATGTGTCATGTACCCAAATGTGTACTGCCTTTCAGGCTAATGGCTAGATGACGTTAATGATATGAGTAGGCGCATATAATGATACACTTGGTATGAGGTAGAAACTGCCATATATGAAGCTGAGAACATCACCAGAGATTTTTGCACATCCATCTATTACTTCCCATTTCTGTAACTTATTATCTAATAAATGGATATGATTAACATTGAGGCTATCCCATGGGACACCCTGGATGTGACTGAGTTGGCATAGGCAATAAAAATGCATTCGTATATTTTAATGCTGTAATAATTGCAATTGAAGTATAACATATTGAACGCTTTCACAGTGGTAGGATTAAGTGGGATTAAGCATTGCCACAGTTTAACCAGTTTTGTGTACATTTTTTTTTAAATCATATATCTAAGGAAAGAGAAGATGGCAGTTAGGTTGTGAAGCAGTTAAGAAGCCTTATCACAATGTGGTTTATTTGGTTAAAATATGGCATCGGTCACCGTTAATTTTGTCTGTAAAGGCTTATCAGGAATATAACGACATTATAGTTTTACCCCTTGCATGATGAAAAAGATGAAACAATGTAGGTAGGGTCAGGATTTGCAGTATGGCAAAAATAGATCTCTACATATAGGAGATGTGGTCTTCTGTCTTTAGTTTCTCATAGGTTTGATAGCATTTCATACCTGCTCTGTTTTTGTTAGGTACAGTTAATCCCTCGCTAATAGAGCATTGGCTCAGGTTTGTCACGTGATAGTTGTGATTTCACAGTTCAGAGTTCTGATTCTGTTTAAAATACAGGTCATTGAACATATGACCTATGCGACTTATGACTGATTGACTTTACGACCGTTCTGAGACCACAAATGTGTGGCCAGGACTGTACCCCGTCTGGCAGCGCTACGGTTACCCAACGCGAGTGTATGTCAGTTTGCACCGCAACTGCTGGCAGCAATGAACGAAGAAAATGGAGATCAACAGGTTAAAAAAAACCCAAACAATATGAGTTAAAGATGAGATCATTTTAGTATACAGTATGCTAAACATTTGATAATCTTGCATGTAAAAAAAAGGGCCGACTTACAATAATATTTACTTACGACTGGTCAGTCGGAACGGATCGCAGTCATAAGTTGACAGCGACCTGTACTGAACGTTGTACTGTAGTTTTTGACTGTAAACATGTAGGTAAGCTTTTTATTTTGGATACTGCGGAACCAAACTAGGTTGGTGATTGGTCACGTGTCATCCACCTTACTTGGAGCAGGAATGCTCTCAGAATGCTTACTTTGATTTATACTTCGGAATTCCTACGATGATTTCTGCGACTGTTCTGTTTTGGCAGTTGATAATCTTGTGTTGGCTACATTGTTTATTGCTAAATATAAATTATATCTTAAATAACAGCTGTGTCAGGTGATGAATAGGATACATGAGAATGTGGATTTAAAAACACACATTTATTCCTGAAAGTTTAACTGAAAATCTTAAAAGTAAAAACCTTAAAATGGACCACTTACTTTTTAAGAAACTGTAAGCACTAAAGCAGTTTTAAGTACCATGCTTGAAGTACTAAATCACCATCATTCAGGAATTGATTATTATATAAATTTAACTGTCTCTCTCCTTCATTACACTTCATATATATTTTGAGAGCATTGATTTTATGTGATATAAATTTTCCGATTGCAAGTGTCTGGTGCGTATTGAAACAGTTCTGATAAAAAAGCATGCTAATTTATGAATTATCATTAATAACAATTGAAAAAAGACAAGTTAAATATCCTTGATTTTCCGTAATATCCTTTTAATTTTTTTTTTAGTTTGCCACAGATTATCATCATCATAACCATGCATAAAATGAATTTATAGCAACGTGTCATATTTTATATAACAGCATATGACATGTAATGCAATGCTTCTGATTTATTAACTACCACTAAAATTTAATTTAATAAGTAATTAAAAATTTTGGAAAATTGAAATTTAAATCGTACTTTATTAAAGGACAGTTCCCAGCTGGAATGGTCATAAGTAACGTTACTGCAGATTGAAAGCTTTTTACCAGGACGCCATGCCGATTCAGGGGCTAGCCCTTTAGCATCATACGTCAAGGGGTTTCAGTGTGATTCCTGTGACCCTGCAGGTGGATTCATTCCTAACTCTAAAATGCCCCATTGAGTTTCCTGGTATTGGTTCCAGGCTTAGGGTGACAATATAATGAATAACTAACATGGAAAATAGATTTGGATATTTTTAGGGTGCCAGACCGAATTAGATTTGCAGTACCGAATCCAAGACACATGTTTATCGAAGTAGATATTATACACATCATAGATTTGATATGATGTAAATATGGTCTGATGAGTCACGTTCTCTGTTATATCATATGGGCGGCTGGGTCGATGCTCATCATTTATCTGGGGGATATATTATGGCACCAGGATGCATTATGGGAAGAAGGCAAGCTGGCGGAGGAAGTGTGATGCTCTGGACAATATTCTGCTGGGAAACCTTGGGTCATACCATTCATGTGGATGTTACTTTGACACGTACCACCTACCTAAACGTTGTTGCAGACCAAGTTCACCCCTTCATGGCAATGGTATTCCCCAATGGCAGTGACCAATTTCAGCAGGATAATGCGCCCTGCCACACCGCAGAGATTGTTCAGGAATGGTTTGAGGAACCATTGTTGACTTGGCCTCCAATTTCCCCAGGTCTCAATCCAATCAGACATCTGTAGGATGTGCTGGACAAACAAACCCAATCCAAGGAGGTCCCACCAGGCAGCTTACAGGACGCAAAGGATCTGCTGCTAACGTCTTAGCACCAGATACCACAGGAGACCTTCAGAGGTCTTGTAGAGTCCAGATACCACAGGAGACCTCCAGAGGTCTTGTAGAGTCCAGATACCACAGGAGAACTTCAGAGGTCTTGTAGAGTCTATGCCTAGATGGGTCAGAGCGGGGACCTAGACAATATTAGGCTGGTGGTTTTAATCTTATGGCTGATTAGTATATATGCAAAATTTAACACTTTTACTTAAAAAAAAAAGACAGAACTTTGTGTAACTCTGCAGCAGTGGCAAGTTACCTACGTCTTTGCATTTTAATCATATAAAAAACACTTCTGGCATTCATATCATATGCTGTTTACTACTGACAAGCATATCCAGAATTAACCTCAGTGTACTTAATAAAATGGAGGGATAGATTGAAAACACACGATTCCATTTTACTTTGTGATATACTATCCAACTTTTCTAGTCCAGTAGTGCCTGTGATACTGTAGTAAAAAAAAAAAAAAAAACTTCTTTGAGTTTGACCTTTTTGAAACCCAGCCTCGAATTTTTAGCTATTGTATAATCTATTCTGCAATCTTGAAATTGTCATGCCTGCCTTCTGGGACAATGGAGAAGAACTGCAGCTAACCCTGTACCCCAGAGTGTGGAGTTACTAAACATTATAATAGAAAATTCCGTAGCTCAGAAAGGAATGTGGCTACGTGAAAGTAATAAGAATAGGGATATCAGAAGTGCATAGGAAAAAATGATTATGAAAGTGAGTAATAAGTCCAGGTCATGTAGCATTAAACACCAGCCCACACGTACTGTCCAAGAAAAAGCAGTACAACAAGAGTAAATGATTAATAGTGACTCCAGTTTCCTCCTCTTGTCCAATGATCTGAAGGCTAACAGGTATCTCTACATAGCCCATAGTGTGGCCCATAGAGTGTGTGTGAGTGTGTACATGTATGTGCCGTATGATGGGCTATCATCCAGCCCAGGATGAACTCTAACGTGCCCTGTGCTGCCCCTGGGATGGGCTTTGGGATCTCCACCTGTCCAGAATAAGTAGTTGTTGGATGGATGGATGGATGGATGGATAGATGATAAGTCTAGTAATTACTTCCTTGCAAACTTTTTGAATGGTGGTATGACACCGAGGAGTCTCGTCTACACAACATATCACAACCCAGAGAGGAAAGCGGACAATTGATTGATAGATTTCAAACAATCATATTATCATCTGGTGAATACAGTGCACAAACTTCCTGTTTCTCCCATTGATTATTAATGATTTGATACACATTTCTCCTGATTGTTGGATAAATCTAATCTAGAGGGGGTCTATGTCCCTTTAACAAGTTCTTTTATGGCCTTTGGATTGCTTGACTTGCTACAGTTGCTATAAACAGATCTTTGGGGTAACTTCAAGGAAAAAAAAATCAAAAGAAAATGTGAGAATTTTGTTTTTTCTTCAAGGAATCAGGAAGTTTAGTGTTGTTACGAATGCAAGACCATATGCCAGTTGAGCATAAGCCTGTGAAACAAGGTAATAAAGCTTACTTTTTTGCTCACTAATTGCTGATTGTCTTTTAAAATCGGATGATGTTGTCTTAGGTGAAACTCCGCTCAACATGGTAGGTGGTGTATTTTAGTCCTGCTTTTTATTGGCTTGGCCTCTCAGTTTAATCCAAACACATTTGTGAATCTTCCTCGAGGGACTGAAGAGTGATTGCTGCTGTAGCTCAACATCACACGGGGGGGGCAACAGCTGGCCCTCTGCCAAGATGAGCAGTGCAGATGGACAGGACAGGTTTCCTGCAAAATGATCCCCATAGAGCTTTCCTGTTCTTTGGTTGGCTGAAGCTTAATGAGATTAACCAATCATCTCCCGTCGCCATACCTGTTGATTGGAGAAGCTGGCTACATCACATTCCACCAGGTGTTTCCTCAGTGGCTGCCATTACCAGACTCTATACTGCATCTGTGAAATGAATAGCCCTCCTGGGCTTCAGCCTTACTGTTGCTGGAATCTACACTAAACGTTTAATTTTAATAAGTAAAACTATATTTTTCATCTCTCATTTTCTAGTGTGGCATGCATAGACGTGTACTTCTAAACTTCAGGAAGAATTTGCTATCATCTGAACTTCTAAACTTCTGTATATATAACCATGCGGTTTATAGCACAAAGACATTAAGTAAGTCCAAGTCCAGGAGTAAACACATTTCCTCAATAAATAAGACTTTTATTTACCCGTTTTTACGGTAATGACTTCCAGCTTCACCACGGCACTTAATTAAGAACCACAACACCTGTAAAAATACAACATAAAATCCCATGAATAACAAATCGTTTGCAGGAGAATAGGTCTTCTCTTTCATAAATACTCATATATGCATCTCTAGACTTCTTTTCAATGGCCTAATTTATTCTGATGCACCTGCAGCTTCAAACATAAGATCAGTAGGCAGGTTTCTGGGAGTGTCATATTTAATTAATTACCATTAGTCGCTGTGTAGTGGAGAGAATTGGGTTAATTAATGGAGCGGTGTGATTCACCCATTTCATTAATCGTGTTTATTTTACAGCGGTTGCCCGAGGAACATCCTGTGTGATAGGCAGCAGATATATTTAACGCGATTCAGAGGAACTCTTTGGCTGCCTGGCCTGAGCACCCTTTACAAACACAATGATTAACGGCCTTTTTCTATTCTTCTGTGAATTAATACCCACTCGCCAATTTTACTTGCAATAGTGTAAATCAAAAGCAGTGCGCAGTAAAACAGTTAAAGAAGTCAATTATGCCAACATCAATGTGATGATGTCAGCGGTCATGTTGCCTGCTACTCTTTCCAGTCAGTTTTCTCTGCCTGCCCCAAAATTCTATCATTTACTTCAGATACATAATTGAATTATATAATCTTGAATTGGATTATATACTCTTTAGGCATGACGGCAATTGTCATTTGACTAGCTTCATTCAGCCCTTAGACCTTGTTGTTTTATAAACATTGTATCTACACACAGAAACAGTACTATTGCTTAATGTATGTATTTTAATTAGAAGGGTTGATAGTCGCAGAAAAAGAAAAAAAATAACAAGTAATGGTTGCTAGGCAACAGCAGTTTGCCTCAAATGCAAATGTGTTAATATTACTTCCAGGTTTGCAGGTACTTTATTGCTATCAACATGATTTCCAATACTGCAAAACCTATTACTCTGTGGCCTCGAAATACTTCTTTAAACTTTGCTTATATCCTCAGTCATAGTATCTGTGCTAAATTTTACCAGTGGTTATTATGAAGATTGTCATTCCTGCACAGGAATTTTCCTGAAAGCACTGCACCTGAGAAGAAAATTGGCGGGGTCCTTTCATTAGTACTGTACGAATCCAGTGATACACTTTCAGTTTAATTCAATTTTATTCATATATTACTGAATGATTTATGCCCAGTCTATATGCGATTATCTCCGTGGGTTAAACTTTACTGTTAAAGCTGTCCAAAAAATGGGAAAAGACTTGCCTGCAACTTTGACTTAGTTTTGTAATGTTAACCTAATTCCAGGGATTATCGATAAAGGAAAGAATTATCAATTGGGTTGGAACTGGGAGAAAATATGGTGCTGTTGAGATTGCACCTGCAGTTCTTATAAACCATTTGTGGTTTTTCCACATTATTCAGTTTGTCAAGGATCAGTTATCAGGAGCCAATGCCTTTGTTATCATGGGGCTTCGGAACATGTTTTCCGTAACGTCGCATCGTTCCAGTACATTTTATAATCTTAATGCATATTGACTGAAGTTCCCAAACTAATTTTTAGTTTATACAAATTTCTCTTTACCTATAGCTTCATCAGGTTGCGCTACAGCCTGGTGCAGATCTAGACCTACCATAAGGTATACTGTAGTTTATCGAGCGTCTGATATGCACGGGACAGACGTTAGCGCACATCCTGGTTTGGCAAGCCGTATACACTATGGACAATTTTATAGATACCCCTTTGCCTAAACGCATGTTTTTGGGGCTATGGGAGAAAGCCATAAAGCAAAACAACAGCAGTAACAATAAGAATAATAATAATAATAACAATCATCATTATTATTTTTATTATCATTATTATTCTCGTTGTTGCTAATACAGTAACTATCAATGTCAATAACGATTATGTTAATACTGATGATAGTAATAATGCTAATGTTTTAGACACATAATAAGTCTATGTCCCTTACAAGAACCAAACAGAAACGAGGGCTGTGAAAGTCACCCAGCTCCTATCAGATGGCATGCATCCTCCCTGGCCGTTTCCAGTCGTCACAGCAGTCGCGCCGAATCCCCGGGGTCCGTCATTTTCCGGGATTTGTTAACACCAGGGACGATTCCCCAGTGTAATTAATTTGACACAGTCACGAACCATCACCTGGCGTCTAATCTCATCATCTCAGCCTGCGTGATGCAAGCAATTTTATGCTACTGTGAACAGTCCCAATTCAGCCATTTTAAAATGAGGTCACGCAATTAAACTGGCTTTACTGAATAAGCAGTAGGCAAATTTTATTTATAATCCATACATTATATTTACTTCCGTATTTGAGTATAATATTTTTCACACTATGCCTATCTATCTATCTATCTATCTATCTATCTATCTATCTATCT
>JAODJU010000081.1:10166273-10181333 GCA_026776725.1 Gnathonemus echidnorhynchus
CCCCCCCCCCCCCCCCCCAATTTATACAAAAACAATTTATATTAAGTGAGATTTCAAGTTAGATGGTTGATCCGAGGGGAAATTCATTTGCATACAGTGGCAAAGGAACATAAAATTACAGATATAAACACAATCAAGAGAAAGTGAAAAGACAGTGTACATAGCTCAAGCAAGGCTGTGCAAAATGAATAAAAATATAAATAAAAAATATGCACCAATGAGCCAAAACATTATGACCACCCACATGTTATGCGAATAACGTTTTCTATTTTGTAAAAATGGTGGCGTATATTAAACGGCAAGCTGGCATTTGATGCCCGGCAGTAGACATGTTGAATGCAGAATAATTGGGCAGGAATTAAGATCTGAGTGTCTTTGACAAGAGCCAAATTGTTATGGTCCATGTTGGGTGCTCATGGTTAGGCACTCAGAGTGGACCAAGGAGGGGATGTGGCCAAAGTGGGATGTGAACAAAAGCTGTCACATCTGGTACAAACCAAGAGAAGGGCTACTGTGGCACAAATGGCAGATAATTTTTGGAAGTAATGTGTCACGTCACACAGGGCATAGACATAAGGGTCATCAAATTGTTTTGGCTCATTGGTGTGTATAATAACTAGCAAGAAAATTTGGTAACACTTTCCTTAAAGTTGTCATCTATAACACATTACAGATACCTTCTTAATGCATTATAATGGCTGGTATAAGAATTAATAAAGAATTACAGCATCTTCGATTGACAATGATAAGGCATTATAGTGCTGATTGTAATACTTCGTAAGCAGCAGTAACGTGTTTGTTTCTGGAAAAAATGTTAGTTAATTTGTTTTTCCTCTGTTGAGGAAAATGGCTCTGTTGACTGTTTTACGAATCAGTCTTTGGAAGCACTTAGCTGCCCCCCCCAAACAAAGCTGGGTCTGTTTGGATCTAATGGAAGGGTCTCAGATTCATAAGACAGGCGTCAGAAAATCCATTTGAAATCGGAGCAGCACTTCGCAGGAAGTCAGAGGAGTTCCAACAAACCTGGTACATCAGGGTCAGTCTATTGTTTTCTGCTGGGTAAGAATCTTGGAAACTGTATTTCCAGAAAGCAGAGGAGTGTTTATTGAGCTGTTAGATCGCTTAGATAGTGGGGCTTTAAAATAATCAAGGAACACCACTTTGGTGGTACAACTGCAGCTAAAGAAAAGAAGAAATATGGATCTGACTTTGTTGGATTGTTAGGTATGAATAAAATGGAAGTGAATAATTACACACCCCCCCCCCCCCCCCCAGAATTGCTTGGGTTTACCAGGGCAAAGCAAAATAAAACACAATAATACAAAGAATTACGGACAGGAACAGCTAATCAGTACTGCAAGCCCTGTAATTCAAATTGTACCACCTCAATGGTATACACTCAAAGTTGGTAATGGCTTGGACAAGTGTCTCGATTGCTAGATTACCACTGTGGTTAAGTCCTCCTTTTTTCAGAATCAAGAATGTACATGTTGAGAAAGGTTAATGGGATCTTGTGGGACTTCCTCTTTTAATGGATACACCATAGTAATTAAAGGTTATCCCATATGACGTTTCTTAGCTACCTGAAAAGCAAGGAGCTTAATCGAATTGTGTGAACTGAGTTCCCTACCTCTGAGGTCCAGCTAAGTCTACCAAGAACAATGTAGAGATATGTTTTCATTATAAGCTCTAGTTAGAGCTAGTCAGCTAAGCTTATACAGATAATTACAGCCATTTGCTATCTTATCAAGTGCCTTACTCCATGACATAACCCTCATGTTTTTTTTGTTTTTTTTTTCAAAAGCTAAATGAATTGAAATTAAGGCTATAATTATTAAACTCACAGGCACCCAAATGCTTTCTCTTCAGTTTAATAATACTAAGTTCAGACACCTTCCATGCAGATAAGAATTCAGTTAGCGGCTAGCCCATGACTCTAATATGTTTTATGACATATCGCACAGTGCCCACTAAATGGGTAGTATTAGCTATTATTCGCATGGGCCCTAGGAGGCGTGTCTGCGGCACTGGGTCTGATGGATTATTTTGGGAACACGGCCGTCGCACACGGCTCATGTTAGGGCACATCCCAAGGCAAAAAGCATATGTACACAATCCCACAAAAATAAATCACAAAGAGATGACAGCATACCATATCTGCAGTAAAACCTAGAAGGATTCAGCACTTTACAAATGGAAGGTATCAGGTGCTCAAAGAAACAATGTCTAGATGACCAGACCTGCCCTGTAGAAATGCCCTTGAGATAAAACCTGCTGTCGGGGTTGGTTATTCATTTTTCGCTAACGACGTGGATGGTGCAGTGGCTCAGTGGAATAGCAGGACTTTATTCACTGTTATGGGGAAATTGGATAGTGTTCAAATATCCCATCATGCTCGCCAGGTGAAAGCAAATTTTGGGGATAGAGCACAGTGTCGGCCAACAACCAGCACCCCTGCCTCAGTTGATGTTAAGGGCCTTGCTTAATGGTCCAGGGGTGCCCATGATTACTCTGCCAGCTGTAGGATTCAAACCAATGACCTTCAGGACATGGGCACAGGTCCCCAACCCGCACACCGAGTGCTGTGGGCTTTCATGAATAGGGTTCCCGCTCTTGGAATTAGCATGTTCTCCACAAGGGATTGGATGCCTTTCTTCCAGGCTTTCCCGTTTTCTCTTAGGTCAGCCAGTGTCTCTTAATGTTGTTTGTGCGACTATATACCCTGCAACAGACTGGCATCGGAATCAGCGATTCAGAATTCTTTTTATTAGCTAAGCATGTTAGCTAATAGCTAATAGCTAAGCATGTTAGCTAATAGCATGTTAGCTTAGTAATTTGCCTTGGTGGTGCTTTTGAAAGACATTACAAAGAACATTCAATGTTTAGCAAGGCATATACAGAAAAGTAAAAACACTAGATTTGTATTTGGGTAGTATAATAATTATATAATAATTATGTGATAATTAATTATGACAATAGTGGTAATGTTGATAATGATATCATTAAAAATGTCATTGTGTATATATGCAGGTGATGGTTAATTGAACTTCCAGTCAGAGACTGGTTTGGTTCAGAGTGCCCGAATCCCGTTCAGGGTGCCCGAACCCCGTTCAGGGTGCCCGAATCCCGTTCAGGGTGCCACGCTCTGTCCCATGATTTCCTCAGACAAAATCCAGCTGTTCCATGACCCTCTGTGGGGTATGTGCATATGGAAAATGGATTGTTGGAATTTATTAGTACATGTCTGCATTTGAAAGCATAAAGAAACTTTCACAGCCTTTTATACAGTTGCCTATATAAAGTAGTAACTAATTATACAGTACTGTAGTGCAGTTTTTGAAGTTTTAGTTCCAAATCACTCTCAGTATCTGACCAGCCTGGGAACTTTTTAACAAGCAGTAACAATAAAAAAAGAAACTGTTAGCACTAATCTGTTTTACTATTGGACATTACCAAGGTTTGGTGTATTCCACAGGAATGTGCAGCCTTATTGCTGTTTTAGAGTTTTTATTGTGCACAGTAAAATTTGTGTTTACAGCAAACTCTTAAAGCGTGTCATTTTTATGTAGCTTCTGTGCACCCCATACACCTGCACCAAACTAAGATACTTAAGATATGGAGAAAGATAAGAACAATTTGGGAATTATATCATGCTTAAAAAAATATAGCCTGCGGTAAGTAACTGGGTAAGATCTCTGCCAAAATTACAAAATGTACTTTTTTTTTGTCTTTAGCTAGACAAAAATACACGAAATAGACCTTTGATCAATATTAATGCTGTTTTAATGACGGTTATGCATTTTTCTGGCAATACTGGTTTAAGCAAACTTTAATACCCATTAAGCATGTTAATGCGTCTCAGTGAAGTGTTAATAAGCTGGAGATGCATGTCTCAGTAACAGTACAGGGCGCAAAGGTAATTAATACTGACTGGCTAATTCTCCCTTCGTGTCTTATATAACATATTTTAAAAAGCAATTTTCAATATTCAGTGAGTGCACAAAGCATGTCATAGATATGCCTATTCTGTCCTTAATATGAATTTTTATCTCACCTATTAAATACCTAGTTTGGAAGTACTTTTGAATCTAGTGCAAGTGAAATGGAGATTAAAGAATGATTTTAAGGTTTGAAACAATTGATGCATGGATTGAGTGTGAGTGGATATGGGCTAGAAAAGAAGTGCCTTTGAATGGAACTGCAACACTCCTGGGTTTTTCAATATCAAAGCGTTGTATTTGTATCTATAATGTCATCCATCCAAAAGGCATTAGGCCAATAGCTGGTCAGTGGTCAAAAACAGTTCATCGCTGACAGGGGAGAAATGAGGCGGATAGTCTTCAGTTAATCTACTGAAAGTCTGGTACAACACTGGTTCCCTAAAAGATCCAGTGTATCTTATTGCATGGTTGCAAACTGATGAGGGAATTAGGGGCTGGAGAAAATCACTGGTCTGTGCACAAATTAAGGAAAGCAGAGCAACCTTTAAATGTCAAAGGACCATAACATCAGTGCATAGCAGATGCATCCCTTTATGGCAGAACTGTATCCATTTGTACATTTATTTTTTCAACAGGGCAATGTCCCGTGCAGTTAGGCTAAGAACGTCCAGAGATGGCTCCACTGGCGTGATAATGAATGCTTCTTAATGAATTGGCCTGGACAGTCACCAGATCACAATCCCAATGAACATCTGCGGTATGAGATGAAATACCTTATTGAGATGCCAGCTCCAGTGCCAGCCAAATGCACACGGCTGCCGGAAGCACTGGGTTCAGAATCCCTGTGGGGCACTTTCAACACCTTGCTGAGTCTGACAAAATGAAGCTGTTCCGAGGGCGAAACAGGATGCCAGTGCGATATTACGACAGCGTCGCTAACGTTTTGTGTACTCACTGCGCATTTACAGTGCTTACAGTTAACCACCAGGGCCGCACAGGTATTCTGTCTTAACATTTGCAGAACAGAAAGGTTTTTATGAATATTTCATAGTCTTGTACCCAATGCATTTTCATGTGCAATGCTGCCTGAAGTGGTAACTTCATAATAGGATTGCTGAATGTGGCAAGGAAAACGCATTTCTGTGTCAAAGGAGTGGAAAATGTGTGCTTTTAAACGTGCTTTGTCCTCAGTTCGCTTGTGATCATGTGAACATTTATTTTGTCTATGTCAGGCGTATTCACAACAACAGCTATTATATAACTGCAACATGAAGAAGGATAATTGCAGTAGCAGGGATATAGATTCTTGAAGATGACTTTATTATAACTATCCTTTTTCCTGCAGAAGACAAAGGCGACATTCTTCCCAAGCCTTTTAAGACACCAAAATCATGGAGAGAAACTTGATTTTGTACATCTACAACATTTCAGCGGTCCTGTATAATATTGTAGCCAAGACAAATGTGAAAAATCTAATGTAAAGTCAATTAATGCTGTTATCTTATTTCTAAAACTAAACAATTCATCTGCATTTTCACCATAATGGCTGAACCCCATTGTTAATATCAAGAATGATATCTGGAACTGTCTATATTTTTTTGTACTAGCATGCAGTTTTTCAGAAGATATGGGTTATTCCTACAAAGTTAAACAATCCATTTTTAATTAAATACCCCTCAAACAATTAATGAGAGAATACACTGGAGCCAGTGCTGACTTCTGCTCACTGCGAAAACTCGCAGTGGCGGCCTAATGCTGATACATGTCGAGACCTTCCCAGTGAATCCTCTGGTTTAATCACATATCAAGAATGATATCTGAATGATGATATTAGCAGGTAATTAAAAATAACAACATGCACTCAAAACCCAGCAGAATGAATGCACCGAAGACTGAATCAAGCTGTTTTCACACACTGCACCAGAATTTTGACAGAAAAATAGCCGGCGTTCGAAGTGCTCATTTGTTTTTAATCCACTGCTATGCATTCAGTCTGTCTGCCATTACATGTCATGGGTGACAGTGTACTTGTGTGTGCGTGTGACTTTTAAATTGTCGGTTATCAGTTAATGATTTTTTTAAGCAGAACAGGAATTCTTTAAAGTACAGCCTGACAATGTGAACAAGCTAAAATCGTACTGAAATACGAGGCTACCCTAATCAGATTGTACTGTAATCATAACTATTTGGTAACGCGTTACATTAACTGCACCTTCATAATACTTTTATATTGCATTCATAAAACATTCAGTGCACCTTCATAATGTATTCATAAAACATTCATAAACATCACATATATATACCTAAACATCCTAACATCCCATAACAGCTGTAATATACATTAATAACATTAAGGGATGTTAGGATGTTAAGGTGTATTTGCATGTTCCTTATGAATGTTCTATGAATGCATTATGAATGCATTATGAAGGCGCACTTAATGCAAAGCGTTACTATTTTTACAAATCATGTACAGATGGTATGTTACACTCACAACAGGCACACTTTCTGCCTGATGTTGCATTTGGATGTATTATACGTTTGGTAGTTAATCGAATACATCCGGCTGTGGAAAAACAACGTATTATCATTTTGGGACTCAGCGTAACAGTGCTGATCCGTGGCTTTTCAATGCAGAATTCCCAGCATGCATCAGTGGCTCGCCTCTGTTGGGCTAGCCTGTCCCTGGCTATATCATGCATCATTCCCAGCATATCTATGTCTTTTTAATGTAGAGCTGTCCATGAGCACAGCGTTTATGGAGAGCAGTATCATTACGGGGAACTGCTCACTCTCTTCCCCACTGCAGCAAAGTGCTCCATTTACAGTGAGGAGCGGATTGTTTATTGCCAGTACAGTTTGCAAGAAAGAAACCTGAGTACAGTAGATACGGCATATTTTACACAAGTCGATGATGAACTCATTTATTTGAGGGGAGTCTTTGATTTTGAATTTTAATGTTAATGTGAAAATGTCACTGACGCTCAGCTTAGGAGAAAAAAAGTGCAGCTGTATCTATATGTTTAGTTATGGGGGGGAGCATTTCTTAAAGACACAGTGCACTTCAAAATATGTGGCACTAAAATTTTTCTTTCTTTCTTTCTTGTTTTGGCTTTCATTTTTATTTTGAAAATGTTAATGTTGATACTGGGTAAGCAGTGTAGGAATTACATCCATTTTTATTTATATTCCCCACATTATGGGGGGCTAAAAGTAATTGGACCAATTGACATAAGCTGGAATTAAGTTATTATATTTGATATTTGGTTGTAAATCTTACAGTATACTAGTGCACAACTGTGTGGAATCTCTAACCCTATCATTTCGACAGATGCTTGATTTCTGCCACTGTGATTCTCTGTCACGACTGTACTTCATGCCATATTCTGCTCGTTCAGGGGACTTTTTGACTGGTTTTGTCTTCAACGTGTGAAATGCACATGCAGTTGGACTAAGGTCAGATGGTTGACTGCCAGTTAACAGAACTCTGCTAGGATTCTTAGAATCACAGTCCTGCTGAATGATAAACTGTCGTCCAGTGAGTACTGATGCGTCGACTTTCATGTGAGCGGAAACATCTGCCTTGGCCCTCAGCAGTGACATGTGATCATGAACAAACTTTTTCGTAACACATTCCTCATTCCATCTTTCTGGAACAAAAGTCATTATATATCATAGAACAGAAATATTGATAATAATATTGATATTTAGTATATTCAAGTGGCAAGCTCCTGGGAAGTTTGTGTTGCTGACTCTCGTTGGATGGATGGATGGATGGATGGATGGATGGATGGATGGATGGATGGGCCAGACCATCATATGCGCTTTGACTTCGCCCCATTAAGTAACGGTGAAAAATTACGAGTTGATTCATTCTAAATGATGCATTCCTCAGGCTTAGTGTAATGTTAATGGAACAATAACATATACAGTACATGCAAATTACAGCTTCATTCTTTGACTTGCTATTGATCTTCACCGATAGAAGGAAACCCGCACGATGTAAGAGAGAACATGCAAACTCCACACACAATGAGTGGAGGCAGGATTTCAATCCTCAGTCACAGAGGTGGGAAGCAACAGTGTTATGCATTGAGTCACATGCCAGCTGTTAGCGCACATGTTCTGGGGAAGTTCTAAAAGCCTGAACGCAGCTTCCCGGATGGTTAACAACCCAGAGCTCCAGAAAACACACCCTGACTGCCTGTGATTCTGAATCTTAGGGACATGCTCCATTCCGCAGGAGGGCTGGACTTTTTTTAATGCGGTTTTCTGCTTGCTGAAGCAAAATGAGGCGACGCTTCCTGGTGTCTCTTTGAAGTGCCGTCAGCTTCAGCTACACCGGAGAGCATCCCGCGGTAGAGCTACGTTTGACCTGGCGGGACCTGAGCCGTCAGCTTCAGCTGCACCGGAGAGTGTCCCGCGGTAGAGCTACGTTTGACCTGGCGGGACCTGAGCCGTCTGCTGATGCTCTGCATCCAGGGCTCTCTGCTAAGAGAGACGTGGGCCGGTTATAACTAATGAAGTAGAAACACAGGCACTGAATGGATAAAATGGGGGGGGGGGATCTTTATAGCACAGAAAAGCAATATGTTCATGATCGTGGAAACACGTTTGTCCCGCCCCAGCTATAAAATTAAAATCACGTCCAAAAACATTATTAAGACTTAAATATACAATCTCTTTCCGAACACTCCCCTTGCCTGTGAATGAGAAATCAATCGTAGTGTCCTTTACAGACAGCATTGAATTTAAACAACATCTTGCACTATGGATCTGGGTGAGTAATTCCAAAACTCACTTAAATTGCATATATTCCATTTCAAAGTGTAATTTTCTGACAATTTAAACCTAAGTATTTTCCTCAAATTGCCAATTCAAATTGCAATTGATTTATGTGTGTTTTTAATGGCAAACCTTTGACTGCATGCAAAACAGTTGTAAACAGATGCTTTCGTTTTCATTCTCAATGCCCCCAAAACATGGTGTAATAAAGTGTATAAAGTATTTTGCTCTGTAATTGAAATGGTCTCACGGACGATATCACTTTCATCGATAAGGATGATTGTACTTGTGTCACCTAGTATAATAAATCGGCGGCACAACTTTCTGAAATTGAATGTTTGGGCCCCTTTGTGAGATGAACCATGTAAAAGTCACTGGGATCACATATGGAGCGCATGAAGAGTCGAAGGCATTAAATGTCAAATTCATTTAGCATTTAGAAATGTCAAATGGATGTCTATCCCCACTCATTCCCTCTTCGGGAAACAGGACTATCAACAACAACCAATCAAAATAACAGTCCTCACTATTCTTTGTCTTGCTCATTGTCAGACTACGAGGAATCTTAAAGAGATTGTCAGTTCATTTCCACAGTGAATGGCAGATTCATGGGATAGGATGTAAATATCCAGACAGGGGAACAAACCGATGACTCAGCCTGGCTGTTGATCTTTGTACGTGTTCTGATCCGTGAATAAAACATGTTGTGTTTGCTTTTGTAGTGACAATGAGCAGTTGTTTGCCTTTAGATAATGAGGCAGTTGAAAGGCTGGGCGTTATTCCCTTGGCTTTGATAAATTCCATGTGAGATGTGACTGCCCCCCGCCCCCCCCCAAACAGCACAGTGGTCTGAAGAGTAATCCGGCCTCGCTGCGGGCGGGGCCGTGTGAGGGGGCCACACTGTGCCTCATGAAGCGATAGACGTTGGCCCCCGGCGACCCAGGAACCTCCTCTAATTCCTGGCGCGGTTCATGTCCGTGCCGCTTGCCAGAAGCGATGCCGGCCGTTTTCTTTCAGTCGGGGAGCTTGGAGACCCGGCGCTGGAGAGGCACCGTCCGCAAACTCATTTTAAAAGTGCTTTTCGTTAGAAGCATCTTCCAAGGTCGCCCCTTTTTTAAACATTTTGTAGCAGGCCGACATCTTGTACGTTATTAGGCCCTAACCGGTGACCTAAGCTTGCCTCGGTGGTTAGAGGCAGGGAGACTCTCTTTGATGCATCTAAACTAGGAAGAGCCATTAGATTCTGAGTCAGGGCTTTTAGATCTGTTCAGTATAATATATATATATATATATATATAGCTTTTGAAAATGACTGCTAGTCAGGGATCTAATCCACAGTGATCTGTGGGGGTCTGATTTTTTGGGTATACAGACACCAGAAAAATTGAAAAATGTATGACCAACAGTTAATCTATATATTAAAGAGAAATGAGTTTATCTATCTATCTATCTATCTATCTATCTATCTATCTATCTATCTGTCTATCTGTCTGTCTATCTGTCTGTCTGTCTGTCCATCCCATGGGTATATGACAATCAATGAATAGTTGGTCCATAGCCAGAAATATGCAACACATAACAGGAACACCCAATTGGGGAGGGCGGATGGTGGGAGTCGCACACATTAGCCAGTTTGAAGCCAGTTCAAACCCATACATTTACTACGTACCTGACGAATGGGTCGACTTTCCAGAATCCCAGCACTGCATTTGCCGTCACATTGTCATACTGCAAAATGTCACAATTGTTATCACACGGGTATTAATGGAACAGAACAGAATCAGATGAGGTTTTCTTGGAAAGTTAAAGGAGGCATATGGCAGTGACTGTGAGTTGTTCTCTTGTTTAGCCCCATCAACAAGGTTCTGGCACGACATCAGCGAGCACAATAAGCAGAAAAACACGGGGCCCATTATGTAAGGGAACACTTACAGTCCCATTGTCTCTGATTGTGAGGGTTGTCTTGGAGTGTTCCAGCATCCCAGAAGTGGCATATCTGAATTGCTCATATCATTATGTGTATGGGATTGTGCCTTTTAAAACACTTACATCCTGTTAAAAGTGACCTTTAGCCTTGTGGTATAGAATTCAGGCTAACAGTGACCATGTACTGCAAAGTGGTTATGAGACTGATCTCTACGTTATACAGACACTGTTAGCCACTGATGTCCGTTTGTGTGTGTGTGTGTGATTACCAAATTGTCCCTGCAATGTGATAAAACCCTGTTATTTTCATGTTGTGGGGACCATTTTTTAGGTCCCCACAATGATCTGGTGGTTGACACACCACACAACATCAAAATGTGTCCTTTGCATTTAACCCCTATGTGACGTCGCGACATAACAGGGGGCGGCTAGTTCAGTGCCCAGGGAGCAGTGCTTGGGGGCAGTACCTTGCTGGTTAGGGATTCGAACCAGCAATCTATCAATTACAAGTGCGCTTCCCTAACCATTAAGCCACCACTGTTGACAATTTTGTGTGTATGTACGTAAGAGATGCATGTATGTATGTGTGTGTGTGAGAGAGAGAGAGAGAGCAAGAGAGAGAGAGAGAAAGAGCAGCAGAGCTACAGGTCTGCTATGAAATGCACACCTGCCGCTGAGAGTCTCCTGACCCCCCCCAAGGTCGCTCTGCAATGATCGCTGTCATAAATATTAAAAGCCACAAGATATGTCACAATCAGACTTTGAAATAACACAGGACAGCAGTTTAGCTATGACTGTGAGCTTTCATTTCTCTTCACTCTTCAGAGTTATATGAAATCACACACCTGGTTGTATGTCTCAGGTAATTTTCATTTTTTTTTCGCCAGGTGATTTTCCATGGTACTTTACAATTAAAACTGAAGCCCATTCAAATGTGCATTTTATGAATAACTCAGTTATTAAAAATCAAAATAAAATGAGACGAGCAGATGGTGTAATGCCTTGAGATTCCGGTTCCAGTCCCCCCCCCCCATTTTTTTAAAGTGGTAACCAAGTTAATGTGCTTCTATAGAAATTGAGTGCATGTGCAATGTCATAATGCATTATGGCAGGTGAACTACTGGCTGGTTCTGAGAGACGAGCGGATGGTAGATCCTGACACCTCTTTGCAATCAGAGAAGGAGCGCAGTATAGGAGAGTAATGAAAACTGACAAAGGAACAACCTCTACTTGCATTGCAGTGATGGATAGCAGGCACACACAGTATAGTACATATACTGTAGGATGATGCAGATAAATAAAATCAGAAGATAATGTAAGATTTAGCATAAACTAAAAATCTGCTTTAAAGGGAGCATCACGGATGATTGTCTTTTCACGCATTGCTAAGCGTGTTCTGCTCAGTCGTGACATACGCTGTACTGTACCAGGCCTCGTAAAGGGAGCACGAGTCGTAGTTCCATTGTTTGCCTTGACAATGCAGTATGACGTGAGCAACGACTAATGAAAGCCAGACGTTTTTTTTTTCTTTTTGCTTGTTTCCACATATAAATACAGTGTAAGGCTGAATCCACCTAAACGATCTGATCTGCACCTCCTGTCTCCAGCGTGACCATTTAAAATTTAGTCCAGTTCTTGGGGTTCTACCAGTAAATTATTCAGTGGTCATCGAGACTGGGGGGGGGGGGATTCCAGTGATATAGAAAATCAGTACAGACTCATGAGGCAAAAGTTGGAGATACTGTAATTTAAAAAAAAATAAAAAGAAATTAAGCCTATGATATAATTTGCTATACTGATCACAAAACAATATTAAACCGCATTTAACACTGAATTTATTTGGTGCTTTTCAGACGGCAGCTTGATGTTAAATGATACACGAAAATTTAAAGGAATATGCTACAAATAGCTTTGTAAATTTTCTTTATTATGCCATATATACCATGAGTGAGAATTTTTAATGTAACAGTATTTGATCAACTGTGCATAAATGTCCCCTTTTATAGAAAGTAATTATATCAATATGCTTGCATGAATATGTGTGGGATCTGGGCTGGTTTGTTTAAACTGCTGCTTTTCTCTCTACTCCAGGACAGCTGTTCCCACTGTGCCATAGCACATGGATTTCAAGAGTTCCACTGAGGAGGTACGATACGAGCTTAAATACCAGCCTCTCAGCCGTACTGTGGTATGTGTGCCTGAGTCAGCTGCTGATGTGATTGTATCTCCTGCTCTATTTGGTTTCCGTCCTCAGTGACTTTGAGATGCTTGGGATTTTTAATGAGGCCTTACGTTCAAATTAATGTAAGCATTTATCCCAGCTCACCCAGACAGAACTAGATCGCATTTATCCCTCGTTCGATATCCACAGTGAATGAACAGCTGAAATGCATGTTCCTGGTTTGACAGTTCTAATTTTAATTTTCTCAGTGAATTCCCGTTCATTTCAGTCGGCGTTGTTTCGATTTATAGTGCCCGTGAGAATCCACAGGGTAGAGCAGTGACACCCACGTCTAACAGATTCAAGACAGCAAAGGATGTTGTTACAGAAAAGTAAATACATTTCATTCAGCCCTTTAAGCAAAAGAAACTGACTGCAAAGTACAGACCTGAAAAGATATAATAGCACTAATTAACTAAGCAAAAAGGTAGAATCTACAATACTCAAGAGTAAGACGGCTATGTAGAAGCTGGGGAGATGGTCTACTGTTTAACGTCTCTCCTGTGTGCTCCAGACCGGCTGCTCAAAAAGCGCAGCCCATTGGTGTGTGAACGGACAGCAGCTGGCTTCATCGCTGCTGAGCATTCAGCGCCGGGCTGGGCAAACACAGATGTGCAGCGCTCGTCGCAAATTAGACAATTAACCGGATCGCTCATTCAGTCGAGGTTCTATGGCATATACAAGGCATGCAGGGTGTGCTTCCTAAGAGCTGAATTCAGGAAAGTGAAGCGTAAGGGTGACATTTCAGTCACAATGCCGTAATGTCGAGCTTTGTGCATAGCAGTATCATAAGCAGTCACAGTAAAGAAAAAAGAGTTGCTGAACTGCCATAGTCAAAAGTCAGATGGTTTTTCGTTAAAGAACTATATCTATGTTAAATGTCCCTTCGTATATTTTCCAAAAGCGACATTTGCAAATATGTAAGTGCATCCATCAAGATGCACGATTTTCTTGAATCTTGAATCTGTTGAATCTTGATGGATGCACTTACATATTTTCAAATGTCACTTTTGGAAAATATACGAAGGGACATTTAAAAGCATGACACATCAACGGTCATTCGCGACTCATGAAATGTCATTTTTAGTCTGGCCTCTTCCAGTTTTATAGGGGAATTTCCTCGGTTGTTATTCACTGGGATGATGACATCTGTTTGGTAGTACGGCCCTTTCGTGCCATGAAATATGTTAGAATGGTAGTGTGGTGGAGCATTGTGTTGCGTACAGTATAAGCGTTTCAGGGTTGCCAGTTTTGGCCGGTTCAAATCAAGATAAGTCTGTAGGCCTTGCAGAATACCCTGAGGCTTTTGATGTAGCTAATTTTAGGGTTATAATGGAATAATACAGATTTGCCGTAAGATTTCTGGCGTGAGTGTGAGCGTCAGAAAGTGTGACTGTCACGCCACATGCGTGAGATTTGGCCACCCTGGTGTTTGTGTTTCCTGGCTGTGTTCCCCTGGTCTCTCTGATAACCCCCGACAGTCCAAAGGCATATGGGTTTGGTGGGCTGACATCCTGCTCAAGTTTCATCTTGGCCTGTGCTTCTTCAAATATGCTCCTGTCCTGGGGCCTGTTTCACGAAGCAGGATTTCTTACTTAGCTGGATAACTTGTCAGATTTAAGGTAGTCTCGGCTAAATGTGAGTGAATGAAGATAAAATCCATTTAGCCCAGACTACCTTAAATCCGACAACTTATCCAGTTAAACAAGAAATCCTGCTTCGTGAAACAGGCCCCGGGACTACCCAACCCTGCTCCTGAAGATCTCCCACCCTGCAGAGCTTAGGTACAGCACCTGATAGAGATGATCAGGTCCTTCTGCAGCATCTTTGTTGAAGCTAAGTTGGCTCTAATACTGAGACGCTACTGAAGGGCCTGATTGTCAGTATCAGGTGTGTTAAATTAGTGCTGCACCTAAGCTCTGTAGGGTGGGAGATCTTCAGGAGCAGGGTTGGTAGATCTCCAGGAGCAGGGTTGGTAGATTTCCAGGAGCAGGTTTGGTAGATCTTCAGGAGCAGGGTTGGTAGATCTCCAGGAGCAGGGTTGGTAGATCTCCAGGAGCAGGGTTGGTAGATCTCCAGGAGCAGGTTTGGTAGATCTTCAGGAGCAGGGTTGGTAGATCTTCAGGAGCAGGGTTGGTAGATCTCCAGGAGCAGGGTTGGTAGATCTCCAGGAGCAGGGTTGGTAGA
>JAODJU010000081.1:10181433-10194413 GCA_026776725.1 Gnathonemus echidnorhynchus
CAGGAGCAGGGTTGGTAGATCTTCAGGAGCAGGGTTGGTAGTTCTTCAGGAGCAGGGTTGGTAGATCTTCAGGAGCAGGTTTGGTAGATCTTTAGGAGCAGGGT
Source organism: Gnathonemus echidnorhynchus (assembly GCA_026776725.1). Classification (NCBI taxonomy): domain Eukaryota; kingdom Metazoa; phylum Chordata; class Actinopteri; order Osteoglossiformes; family Mormyridae; genus Gnathonemus; species Gnathonemus echidnorhynchus. Next base: position 10,181,538 of record JAODJU010000081.1, read on the forward strand.
TGGTAGATCTCCAGGAGCAGGGCTGGTAGATCTCCAGCAGCAGGGTTGGTAGATCTTCAGGAGCAGGGCTGGGCAGCCATGTGCTTCTCACAACCCTCTGCTGGATAAATAGCTATGAAAGATGGATGGATTGTTTGTCATTTTCACCACACAGTATTCCGTTCAGCTCTTGCACAACTACACTTCATATCTATTTATATAAACAAGTTTTTTGTTGCCTGTTTTTTTCCGTAGCCAGAAGGAACAAGTTTTTAATTTGTAACATGGTATTCATTGAAACGTGTGGGAAGTGTGAGACGATACTTGTTAAAATACCATTTTCTGTCTGATAATATCTAGCAAAATCTTGAAAAATCCAAAATCCTAAATTGCCGTCTCTGGAAGTATTTTCTCATATGTCACGTTACTTTGCTTCCATTCCCAATTCTAAAACAAACAAAAAAACAATGTGAAACGTTGCATGATTCACAACTTCAAAGGTCACGTGCGTGGGGATCCCAAGACCGCTTTCTTTTTAGAAATGTTTTTTTACTCCAACATTTCATAGAAATCATATCAGTAGCTAAAGCATGATTATAGGTAAGTTATTTCAAAATGCCTCATTGACTGTAATGAACCAATAAGGAAACTGCAATAATGCATTTTCATTAAGCAATTTGGAGAAACGACTTCAAGGTTAAATATTTTCAGACATGTTTATATAGAAAGCAACTTCATCAGATATTAATATTAAATGCTAAGAGAAATATGTCCTTCTCCTAAAGGCCACAACATATTGCTATTCTATGATATACATTGACAATATATGTTGACAAGGATAAGAGGTTAGAAGATGGATGAATGGAGGGATGAAGATTATACTGCATAAATCTTAAATGCATACAGGGCTTACAAACTGCATGGTTGATAAATATGCAGTGTTTCTTAAAGCTGCATTTATTTCATTGATGATTAGTCTGCACACAGTGAGCTGGAGCTATGACTAGTGATTAGCATAATTACCCACAAAGAAACAGTGTAATGCTTCCCATTAGCACCATTTAGAGGTACAAAGTTTACTCTGTTGGCTTTTCTAGTCCACACCATCATATAAACATCTCTCCTCTGTCATTAGTTGTTAGTTTTCACGTGATCATAGTGTTAGACGATTTCTAGGTTTGGTTTTTTCTTAATTAATCCTGACTTCAGAAATGTTGAAAATCCTTGTTCTAGGCAGGTTATTTTTGTTTTTATTCAGCAGCCTGATGATGAAAACAAGTTCTTTATAGATATTATACTTAAATCCAAATCCATTATTGCGGTCTGTGTCACGGCCATTGTAATTCATCTTGACTGGTTGTTTAACTAAATGCCTATTATTAAAAGAGGTGTTTAATATATATGAATATGCAACTAAAAGTTTAGACTTTGTTAAGAAACATAAATATTTTTGTGTACTAGATTAAGCTGGATTTTACCAGTTTAAGGAAAATAAAACTGCATATATTGAATGTGACTGATCGACAGAATCCCTTTCAGTCCTGGTTTATCATCTGATGATGACTTTTGATTATTTCTATTGCATTTTGTAGTTTTTTCAATGTGTATATAATCTCTGAGCATGCAGTTGTAGTAGCTTTCAGTAAAATTTTGGCATGACAAAACAGGAACTGCCCCCTTTGATTGAGCGTGGAGGGTTTTCAGAGGAAAGTAAACAGTTTGGAAAAACAACTTTTTTTTCTTGAAAATATAATGCCATGCTTCACCAGAACCTTCTGCGGGCGAGGCCCAAGGCCGACTTTTATGTTATTTTCTTGCTGATTGTGATGCGTTTGTGAGTGAAGCTCACGATTTCACCTCCAGGCAGATTCTCAGTCATGCTGCCCAGGCATAGATTCCATCGCGGCGTAAAGCTGCTGACAAACACAGGAGAACGTGTCGAGGTTGCCATGGCAATCTCCGGGCTCCACATCAGAAGCCAGTCACTCCCAGAGAGATTCATATGCTTATCCTGTGGCAGGCTGATAGGGGGGAAACCCACGGGGCAGTCTGACACAGTGGCTACTTAAAGTTAGCTGCAGATCAGCTTCAAGCAGAGGTTTCGGTGAAGATATTAAATGCTGACACTCGAATTGTGCAATGGAGTGGATGTCTGAATTTTTTCAGTGCCTGAACAATAGTAGAATAGGACGTACCATCTGTGGTGTTTGTTCATTTCAATCTTCATTAAATCTTCCAATTATTGAAATCTGAATACTGGAATGTACTTAGATAATCAATTAATCTATCTATGTATCTGTCTGTCTGTCTGTTTGTTTGTTTGTTTGTTTGTTTGTTTGAAAATAAATCTCACAGAACAGAAATGGATATGTGCCTGCATGGTCTTAAGCTGGAATTCCCGTCACGAAGGCCTTTCGGCGACTTGATGTGGAATATTTAGCTACATAAAAATGGAGAAATGGTAGCCTATTTAAATCACCACGGATTAATATGTCAGCTATGCAGCTCATAATTATGTAATTTAGTTAGCTTATTAGTGAGCTTATGCGAGACGTTGCCAATCCCTTTATGAAAAGATTTGTTACAGACCACAGAATGGGGCTTTAAGGTCATTTAGTGAAACTTTTTGGCTCGGAGCATTTATTGCTGTTGAGGAAGATCTGTCTTCACCTTCAGAGGAAGGTCCCGATGCCTCAAGGATATGACAGATAGTTTGAGAGATAGTTGGACTATAGATCCATCTGCACTAATATACCGGGATTACATTTTTGGGTAATCTTTTTGAAGGTGAAGATTTGTTAGATTTTTAATATGCTTTCACTGTTTGTTGTTGGCATAATGTCAAAATTCCAGCCTTAGTGCAAACTAGCCAGGACAGCCAACTCCTCCTCTGAGTGGGTTATTTACCTTCCACAATCATAATCAATTCTGAACAATATTAGAGGGTTTTAGGAAAAGTTCACCTTTATTGTTCTAATACTTGAGTCCATCCATCTTCTTTCTGGTTCTCCTCTTCCTCCTAGCCTTCGCTTCCAAGCATTTTGGTCTTTTCCGGGCCGAAGGGCCTACTGCCCAAAAAGAGCTTTAGTCTGGTTATCAGTGCTTTAAGTGAAAGTTCAGGCTTCATTTAATTGTGAGGTCAGTTGTTTTTTTCTTGTGTTTGGTTTTTTCTTAATTAATCCTGACTTCAGAAATGTTGAAAATCCTTGTTCTAGGCAGGTTATTTTTGTTTTTATTCAGCAGCCTGATGATGAAAACAAGTTCTTTATAGATATTATACTTAAATCCAAATCCATTATTGCGGTCTGTGTCACGGCCATTGTAATTCATCCACTTTGCATCCATTATCAATCAGAGGAAGCAGCACAACAGGTCTGGTTTTAGAATTATGTAGGTAGTACTAGTTTGCATTTTGCATCTAGGTCCTTCATTACAGCTCTCAGCCCGCTACTCGTTTCCTAACTGCTGAATTCATTTTTACCGACACAATGAAATCATTTTGTTTTAACCAACCAGTTGAGTGCCTGTGAGTCTTTATACCCAACTAGTTGGTTGAAACAAAATCTTGATTTTTCATTTTTATTTCAGGACCTGAACTTTCCACCAATTTTAGGGAAATATGCAAAGTAAGAGGCAAAATGAGCAAAGTAATCATAACATAATTTAACATAATTTGTTAAAGTAATTGTTATTTAAAGACTACCAGTGGCTGCCACCACACACAAACACAATGGAAAATCTTTTAAACAGATTAGTTTGTGCATTACATTTTAAATATTTGAGAGGAAAGAAGAAGCTGTGTGCTATATTTTAAAGCGGTCACCATATGACCTGGGTCTCAGGAGCTAAGGCACCTGATTCTGAATCTCGGAAATGGAGTAAGTTAGGTCAGCAAATATAAATGCTGGAATATTTATATGGCATTCCAAAGAGTTCCACGATCCTTTAGGTCGTGGTGTTCTCATTAGGTATTTCCGCACGTGGACATCGACGGATGCACTTCAGGCAACTTAAGACAATTTTGAAAAAGATTTTCAGTTCAATGACTGATAGAATATTGTCTGCGCTTCCTGTGGGTGTTTAGATCTCTGTATGTATTATGGGACCTTGTGACAGGGAAGGTGGACTGTGAAGTTGGTGGTTTGTGAGTAGCAGTAAGTTGTTAGATCTGCGTTCTTGTCTTAGGGAAGGGGCTTTATGTTTCATTGTACGATATAAAATTTGATGTTTTATTTTATAATTTTTTTATCGTTATTTTTAAATTACACTGGATACTACTTATCCTCGTTCGTGGGCACACTTCAACAGCATAGGCACTCATAAAATGACGTGTGTATGTCTTTACTGCTCGCAGCCTATTTTTAAACATTTTATCGTACATATCTTCGCACTATTTGTAGCACCGTAACAATGTGAATGGAGCCGACTTTAACCCGTTGACCCCATCTTTGTCACCGGGGCCTAATGACAGATGGTCACACGGGCCACCTGTCTCGTTGCCTGGCTGGGGGGCTCACAGAGACAGTTAAGATGGTTGTGGTTGTTAGACATAGCAGAGAGCCAGCTGGCCAATGTGCTTCAGATCGACACATGCTACCCATGGCTGACCTTGAGGGTACTGCGGCATGTGCAGTCTAAAATCTAATGCCGTACTGGCGCGACATTACCCGCTTGTTAGGGTCGTGCAGTTCAGTTAGCAGAAAATTAACGCGCATAAACACGCACATTCAAGTGACTCCGAATGTCTGTTCCATATACATTTTAGCAAAATGTATTGCTCTTAAGCAGACTGCAGTAGGTTCTGAAAAATACCACTTTTTCGCCACAGCGCTGTAGATTGTCAGGTAAAAGAAGTGCAGCCAGCTCTATTACAGGCACGTGACGCCACGCTTCACGAAACAGGCTATAATTTACGGTTTTGTTGACAGCAGAAAACACGGTCACAGGCGCCGTTCCAGAATTCTCAATAAGCGGAGAACGGGCATGGCAGTGGCATATGGTTAACATCGTCCTGCTGCTCATCAAGGCAGTCATTGACCACTGTGCTCGTTGTCTTCACGGAGGATTCCACACGGAGAAGACATGCACATTTCACTACAGGAAGGACGTGTCAGGCCTTTGCTGGAATTCCACTGTGTAGCAGGTCCTCCATCCTACCTGATGAAACACTGCCTGAGATCAGGTGCGGTTCATCCAGGACCAGATAGGATGGTGTGTGTTATATGGCGTTAGAATATATGCAAATTAAGAGTAACAAAAAAGGCTAGTAAAAATCTCCAGAAGATTCTCCAAAAATGTTACTGATATCTAGTTTGATGAGCAGATGGACGCCTCTTCAGCTCCCAAACGGCTCCTCAGGGGCACCTCAGCCGTTCCATGTGTTTGTAAAAATTCACCAACAGCTCACTTAATCAGCTGAATTACTTAAAAAAAAGTCAATGAGATATCGATTAGCTAAATGAGGCGGGCCAGTGTTTGGGCCAAAACTACATGGGCATATTGGATGGGTGCTGCAAATACTGGGGTGATTTTAGCGAAAAGTTTGAAACGGCTAAGCTAACCCACTTTGACAGGCATGATAGTTTTACACCAACATGAAGATCATTGAAACATAATTTCCTATGGCTGCCTAAGACTTTTGCACAGTACTGTATAGCATAATAACCCATTATAAAGAGTACCTTAAAGTAAGGCAGCCAGAAGTCCCGATTTCAGGCTATTGTGCTATTAAGCAGGGATGTAGGGATGCACAATATTAATGAGTGACATCATCATCTATATCAGCCTATCACGTCACAGAAACAAACACAATGCCAACCAATTATATGTGTGAGGGAGGTAGCAGAGCACGCCACATGCTGCTGGTTTGGTAATATCGTGGAAAAGATCGGAACTCCCTCCTAGGAAGCTTAAAGTTTTCGTTAAGAAGGAAACAGCTCAGCAGCCAAGACATCTTTTAAAAACTGAGTCATTGCGGATAAATAAGGTAAGACGATGTCGTGGCGTGCCAGTACTTTCTGCAGTATAAAGTCTGACACAAACTGCTGTGTACTGTAAACTCTGCTGAAAACTTGCGCCAGCTAAAACTGGAAATACTGCAAATTTATTTTACTACTGGAAGCAGTGCTGTCCAGTAGAACATACGGAAAGCACAAGCTAGCAAACACATGAACCAGTAACTGGGGTTTCCACTTTCAGTCTGAAACAACGCAGGACAAAATGGCTAAGAACAAGACGAAGCATTTTACGAGACGGGTGACAGCTCTCAAGCTTTCTGCGAAGATCGCCCAGAATTTGCAGCAACCATCCCATACACCCATGTAACGTTGACTCGACCACGAGCACACCTCGTATAGCTAATCAATACCTCATTGACTTTTCTGACTAATTAAATTAATTAATTAAGTGAGCTGGTGGTGAAATTTTATGAACACATGGAACGACTGAGGTGAGGGAATTAAAGAGAGGTTATGGAACTGAAGCAACGTTCATCTAGCCAGCTTTTTTAAGAACGGAAGAAATTCTTGCTAGCTTTTATCTTGCCGCTCTTCATTTGCACATGTTCTAATGTCAAATTGTGTTTTTTGTTCTGTGCAAAAGTGAACTTACTACCCAGATAAGTAGCTTTAAACATTTGTTTTGTCTGCCTAAGACTTTTACACAGTACTGTACATTGCTACAATCAACGTATACGTTTTAAATTAACATACAAATGTTTCTTTTTGTTCTCAAATTTTGCAAAACTGCATGGATACTCAGTACCCGTGTTGCCAGAATTAGTCAAAAAGATGTTGTCAGACTTAGAAAAATAAGTGAATGCTGTTCCAATCAGCACACATCTGGCCCTCCGCACAAAATCCTATACAACTGTCAAATGGGATGCAGAGACCCACTGATACCTACAGTGAACTGGCGGTCTACCTGTCATATGCAAAATAACTGTCATCCTTCCTACATACCTATTAAACTGACAAACTAATAATCTTTTTTCATCATAGGGCTTTCATAAAGTGGTGAATCAATTTGTCCATCAGACGTGATAACCCAGCAATGCCCCATGAATAAACTTAACCTTGATGTGTCAGGGAAGGCAAATAACACACGACCAAATATGGCTGATGTGGGGATTTTACTGCATAGAAAATATTAAAGGGGACTTGTCACGTAAAGAAGATCAGTCTTCAGGCTACAGGTGGTGCCAGTCAATGCCGGTTCAGGCAATCTCACCTGAAGTGTGAATCTGTACACCGTGGGTCCTCAGTAGATGACAGGAAGTTTGGAAGCCTTGCAAATGCACTTGATAAGCTTGCCACCACAGCGACAGCCCTGAACATGACAGCACTCCTAGGCTATGTCAGATTTCCATCCCTAAACTCACGCCGAAAGGAACAACTTCTCCGGCAATTGAATATATAGATTTGTCTTCCATAATCCAGCAAATTTATGTGTAGAATATGATGAATTATATCTACACTGAATTGCAGGAAATATCATCCTGCATAAGCTGCAGTACAAGACTACCACAGCTAGACTGCCACACCTAGACTGCCACACCTAGCTTGATCATCACAGAAAACTGCACCCAGAAAAAAAACACTAAGAAGATAATTATTCTCTGATAAAATGGATGAAATGATGAAAAATAGCAGCTTGACGATGATGCCCTTGTCAAAGTGAGGTATGCTGGTAAATGGCGATGTAAGTAGCAAACCCAGGAAAGTAAAGACCAGATTCCATGAGTTTAAAGGTCTGAGTGAGAAGATAACAGCACTTAGAACACTGGGTGAGCTTTCTAAACAGAAAACTGTTTTCTTTTTTTATACTGAGAGAGTGCAGCATTTCTTCATCCATCTGTCCTCTGTAATACCTATGATCTTTAATGATTTAAAGATACAGCATCAGTCAAAAGTTTGAACACACCTACTGAAAATCACTTGTTTTTCAACAAGATAGCAACCCTAAGCACACCTCACGCTTATGTCCTTCAGACTCTCACACTGAAATAGGATGGCTGTCTCTCTTTGTGTGCTGTTCTTATTTCTTATTTACTACTTGAACTTATACTGCTAAACAGAGAGATGCTGAACTGTGTTTCAATGTTTCTGTAATAGTGACAATAAAGATCTATCTTATCTTATCTTATCTTATCTTATCTTATCTTACGTAAGTGCTACATTATTTTGTGAACACGGAAAGAGATGCTTTTACGGGGGACCCGGCCCCCACAATCCCCTGAGCTAAAGCCTATAGTGCCAGTTTGGGATGAGTTGGATTGAAGCGTAAGAGCAAGGTTGTCAGCTTGTGCCCAGAGCTTCTGCAAGCTCCTTCAGGAATGCTGGAGAAGCGTTCCAGGCGGCAACCCTGGAAGGTGGTTGAAAGAATGCGAAGAGTCTGCAACGCTGTCGTCGTAGAGAAAGGGCACTATGTCAAGGAATAACATTTGAGGAAATTTTGAGATGTTGAACGTTTCTCTTGGTCGTTGCAACTGATACATTCTGAAGTAAATATTTTGATATATTTTATTGCTTGTTAGTATTAAGTGAGTAAGATAGCTAAAATGGAGACAAATGTATTAAAAGCAGGTCTATCCAGACTTTTCACTGGTATAGGGAGTCCCCAGGTTAAGAATGCCGGAACCTAACCCTAACCCTAACTTGTACTTACAAACAGACTGCCAAAAAGCCTGTTAAATACAATGTTAAATACAAAAGTTAAATACAATGGTTCGTAAAAACTAACACATGCACTACTTTGCGACGCTCATGAAAACATTGTGCGACTTCAGCGGTTTGTCGGCTCGAGATACAGTACAGTACCTTATGTAGCTACTTTTATTATTACTGTATAATAATAATTATAATTATTATTATTATTAATAATATGTACTGTGTTTTTGTTACTGCAAGTTACCTATAAATTTGACTTAAAGGCTGACTTAGAGAATGACTGTCATTTGTAATGTGAGAACTGCCTATTCTGTATATAGGATTGTTCTTTTTTGTTTTCTACTCATTGGTTATAGCCACTATAGGTATAATACAGGGAAACTGTCTGTGTATCCTTTATAGTTTTTGGTGTCTTTTTTATAGCATTTGATTGCATAGAATCGTATGTCATAGTATTTATAGTGTATTTTTCACAGACATCATGAAGATCTGAATGTGTTCATACGGGAAGTAAAGAAATGACTAGAATAATGGGAAGGATCATCTATGCCTTAGTTTGAAAAGGCCTGAATAATGAATTCATAGCTCATCATTCCATTTCCAGTGAAGGTTATACAGACCAGGGTGGCTCTGTATCAGTAGTGTCCAAAATGCTCTGTAAAATGGCCATGTGCTGACTACAGCCTGAAAATGATGGAGTGATGGAAGATGCATACAAGCAGCGAGTCAAATAAAGCTTTTGATGCTTTTGAATGCATATTGCAATCTGCATCTCAGAATTTTTCCAAGTTTCACACTCTTCAATTTTTACCTTCAGTGAAAACATTGCAAACTCATGGCATTCTTCCAGCAAGCTTCCAGATGTAGTCACGTGGAATCTTTATTGTCTTGCGCATCTTGCGTTTGATGAAATGCTGGAAATATTACAGCTGTTTGTACTTAAGTGAAACATGCAAACTGATTCATTCTAATTGGTTATTTCTAAATATTAGATCTACTTTTAGATCCTGTCAATCATTGCATGCACTCAGCATCAACATTATCCTAATCAGAAATTGTTTGCCTATTAAGTTAGATATGTAAATGACTGGATTGTGCAATAGTATCGTACTTACCAAATAGCATAGGCATAACATAGTTATGAATTTGATTTATAAGTCTGAATCCAGCTTTGTGAAGGCTATCATCTTCCGTTTACATACTCCCATGTTAGATGGGCCAATACACAAAATGTATGAATGGGAATCCATCCATCCATCGTTTACAGCCACTTATGCAATGTATAATGGGAGCCTGGAGTCTGTTGTGGAGGACGGGACAGCAAGGACTGGATGCCAGTCCATCATCTGGAATAAGCAAGCAGAACACAGACACCAGTCCACCCAAATTGTCTATCTGTAGGGAAATACATGCATATCCATCTTTTTTACTGCTTATCCTGGTCAGTGTCACAGGGCCTGGAACCTACCCCGAGCGCAATAGGACACAAGGCTAGGATCTCCCTGGATGGATAAATGTGCTTAGATGTGTTTAGTACAGTATATGCTTTTCTTGTTTTGTCCAGTTCATTTTGTGTTTAAATTCTAAAAAAAAAAAAAAACATATTTCAGTGTAATTATTTTATGGCCAGGAACCAAATAATTGGTTTTCCATTATTTCTTATGGGGAAAATTTGATCAGAACTCAAACTTTTTAGGATTCGGTCCAGAGTTCTGAACGGATTAATTTCGAGTTCTGAGGTACCACTGTACAATCATCCAACAAGGACAATTTACAGACACCAGTTAGCCTGATGGCATGGAGCAAATTGGACTACCAAGAGGAGACCAGTACACACACACAGGCAGGCAGTGGGACCTCAACCATCCATAATAATAATAATAATATAATGATAATAAATAAAGCCACAGGCAGAGATTATCGGGGTTCAAGCACTTTGGCCTAGTTAGAGACTTTGGCCACATTTAACATCAAACGTTCCATTAAAATGTCTGTAAAAAAATGCATATTAAATATGGAAGCACTTTGCTTATGTATAGCTTTATAATACATACATTAATGTATAAAGCCCTATGGACTATGGGTTCTATAGCGCTACCAAAAGCCACCCAGTGTCTTTTTTGCTGGCCTTAGTAGTGGAAGGAATATTGCACCGTTACACTAAATTTCAAGATTCTACATCATACACAAGGGTAATTATAGCCTGCTGAAATTAAACTGACTGCTGCCTGCCATGTTTGATTAGTAGATCAACTTTTATTATATGATACATTGGAACATCTGGCTCTGTACACACATAATAAATTTTATCTTTTTATGTCCAGTTTTCCAGGTAAAAGGCATTTTGAGTTATAGCGCCCCCTATTGGGAATTTTTTTAGGAAATTTGGAGAGTCACCTCGGAATGTGGCTGGGTTGGCCATCCGTCCTGGGTTGTTCCCCGCCTCATGCCCGTAGCTTCCGGGGTAGGCTCCGGACCCCCCGCGACCCAGAAGGATAAGGGGTTTGGAAAATGGATGGATGGACCTTGGAATGTCATACCAACTAGACATAGGATGTTTGGTGAGAACTGGATGTTCTGTTGATGAGAAATAGCTCATTAAGTGCAAATAGGCCACGCCCAAGAAATTCCGTGGTCTGTAGCATCGAGTCGATTTGCCCAATCAAAATCCTATAGCAACTTTCTGTCTGTATGGTCTTAAGATATTGTAGGTCACCCTATAATGCACTATAGATACCTTTATAATGCATTATAATGGTCATATAATGGTTATAAGAATCAAGGAATTAATGCATCATGAAGGTATTTATAGTGCATTATATATGAGAAGAGGACCAGGACTAATATATCAGCCATAGGGGGCACTGACAAAAAAGGTTTTAATATCATTGGTATATATGGAGGTCTGGAAGGACATGTAGAGGTTTTTTTCCCCTTCTGTACAATAAGCAAGACTTACATTAAGGGGAGGAGGCACACTTTATGTGTATATGGAATTTGAAATCCCAAACTCCTCGTTGTTAATGCAATTGTCCATCTTTGAAGCTAAAGGAGAATTGTTAAAATAATAGTAAATTGTCCTTTAGTTTTATAAAAAAGATCCATCAAATACTTTTCAAGTTATTGTCTTAGTAATAAAGGGCCAAAACTGCCCTCTTTTTGATATCGCTATGCGGTGCTGCTTCAATTTCGGGGTGCTCTATCTCAAAACTTAATTTTATTCTGCCCTCCTTACAATACCTCTGCAAAGTTTGAAAAAGATCCATCAAATGGTTATTGAGTTATCATCTTAACGGTATCAAATGTCAAAACTGCCTATTTTTTGGTTATCACTATACACTGCTGATTCACTTTTGGGGCTGTCTATCTTAGAGTTTAATCAGTTTGAATCCCTCACCCATACAATGCCTGTGCAAAATAAAAAAAGAACATTTTTTGAGTTATTGGCTGCAATGGTGTGGGTGTGGGACCGGTGCTAAAACCATATGTGTTCCATGAAGGCCGGTGAATAAAATAAATGAAAACAGATTTTGTGAAAACAAATAACACAACAGTCACTGTCATTTCTATCAATGCAATGCTTTGTTATTGTGATGGAGATAACAGCTTACAGTATTTCCTCTGTTTCCTTTCAGACAAAGAGTGGGGTTTACTTGCTGCAGGATGGTCACCAGGAGCTGTTCAATGTTCGACTGCACTTAGCTAAAGACATTCTGACTCTTCAAGAGCAAGACGTCATTTGTGTATCAGGCGAGCCATTCTATTCAAGCGTGAGTGATGTTTACTTTCTTGGCCCAATCAATACTCAGACTACATGTCTGCATATGACCTGCTGCTGCCCTTTGGTCTGTTGACTAATTTTCTATAACTCAGAAGTATCATGATACAGCATATGGCTAAAAGTGTGTGCACAACCGAGTTGGGGCCATTCTGGAATGCATTCATCAATTCCAGTCCAATTCAGGAAATGGAGCTGGAGTTGAAATTTAAATCTCCCTGAAATTCAAATTAAATTCCAATTCTGCTCCCCATAGTTTTTTTTTCCAATCCAGTTCCATTTCCTGATTTAGATTGGAATTGATGAATGCATTCCGGAATGGTGCAAACCCTGGCGCACACTCCTATTAATTAAAGGGATCGACTAATTAAACCCAGTGGCAGAACAACTGCACACAAGGACCCGGGGGCTAAACACCGATTGGGCCCCCCCTCCCCTCCCCCTCTCACGCAC
>JAODJU010000081.1:10214735-10230699 GCA_026776725.1 Gnathonemus echidnorhynchus
ACCGCCCCCCCCCCCCCCCCCCCCAAAAAAAAAGAGGCCGGCAGTTCCTGCCTTTTTTCGATTAAAAGCTACAGCGGGTTATACCAGAATTACCCAGAGCACGTCTGTGTTTTTTAAAGTATTGCCTTACTCCGCGCTCCCTTTCAAAGCCTGGCCAGGGACTGCAGTTACGGTGCTGATTTAATTACGACCTGCTTACTCCACATCCCACTCTGCTTTAAGTTTCCATTATTCAGTACCATAAATAGAGGGACATCATGGTTTGGGGGGTCCGTTCCGCTGCAGCTGATGTCTCTGCTCGCCTGGGTATACTGTGCAGTGTCTTGCGAAGTCCCACATTGAAATTCCCAAGGCTGTAGCACAGACGCGAAGGTCATGTTTCATCGCTGGATGCTCTTCTGCTGGATCTGTTCCTAAATAAACACATTATCCCTTTTAAAGAGATCGGCACGGAAACAGTCTGCACAGTGCACGGTCCACTGTAGGCTCTGCTGTACCCCACCAGCCCATGTCACTGGTGCCTCTGTTGACCACAGAAGTACTGATGCTCCACTGTTCTCCACATCTGGAGAATCCAGCCCTCGCATCTGTCCTGATGAAGCGGTCGGAAAGGACAGGAGGTGTGTGTTGCGCCACTGGGTGGCCACAAAGATCTCAGCAGGAAAGGTCTCTGGCAGTTTCCCATCTGCACTGCTGCCTCTCTATTATTCAGTAACTGCGGTGGTTCCATGACTATGGAACCCCTGCTAAAAGGGCCCTCTGCAATTAGGACATCAAAGGAAGGTTGGTGGGGCAAAGGCCAGGGCCAGCAGTGCTCTGACATCATCCTTTGTTGGAGATCTGGTATCATTAGGGAATTATAACTTTTCATAATGACGGATAATGTGAATCAGTGTGCAAGGCTTCTAGCACACAGGAGCAGTTTTAGAACCTGTGACCTTTAGGTCCCAGCCTTGTCCCAGTGTGTCCGTTGTTCTCCTAAGCACGTGTTGCTGGTCTTTCTTAGCATGCTAAGTCCAGTTTGTATTTGAGTTAGTTAGTCTCTATGACTGTAGTTCCCGGTTTAGCCAGTGAGTGTCGCTGGTCATCCCGTTATGTCCCCTGTGTTCCTCGCGGTTTACTGCCCCTCGTAGTCCTCACGGTTCCCCTTGCTTTGTAGGCCACCACACCACCGTATGACTGAATGGGCTGAGCGTGCGGCTGAGCCGTGCCACCCACACCGCTGTGAGTTCGAGGCTGGCTGGAGGCCCAGCCGGTGCCCTGTTTTGGTTCTATATCCTATAGTCCTTGTATCTCCTGTGTTCTTGGTAGCTCCTAATCCCTCGGGTCTGAGTGATTGGTAATGACACACACCTGTCCCTCGTTTACCCCTCTTTACCAGTGTATATATATGCCTGCCCATGCTCCTTTCCTCTGTGGGTTACCGAATGTGAGTCTATTGCCTGCCTGTGTTTCCTGTGAGATGTTCCCCGCTGCTAACCTGGTTCCACATCTGTGTGTTTACTCTACGTTTCCTAGTCTCAGTTATTGTGTTAGTGCTTGTCTTGCCTACCTGCCTTTGTCTAGAACCCCTCGCGGTCCCTTTGGTTTCTTGTTCTTTTGAGTGTAGTCCGTCTTAAAGTCACAAATGTAATGCAGGAACTGATGTACAAGTGCACAAATGTCTTAACAGGGGGGTCTTGAAACCCACTGCCCCAGAGCTATGAGGCAAGAATGCTGCTCTCTGAGCCATCTTGCTATTCTTTATAATATATAACGAAGTCTCAGTTCACTTTTATTGTGATGCAGTGTTTCATTGTTATGCTAGGCTAACAGTATTGAAAATATCTGACCTATGGCATAAAAGCGAACAGTGCAAAAGCATTTCAAGGTGAAATAAGCTTTATGAATAAAGTTATAGCAAATTTTCCATCAATATGTGCAGATGAAAACACACAACAAAGTTTTCAAAATCTCTCTGCTGTTTCGTTGTCATCACTTCTACCACAGGCCTTGATTTTGTCTGCAACACAACACACCAACTGTTCCTCTTTCCTAGCCTCAAGGTCCTCAATACATTTCGCAGATGTACTCTGAGATCTTATTTTCTCTGCGCAACAATGTCGATTACAGCTCAACAATACGTTTTCAGCGATTGATTTATAACGTCTTGTGTATAAGTAATGTCTTGATGACAGCATTGGTTTTGAAAAAGAATGGATGGAACAGGCACGTAGAAGAATGATTATCGGCGCACCATGAAAAGCCAAATTTTATAGTTTTGGTGTTTTTAAGAGACTGAGAAAGAGTAGTGTGCGAATGGAAACAGTGACATGTCCACGGAAGAGTGGAGATTGTGTACGGCGTGTGGTCAAACATATCTCCTCTTCCCTTGGCACGCCTGCATTTGGAAATGAAGCCTTTTACTGGGACAATAAAATGGTGGAAATTTACTGTTGTCTTCTCTCAGCTCTCAGCAGAGTAACTGGCTTAATGTACTTGCGGTTCGGCATGTGCGCCGACTGATACCGTCCTTCACGCATGTGACGCCTATCTGGACGTGGATTCGATGTAGCTCATTCGCCGTACTTTTCCAGGAATGCTAACCTCAGCACATCACTGTCTCACATTTTCCATTTTTGTTCCCTGCTCCTCTTGCAAACATTAGAGTTGCCCGTTGGGTTCTTCAGGAAGACGTCTTCGGCCAATTTTGTGGACTTCTTTGTCTTCCCTGGAGGTTGGGGGAGTAGATCTGTCCACAGGGTCGAGATGTATACCAGCTGGATGAAACGATATTTGGGGTCATGGCTGGGGGGGGGGGACTGGGGTTAAAATGTGTTTAGTCCTTTTGGGGCTAAATCAGTTTCATTAATGGCATTGGCTCTGACTTAAGGTTTTAATGAATCAGCAGCCTTTATTTAACCTAATGAGCTCGGTGGAAAACTGGCTTTTGTTAGTCTTCTGAAACAGATTCCGGTCTGCACACAAAAAGAAGGTGGTCTGAGATTTTTGTACCTTTACACGCTGAAGAATGTCACATTGGTACAGCTATCGTAGAATGTTTTTATAAGCATGCCACTGTTGGCCGTACATTAGGTGCGCTGACGCAGTTGGATAGACGTCCATGTCTGCCGATGACTTCTTAAGCCTGAGACGTCTAACACCCCCGTGTAAGAATTTTGCCAAAGTGGAGGACTCGCTTTAGACCTGCTCCGTGGAGCAGGTTGGGTTTCTCTTTGAGCACAAAAGGACGTCATAGATTTTGGAAAGGTGACCCATTGCTGGGGCATTACTCCACCAGCTGGTCGAGGAGCCGTGGAATGAAGCGGTCCGTGCTGAGGACCTGGAGTTGCTCAACCTGATGAAAAAAACACAAACATCAAGAGGAATGCCCCTCCAATGGCAGAAACACATTCGCATGCATCCAGTCCTCTGCTCTCATTTGTCCTTTCACTCTTACTGTAGAATGAAGTGTCGCACTGTCATATTCACACTATGAACTGAAAACATCTGTCGTAACATCTGGACATACATTTTGTGATACTACATACGCTTATATATGCATCGACATATGCTTTTGCGTTCATATCTTATCTCGCTGTTTGTCCATCTCTCGCAAGCATGGCTCAGACTCAGCATAACATTCATTTCCACACTTGCTTCCCAGCATACTGGAATTCCATTTTTTCCTGTTATTATTTCAAAGAATTTCATACCATGGGGTCCTACAGAGCGGCACCTGCCTCGCCTCGTGCGAATGCTATTTCTGATTTTCATCAAACAAATTGCCGATGAGGTAAAGCATCACGGTAGAACATTCGAAAGGCACACAAAGGCATTGCGCATAATTCTTTTAGTGTTGGGGGAAAAAATACCAAATACATCACGTCAAATCAAAGACAGTGCAGAAAGAACGTATTTGGGCTTCATTAATATGACAAATGGAACTGAAATAGCGCTTAAATGGAGGAAAATGCAGGTCGCTTGAATTTATTTTAACTGAGAGACGAGATGAAGTTTTTAAACATCCTGTTAACTTTCTGTACTATTCCTGTACTTAAGACTTGTTTCCATTGATCAGTTCCTCATTGTTATGCCAGTGTCCCTAATGGGTTCTTGGCCTCATGTATAGCAGCTCTATCTGCAAAACAAATTCATCTCCTTTTGAATGGATTTCCAGCTGACGGGATGCCTCAGTAATTCAGAGCCACCTGAAACCTTTAGCTGATAAGGAATAAAAGCAGAGCAAGACGACTGAGAATATTAGGGTAGGTTTAATGAACAAGGTACGAGAATTAGCAACATTTTTGACAAGTAATCTCTGTAGAAAGCATATTCAGGTTAAAATAAAAGGGACCAGCTTGCAGAGTGGATACCAAAGGAGATGGTCGCAGTCACGCTAAATCTGGGGTGTGCTTTCATGAGGAAAGAATAGGGAATTCTGGATGTTAGTTTTGTGGGTGTGTTTGTGGGGAGGGGGGATGCGGTTGATGTCGGGGGTAGCTGTGGGAGATGGATGATTTGATAGCTTCCCTGTGCAGTATTGTAAGCATCCATATTGGTTCTGGCTCAAACCAACTAAGATAAATATACAGTGGTAGAAAAAACCAGGAAATTATTAACAAACATGTCATAAAAATTGATGCTGACAGTAATCAAAGTATTAATTTCAGCTCCTGGCTGTCTTTAACAAAGAAATATAAACATGGTTAGTCCTGCACCCAACTGCGTCTCTAGCTGATAATACCTTCACAAAGCAGGAATATGAATGGGCTTTTTATTTTCAGGGCCGCAGACCTTCTTCTAATGAGACCTTGATGCCAAGATTGTATTCTGGATTTATCCTGAGAGAATCGATGATCAGCTTCTCCAGACGTTCCGGAATGTAAAGCCGTCACGATCTCGGCATCAGGCGCGGTGTGGCGGAGGTTTCGCGCGAGAACTGTGCACTATTTGGGGACGTTAACTGAAAAGAGAATTATGGGACACCCACAGCCACTGAAACAGATCAAAGGCAGAATTTGAGGAGGAGGGGTGAACAACCCTGAGCCTGAAAATTTAAGGGGGGGGGGGGGGTCATAAAATGGACTTTGTATTTTTTTCTATCAAATATCCACTCCAAACCATTTATATAACAGTTTTGGTAAAAAATCTTAAATTTGGCCGATCTATCAGCTGGCCCAATGCCCCCATCCACCAATCGGTGCATTTTACCCACAGCACCCCCCCCCATAGGTAAGTATTAGCACTGGCACCCTGCACTTTGATTAGCATATTATTGATGTTCCATCGTTTTTAGCTCGTTCCTCTTTCAGCTCCAATAAAACAGCTCAAATAGCCCACTTAGGGGGCCCCTACCCATGTCAGCCTCGGGCCCCCAGGGAGGTCAGTCATTGCTCTTTTAATTTGGATTTTCTAGAGTCATGTCTAGCGTTGTGGAATCCTGCTTTGGCTTCTTGATTAAAGTTCAGATGGATTACTTTTTTAATTCCAGTTAGTTTGTACTTCAGATATCACATGATTTGATCTTACAAGGAATTGTACACAGCAATTTAACTGGCAGTATGTCCAAGAATTTAGTTCAGTTCACAGCATCATTCAAAAGTCTTCATGCAATCCATCCTCTAAATTATTATAGATTTCTACAAAGCCCAATGAAAAGTTCTGACCATATAAATGATTGATTCAAGAATGAATATTCTTAAATTTAAGGCGAAAATGTAGAAATCTGGTTTTGTTCACTTAAAAGCAATGAATGATTATCAGGGGCTTTCTGATGCAATACTTAAAAGAGCAAAAGTTGTTTAATTTTATATGTGTGTATGCGGGTTTTCGCTGCAACTCCCTAATTAGATTACTAATTAGAGGCCTGATTGGCTGAAGAGTCCTCACACCTGGGTTTGAACAGCTGACCTACAGGTTACCCCAAAAACCTGCATACACACCGGCCCCTTGCGGGTAAGATTGGCCACCCCTGACATAGAGACAGACTGTTGGTGCTGTGTCATACACTCACTCACTTTTCACTGTAATATACAGTGGGTTTGTGTATTTCATATGCATGTTTAAATAGGCTGAAAATCAAACACTCATCTCCGCAGCGCCGGCCTGATAATACACAGACATAAAAAGAGCTTGCAAATTTGATTTCCCACTCCTAAAATTATATAATTTAGTATTTCACAGCACGGCCATTGACAGAGTTGTGATAAAAAGGAACAGTAACAGAGCTGCCTTAATAGCAGACGGGTGTTAATAGAATTATTGTCCGCGTCTGCAGCAGTAAATATAAACAGAGGCAGGACCACAAAGAAAGGGAGAAGGAGCTGTTCCTCTTTCCAGAAATCTTTTATAATCGTCTGCTGTGGGGGGGGGGGGGGGGATTTCCTTATTTGGACTACAAAAAAAAAATCTTCCTGGAAATTTCCCTCTGTGAAATGACACATGGTAACATGAGATGTTTGGCTCATCTCTTTCTTAAAATGAAGCACTCTGGGGACACTGTAAACACAGATAAGAAGAAAAGTCTTGAAAGCTCTCTTTTAATATATATGTATATATAGATGTTATATAATGTTAATTACCTTTTGATGATTTTTCATGCTTTCTGCCTCATTTTACAGCCATTAATGCTTGAGTAAAGGTGGTATTCAGGGTTTACACCTACAGTATCTGCAGTTTTTTATTTATTTTTTTATATACATTATATTTTATTTTACTTGAAATAACAGACCTGGAGCTGTAGGTGTTTGTGATGCCAGAGCTCAGCGCACTCGTTTTAAGGCGGTTCGACCCACACAGTTGGATAAACCAAATGACGCATCTTTTTTATGTAACCTTGCTTTTATCAAAAATGATTCTTTAATTTCACCCATTTATGCAGCTGAATGTTTCACTGAATAAATTCACAATGATGACTTTGCAAGAACCTTAACTGCCATTATAGCTGCTGCCCTGTCAGTAAAATGCAGATACGGTTCTGTTTTGCCCGCCCCCCCTCCAAATTTCTGACAGTTTCCCTTATAATTCACCATATTCATAAATCGGTAGGTGTACAGTACCAGTCAAAAGTCTCCGTACTCTTGCTGAAAACCATTTTTTTCATTATATTATACATGTATGTTTTTCTTTAGAAACCTGAAAATTAGTTAACAAAAAAAAAGCATACAATTATATATAACTGAACAAGAAGAATCAAATCTGTGTTCAAGAACTTTTCAAGTTGTCTTTAAATCTTGGATTCCTTAAAGATGGCACCATTTTCATTATTCGGTTAAGAAGCTTACGCAAGAAATCAGCTGTAGATGCAGACAGGAAGTGTCTCCCCAGCTTGTGACTCCCAGTGAGGCGATGTACTGGTGGATACTTTTTTTCAAACCTCCACTTCATTGCATACCCCGGCTCTGGGATTCTGGACTAAAGACTGGACAGGCCAGGTTATTAAATTGAGTTCCCTTTCACTATTCTTCCACTACGGGTATTTCTTGCATTATTCTGAGGTCTGATCCCCGTGCTGAAGAATGATGAAACAGCTGTAATCCTGGTGGGACGGCGTGTCTTTGAAGTATGCCATGCTGGTTAAAACGGCCATGAATTTGGCAGAGATTGCCAAATATCGTCACCGGCAAAGTAAGCTCGGATCATGAGATGGTCTCCCCAGGCTTCAGAACCATACATACCTCCAGCCCCATTTCTGAGGGGCGGAGCTCAGGAGAGCCCAGCTTACTCTGGGCCCAGCCTGAGGCCAACATAAAGCAAGTAATGGAAATATTTGTAATACAGACGCAATTATAATGAAGAATAAACAGTCTGCAGTGTGACCTTTCTGGACTATCAGGGCTAGCTAGCGGCAAACAGTAACGTGGCCTTGCAGTATACGTTAGCCTAGGCTACGTGACCACATGTCCGAGGCAGGATTTCGATTAAGGGCATTTCCATTATATATTTTGTAGTGGTGTAATGGTACACGGAACTCACAGCTTGGTTCAAACCTTGGTTTTGGGATCACGGGTCAGTGCAATATCAGTACAGCATGGAAAGCAAAATTTGCTTTGAAGTGATTTATTATTAAAAACTGCAAACACAATATCCAAATGCAGTGTGTCTGTCGATGTCTGCAGAACAAAACCTAAGAAAAAAATAATTATGTAATATACATGTATAATTATATATATATATAGATAGAGAGAGAGAGAGAGAGAGAGAGAGAGAGAAAACTATAATACCATACTGTAAAAATAATACATAACTAAATCTTTGTCACCGAGTATGGCGGAATATCTTTATATCTTTAACGCATGTCTAAACACCTCTGTAGCCTGTAGCTATTTTTCACCCCAGTCTGACTTTCCCAGTGAAATTGCCTTAAATGCCACTGGGAGTATTGCTTGTTTCTGCTTTGCTCTGGTCGTACACACATTCATACGATGTTGTCTCAAATGAGTTAGCATGTTTGCTTGTGTTTCCAGTTAAACGCCTGAATTCAGTATCACAGAGCCGACAGGCAGCCTTAACTACTCTTTCAGGGATCAGCTACTTTTTCCGGTGTTGGTGTCATTTATTGGGGAAGCAGAATGTTCCCAAACTGCCGATCATGACCTACTGTAACAAACATTAGCCGTAACCAACTCATAGCCACAGTTAGCATAATGTTTCCATGTCGAACATCTCCTTGTGAATTTAGGTTCCGCTCATGTCAATAAATTGATTGTTTCGTTGTGCATACAGGACTGAAAAAAATTATGTACTAAACAACATGCGGTAAAAATACGGCTAATAACTGAACTGTTTCAGCCCTAATATTTAGCCAAAACGACATATTCAGATAAAATGTAGCTGTATAAAATCACTGAAAAAAATATTAAATGACATTATTATTTAGCCCATCATTATCCTTGCAAGTTCCTCTTTTGTCCCCCCCCCCCCCAGATGGCAGCTGTGCCAGTTGCACTGCTCTATAGATAGGTCTCCATCCCTACGTAATTCATGCACTAATCCCTAATAATACAAGTGTATACAACTTGAAGCATTGATAATTAACATTTCAAGCAAGTCTACTGATCTTCACTGGTACTGTATATAAGTGATACCTCTGCTTTGGACTGCTAACTCTTAATTTGCTGTGAGTTATAAATTCTTTAGGACTGAACTCATTTAAATTCTCTGTGTGAGTTTCTTTTTTTAAGTGAAAAGGCTTTTCATTCACCCCGGGGAGGAACTGTAAATGGCTGAACCTCGTGGCTCCTCTAGCCAGGCCAAGTTAGCTACGCACTCCGTAATTTGAGTGGCATTATCATGGCGAATCGTACAACAAAGCATCTCCACGGTAACCTTTAAAAGCACAAAAACCTCTGGCATTTACGTAACGGGCCTCCTGGGCTCGGTGCACTCTCACCCACCTGAAAACGTCGACCTAAGGGGAGAAGTATCCTCATCGTCTTCTTTAAGACCATTCCGATCACTCAGACGGCACGTGTTCATGACGACTGCGCGCGTTTGGCGAACAGGGAAAGAAAGAATGGGAAAGTTTCGCAAAACTAAGTCCCTGAAATACACTTGTATTATTTGGGTTCCTCTGAGCGAAGAGTGGTTTTGATTAAACAGTGGCACACAGTAAACGACAAACCGGTACAGTGGAATCCGTTTATAGTGATCACATCTCTCTGGGTGAAATTGATCGCTATAAGTGGATGATCATTATAACTGATTTTTCTTTTCTTTTTCTCTATGTGTCAGGCAGATTTCCATCTCATTGACATTTCTATATTCATTAAATGAATATAAGGTAATAGAATGGACAGCGTCGATATTTACAGAATTTTATTGACTCTTTCGAAATACAGTACAGTTGTGTCAAATTATTTTCAAATTACAGTATTGTACAGATTAAATTACTCAATTATGTTTAATTCAAATACGTTATAATACTGTTTCGTTTCAGTCCGCCTCTCGTCATTCGACACTGCCACGATTCCTGGGTCACCTCGGTACTTCAAAACAGCACGATATTGTACAAAAAATATAGCTTATTGTAGTTTTGCCGTTTTTCTGGGGGTTTATCATAATCTTTGATTAGTCTATATTTGTCATAGAGAGAAAATGACTTTCTTTTTCCTGTCATCTTTTCTGTGCACGCAGCATTAACCTCAGGTAGCTAGCCAGAAGCAGATGGGTTAGCGCAAGGCAAAGTAGGCTTATCAAAGTAAAGTAAAGTAAAAATTACTTTAAAGTAAAAGAATTACTGGAATTTTACTTTCCTAACTTGATTACTATAAGCAAATTATTTAAACAGTATTTGTATAGGAATGATTCTGTCCCAAGATTTTTGATCTATATAAGCGGTTGATCTCTATAAGCATTTGCCACTATGTTAAATTCAATTACTAATTCAAATTAAAAAATGTGTGTGAAGCCAGACGTTTGAGTATAATTGACAGAGACCTTTGTTGACTCATGCATAATTATATAAGGCTATTGGAAAAGGTGTGACTTCCTAGTCTATTTTTGATTCGCTTACTTTTGGACCACTACATGTACATTTCACATATTACTGCTAGTGTTTTAATGAAATATGTTATAAAAGTATTTTAAAACGACACACACATATATATATATATATATATATATATATATATATATATATAGAGAGAGAGAGAGAGAGAGAGAGCAACAATCCATCGCTGATTTATTATTGTCTTTTTTTGTCTTTTTTGTTATATTTGCTTTTCATATCAAACATATGGATACAACCGCTTCCACCAAATTCATTTTTTTAACATGATTAATAATGTAGGGGATTTTTTTTTTCTTTTAGTCTCATATAAGTTTTGCCCTAAAGCCATACAAAAATTTGTGCATTGTCTCGGGAATGTAATATATTCACATTGACATATTTTATTTGTGTCTGGACAGTTTGTGGGAAAACTGAATAATTTATGGCAGTAGCTTAATGTGGGGAGATGATAGGAGTTACTGCTCTACTCATCCATCCAGCTGCATTTTGAAGCCCTTTCCAGAGGTGTGCTCCTGTAATTTCTAGTAAACATGTCACTCATGCCCGTGTCCAAATTTACCTAACAGAACATTTTAGATGTTTGCAAAAAAGAAAAATTGACCTGAAACCACCGTCTTAATGTGAGTCCTTCAGAAAAAAGATCCACTTATGTTTGTGTCTCTGTTGTGCAGATTGAACATAATTTTAATATATTTATTTGTATTTGGTAATTCTTAATAATTCATTCTTTTTTTTCTTCCAGGAAAGAACAGTGACAATCAGAAGACAGACAATTGGAGGATTTGGCTTAAGTATTAAGGTGGATCTTGCTGTAAAACATCGCACTCTTTACATGAACCTAATTCTCCCTCTTCTGACCTTACCCAGTCTTCTTGACATCGCATGCCTGTGTCCATGTGCCAAAAGGCTTTCATTCTCGTCCTCATTAGAATTAGAATTTAGTGATCAGTGGTCATTGTCAACACACCACAGCACACAGTGCGCAACAACGAAATGTGACCTCTGCATTTGACCCATACGTGACTTTCGTGACATAGCAGGGGGCAGCTAATTCAGCGCCCGGGGAGCAGTGCTTGGGGGCAGTACCTCGCTCAGGGTTATCCGTGTTGAGTGTTTTGAGGTGGAGATAGATTGGGATACACGATCCTGAGTATCCTCTCGTTTGCGCTTTCATTAATCACATGTTCCACCCCCCAGCTGCCAGCACTCTGTCTCTCTCGGCCTTCAGCGGGATGCAAAAGATGCTTCTGCACGCAAAACAGCCCCTAGAAACACCGCATGCCCCTATTCGCGCGAGACTGTGTCCTAAACTTGATTTAGAGACCCCTTAAATGGTGAATCTGAATATACGGTTAAAGGAGCAAAGGGTTTTGCAGAACCAGTATTAGCGTGAGGATAGCTGTAGCAACTAGGGGTCAAAGGTCATTTTGTAGAAGATGCGCAAACACGAAAATGAATGAATCGATGAATGAATGAATTTGAAAAACAAAAAATGGCAGATGTGGTGTCACTAAAGCCACGGGGTGTAAGAGAGCGTGATACAAATACAAGTATAAGTGGTTTATTGAGCAATACATGAGGAGACTAAGACGATTGAGGAAACGAGGAGGACACCATGAAAGACAAAATTTAAAAAGTAATCCTCGAGTTAAAAAATCGTGTTACCCACTTGTATATTGTGTGGTGGTTTGCAAACAACTTAAATTATTAAATTAAATTAATCTTGCTTAGTTCGATTTTGTGATGAACTGTAGCAAATACCTAACTAGGACAGTTTATTTGGAGTCTAAAGAATGTCCTCGGGGTGGTGTAGTGGTTGCCACTGTCACTGCGCACCCCTGAGTCCCGGGTTCGAATTGCTGCTGTGGCTCTGGGTGTGGAGTTGATGTGTCCTCCTATATTGTTCAGGGGTTCTTGCCAAGTACTCTGGTTTCCACCTACAGTCCAAAAACCTGTTACGGAGTTTAAGCCTCCTGGGTTGTTTCCTGCCTTGTCCCCCGGATAGGCTCTGGACTCCCCCATGACCCTGCACAGGACAGAAAATGGATGGATGGATGGATGGATGGATGGATGGAAAAAAAAGTCCACTTTATGATCTGAACTGTGATCCCCATATCCCACGATTGTTCAATCCACGGTCCTCAAGTTCCGTGCACTGTTGATTTTCCGGCCTTCCTTTACCTGTGAGCCAGGTGTGAAGCCTCTGGCCAATCAGAATCAGTGATTATTAAACTGAAAACCTGGGAGAACTGAAAACAAGGCCTGGATTTGGAATCGAGGTCCAGATTTGAAGAGCCCTGATATTTCCTATTAGCAGCTACCAGGCAGACAGGATTGCATGATGAATGCCGCAGATGATCTTTCTGGCAGCTTCAGCATCATCTGGATGGCACCCTGGCTGTTGGCAGATGTTGCCACTGTCTGGTTGCCTACTGTGGAGCTGCCTGGTGATATTATTGTCTGGGTGGCTGGCTATCAGGTTACTGGCGTTGGTGGGGCTGTGTGCTTGACTCTGGTTTCTCTCATCTCACTTCCACTCCTTCAAAGGCTGGTCCACCAGCCAGACTGGCCTAGATACTACGCAGGGAAAGGTTCTCCGTAAACCTTAGTGCAGTATCAGCCACAAACTGCGATGGGGCTTCTTTCCACCTCATTAGATTCCCATTGAACTGCTTCCATGTTCATCTCCACCTACTCCAGCAGAGGTGGTGAGGCAGGTTGCTCTCCTGCACACTGGTATTAATCACAGCTGCTCAGCATGTCTTAAGGCGGAACAGGAACCGCCATTTTAATACTGTACAGCCAATGATTAGATATGGCATCTGTTAGACCTCATTGCAGTATGGTAGTCCCTACTCCCAGGGGGAGGTGATGTTGAATCAAATATGGCTTGGAATGCAGGTGGCATGCCATTTTAGTTTTTTTTTTTTTCCTTTTCATAAATGGGCAGAATGTAACTAAACCAAGAAGATTTAGCTCATTGAGGAGTCTTAAGAGCTTCCATGAAAGATCACTTACATTGCAAATGAGTTTAGAATTGGAGAACGGTTGAGGTTTCCAGTGACTCAAGTGTCACGCAGAGCTGGGTAATTCAGGTCCAGAGAGTAAAAGTCCGGACCTGGATTTCGTTTCAACCAACTCTGGTACCACAGTATTTTCTCTGTGTACCTCAGGATGGGAGAATTATTATTATTATTATTTGTTAAATTATAAATAACATACCTCTATCCTGTGATGCTATTCTTGCTTACCCTGAATTCCTTCAGTAAAATAAATGAGTAAATTCATATTTATAAATTAGAAAAGAGGTGCATTATTTGATAATATTAGAAGTCTTGTGTGCCACTTCTGTGATTCCCGAGGGACCATGTTCTGTCAGTACAGTATTATCTGCAGTGTGCAGTCTTTACTTATTTACTGTTCAAATAATTGATTATTCTATCCAGAAATGAGGGCTTTTGTATTTAGCTACCAAAATACAGAGATTTATCAGTCCAGTTAAATAACTATTTTATTTCAGCTATAGTCATTTACAGAGAGCATGCTCAGGGATTTAGCTTTTCTAGTATCTGTCTAATTATTTTAAGAGTCCTGGAGCACCATTGGCACCATTGATATAAATTACACACCTTCTGCCTTCGTCCTCCAGGGCGGCGCTGAGCACAATATCCCAGTGGTGATATCCAAGATTTCCAAAGAGCAAAAAGGTCAGCATCGTGCCTTTTCATCATCTTCTTCTTCTTCACTTTGGGGGTTTGCCACGTCTCATATTTTGGTGATCTCCCTGCAGCTGAATTATCGGGATTGCTGTTCATTGGCGACGGTATCCTTCAGGTGAGCACCCGATGGTCTTATTTTATAACCGCAATGTCAGTGACGTCACATTTGTCAAAACATCTGAAGCTACGTCTAACATTAGAGGACCAATCATTATTTACTGTTGTATGCTGCTGCAATATAATATAATTACAATATAATTATTGTTTTTTATCTGTCTAATGTTTTTTTTTAGATAAATGGAATAAATGTGAGAAGTTACCGACATGAAGAAGTGGTAAGTTGTTTTTTACTTTTAACATTTTAGTTCACACCTTTGACTTGAGATGCATTTTGAACAAATCAATAAACAGACTTAATTAGTCAGCTATTTAATTGAAAAAAATTATCCTCAGTAAATACTAATTAAGAGGCCTTTGTTGAAAAAATTATTGCAAGGCAGAGCTGCTGATGAATTTGGGGAAAATGCCATTTTGTGTCTTTCGTATCTAGAATTAGGTGGAGCATTTTTTCAGATTTAATGGGGTTTCATAATGCAATCAACGTTTGCTGTTGCAGAACCAATTAAGGATAAAACAAACATCTAAATTTTACATAATTGTCGATAACATTTGAACAGTACCTGCAGAGAAATTAAGCGACAGGGAAATTGTGTATGTTAAAGTATGATCAGTGGAGGTAGATTATTTTGTTTCAGATTTTCTTGAACAAGCTCTCTGACGTTAAAAATAACAGATTTTTCCCTTGACTTCAATGCTTCTAGATAATCTTGACATTTATAAATAATTGGCATGAATGTAGTTAATTAGCCAGTAGCATTTCTGTTGCAAAGTCAAATATTATTAAGCACTTGATCCAAAAGCTGCCCCTAGCATATGTTATACATATGCACTAAGATATAAATGCAAAACTTTAGATTGTTAAAATGACAAGCACAGAATATATAACATGCCTAATGCTTGTTATTAATGCCTCTTAGATTCCCGTTAATGCATCTCAGTATAAAAATGCTGACCTTCCTCTGTAAGTAATGCTTAATCACATTTAATTAAACGGTATATCAAATGATACACAGTGTCCAGTTGATAAGCATTTGCCATGTAGATATAAAACAAGACTGGCCTGTATCCATTCAGTCTCGGTGGGTTTTCAGAACTTCTGCATGCTGGTTGTTTGTGTTGGCTCTCCCTCTGAGGTGACAGTCTGTTCAGAGGAAGAACGTGCTGGAAGGACTGGGAATTAGAAACATCAAAATAATGAGGATTTCCCAGTATCAAAATGACTACATGACTTGGTAGGCAGATTGATGTGCCCCTTTGTCATTCCTGGGGCATGTAACCGCTGTCATGTTCTGTTAAATATATGAGAGAACCGTTATAATGTTACATTGTTTAAATTGTTTAGATATTTGAATTTGGGGGGGGGGTGATTTCCACTGTCACATCATACCTCTGAGACCAGGGTTCGAGTCTCTGCCGTGGCTCCATGTGTGTGGAGTTTTCATGTCCTCCGCATGTCATCATGGGGATTCCCCCCCCCCAGTCCAAAAACATGCTGAGGTTAATTGGAGTTACCAAATTACCCATAGATGTGTGTCTGTGAGTGAGTGTGCCCTGTGATGGGTTGGCGCCCCATCCTGGGTTGTTCCCCGCCTTGTGCCCTGCGATGGGTTGGCGCCCCATCCTGGGTTGTTCC
>JAODJU010000081.1:10230799-10252988 GCA_026776725.1 Gnathonemus echidnorhynchus
GTTGGTGCCCCATCCTGGGTTGTTCCCCGCCTTGTGCCCTGTGATGGGTTGGTGCCCCATCCTGGGTTGTTCCCTGCCTTGCACCTGTAGCCTCCAGGATAGGCTCCAAACCCCCATGACCCTGAATTGGGCACGTGCTTTCAGAAGATGGATATTTTGAATCTCAAATTGCATTACAAACATAGGAGATTCTGTGGTAGGATATTGCTAGACATCACTTTTACTTGTGGAACTGAATCAACCTGTAGAGAAATAGTGTCACTATTTATTTTCAGAATAACAAACATACATTGAAATTTTAAACAATTTCATTTCTAATTTACAAATCACATAAATAAAAGAGCACTCTGGAGAATATATTGTATTACAATATTGCTGTAATATTGTTATTCTTCGATATTGCTACAAATTGCTACTGAAAAAGAAAACAAAAAAATAGAACAAATAATGTATCAATAGCTGTCAAATTATCTCACCTGTTAATTTAGGCCATTTTTAAAAACATAATTAATGCATGATCTTGTCTTTGCCTCTATATTTGGTAAAATATGCCAGGTTGCTGAATATAAGCTTAATGTTTGCATATGGATATAATGAATGTGACTCAGCTCATTGCATTGGCATCTGGCTGATAAAGGTACTTTTCATATTCAAAGGATGCTGATTAAGAAGAAAGAAAAAAACACTTTTTTCACCCACACTAAAATGGGCAATTAATTGCAGCCCTAACCCTCAATACACAGCACCCATGCCAGCCCAGGTGGGATCAAGACTTGCAGAATTTCTCCTCCTGATGTGCCTGCTGTCAGCCGCTCACTTATTTTGGCTCCACCGGCTGTATCGGGCAACGCTTGGACGGGAAAGCCGTCAGCTTGCTTCCACTACCAGCTCAGTAGGTGCCCAGCTGACAGTAAACGTCACTCCAGAGCGGCGAGACAGAAAGGAATCCAGCTACCGAGCAGAACTCAAGCCAATTCGTTTTCTCGGAGTCTCTCCCCGTAGACAGATAGCGGGCTGTGGCAGGAATCGAACCAGGGTCCCCATCGTAGAATATGTGAAAAGGGCCACATTTGCCACCACTTGGATCATGCATTCCTGTGGGGCCCCTCTGATCTGGGGGCCCTCTGTTGGCCACAAACAGTCACTGCAGTGAATATTAAATAATCGCGTTCCTTATCTACAAGATGTCGTTCGCATGCATGTTCTGCTAACCATCTAGCTAGCTAGGACCTCCTCACTCCGCTAACTAGCTATTTATTTAGTCTTTGGTGGGGGAGGGGTGTGACTTTTTGAGTGGGGCCGCAGAAACTTCCCCAAGAAACGGGAAGCCCTATGACAGAGACGTTGACATCTTTCCATGAATGAACCTGCAAGGCTGATTGGATGCGGCTGTCCTGTTCTCCGTTCATTGATGTCAGTCTAGGAATTGCATGACTGTCACATGATATTGAAGGTAATGCTTGTTTAATTACGTTGTCTCAGACAGGCTGAGAAACAGATTAGTTGGATAAGAATGAAAAAGTGGTTCTTCATTGGTGCACTTTACCCGTCATTTTCATTTATATTCCAAGAGAGAACCTGAGCTTGCAATTTAATTTACTTTAGATGTAAATAAAATGTTATTAAGCATCCCCTAACATCATTCCGTTTTATAAGGTCAATAAATTCAGACAGATGCTTGAGGACAGGTTTAAAGTTAAGGTTTAAAGTTAAGGTTTAAAGTTAAGGTTTAAAGTTAAGGTTTAAAGTTGAGCTTTGTTTGGAGTCTGAGGCTAAACTCTTATTACCAATAATTTGGTAATTACCCATGACTCCCTGTTTTTCGTAACTTGTCAATTATTGAATAGATTCCCTAATGAAATTAACTAAATAACTGCATTCAATAAAGCATAAATGCTCATTGTTTGCATTGAATTATGAATTTGGAAACTGCAGGAAATTTTACAAAGATTAGATATTAATTTTGAATCTGACATTGTCCTCAAATATTAAATTCATAGGCATAATAGTACCTAAGTAGGTGATGACAAAGATGCAGGGTTTGAAGTTTATGTCTGGTCTGAAATCTTTGTGTTCAGTGTTCATCTTGTGATCATGTGGGCTTTCTGGATAAATCCCCATGATACAACAAAAAACATTCAGGTGGATTGGTGACAAAATATTTAAATGTTTGTATGTGTCAATGACAGTTATTTCATACAGTATGATGACTGATACTGGATGATGTCAAGCTTAGTTGAGTGATGTCGGGTAAATTTTTAAGGTTGCCAGATATTACATGTATGTTGCAAGCGACACGTCATCGTGGCGTGATGTCAGGAGTAGGTATGATGTGCACAGTGGTGTCTCTGCCACGCCAGCGCCCTGAGCGAAATCTGAGCCAGCTGTTCAGATGTACAGGCGTGCAGCTGTGCGGGGGCCCCGTGGCGCCCCTTGAACGGTGATACCTGGGGCAAATGCCCGTCCTGCCCTTTCTGGGATCCACCCACAGACACACACCTGAAGCTTTCGACACATTCAGTGTGGTTTTACACAAGGGCCAATCTCAATTCCCCCAAGCACTGGGGTCGGTTCTGCTTGTGGGTTATAAATTGAATCTGGGCCTTTTTATACCTGTACATATGAGAATCTCTCTCCACTTTTAATGTATGACAGTTCCACTATCCAAGGATGAACTGTTATCAACTGATACAGTCTATATTGCAGCATTTAATATTGCATATATTTCTTTAGATTCTCTAAGAATGTCAATATTCTGAGCATTTTTTCACCATGAAAGTCTCATGCTGTTGAAGTGGTGAGTGCACAGACACTGTCCCATACAGCTCCTTGTATAATTTCTCAAATAGTAAATGAATATTTCAGTATTGCAGCCACATAAAATCCAGAAGGAAGATGAGATTCATAACCTCTAATGACATTATGAAATGGATGATTATTAGTATTGTGAGGTAATGACCAGTGTTGTTCAGTACTAATAGGAAAGTCATTTTTACCTTGTCTCGCTGACCGGTCAATAGCCTAGTCAATGTCTTGTACAATGAAGTTGGTAATAGTGTGTGTGTGTGTGTGTGTATAATGTTTAAACAGCTGCTGGTGTTGATGAGCGTTCATTAACTTCTAGCTAATTGTTCTGCACAACACAGAAAGCAGCCAGGAAAGTGTTTAGCAGGCACCAGCGTCTGTGTCAGTTGAACATGCTTAACACTATTTGCTGAATGAGATTAACACTGTGAGAAATGTTTACCAGTCAGAACTGGTTCCAGGTGTAAACCATCCCGGCCTTTCTGTGAGAGTGTGTGGAGTTGTATTTCCTTATTGCTTTAGGTGAATACAGTCAGCTCAATATCATCAAAGAAAAAATATATTGCATTAATTTTTCTCTTTTTGTATGTTATATCCTGTCATGCCCTTGGGGCAGTGTGTGGCTCTCTGGGCTGCGACTCTGTGCTTGTGATTGAAAGGTCACCTGTTCATATCTTCATGTCCTGTGGCCGACAGTGATGCCACCGTCGGGCCCTCGAGCGAAGCCCTTAACCCCAGCTGGCCCCCAACCCCCCCGCAGGGTCTCTCTGACCTGTATGAGTGCCTGTGTGTCTCATGGAGGACAAGACGGGATGCGCAAAAACACAATTTTCCCGCAGGGCTCAATAAAGTGTGACTATCGGTTGTCACTATTCTGTCAGGATACTGCTGTAGCTGTGTTCATTCACTGTCACATATTTATCAGAAATGAATAAGAAATAAGGGTGTACAGCCTATGAAGGTGTGCCCCCCCCCTTCATCTTAAATGATATGAGGGTGTTTTTACACTGGACAGCATCGATCATTGTGCATTGTGAGGAAACCCGTTCTAGCTGTGATGTTGCTGAGAAACAGCACATGCCAAGTCATATAATGGAGAGTCGGTATAATATATCTAATATGTACTATATATATATATATGTAACCTCCTGAGACCCCACCCCTTCATTTATGTCCATTGTAGTGGACATTTTATTTTTGCATCTATCGTTTCACTGATGTTAGGAAACGTATTTATTCCTGTTGTGCACTAAAGAGGACATGTGTGAAATTAAAAATAAAAATAAACTTGAAAAAATCTAAATTGTAAGATGTCTTATTTCCTCCAAAGACAAATAGCCTATAATTGAAAGAGACTTTTTCCCTTGGGTCTCAGGAGGATATATATATATATATATATATGCTGATTTTTTATTCTTGTTCAGCGTAGGAAATTTGAGTGAACTATAAATGAAAATATAAGTCAAATAAGAAGTGTTTCCTATTTAACATGGAAAGATTATTTTATAGTACATGCCTGACATCCTATTAACTTGGTGTGGTGATGGCAAATAGTCAAATTCTGGGCTCTCATTTAACATTAAATGCACTGCTTAACTTTCATCCCGTGAAACACAGCAGTATGTAATGTCCTCAGATTTTCCCTGCTGTTATAACTGCTAGAGGAGGTTACTTTGATGAATCAGAAATATGACATTTTCTTGCTCATAAAGGCACTGAAATGGTGAACATATTGTTATCAAAGAATATTCAGTGTATTTTTAGTAAATGCTAAGTGAGTAACGCGCAAATGTAGAAAATCTCAGTGTGTGCAAAACTCACTGGTAGTGTATATACAATATATACATTATATATACAATATATATATTATGGAGAGTCGGCTCATAAGGGTATTGCAAGTTAAAATTCACTAAAATATAGCTGAGTGTATATGCTCATTTTTATGGAGTTATAGAGGATTAATAAAGCTCTTGCAGAAAAATCCACAAAATAATTAAATGCAGAGAGACTGTCAAAGGTAAAGTTATAATCTGCCCAGATATTAATCATACCTCACTGCCCATTTATATCATACAGGAGTGATTATTTACGTTTAACCTCAGCAGAAGAAGCATTTAAAAGATAATGATCTATTTGTTCAACTATGTAACAGAGGTAGCTAGTGCATGTTAAAGATGTTTAGCATAACGCCAAGCATACTAATTACATGGAGCATTGTATCTCAACATCCTTTCAAGATCAAGTACTTCATGGGCCAACAATGTCCAGCTCTGTGCTGACTGTTATGCTTTGAGGTGCATTGAACATTTCCCTGGAGTGTGGATCACACGTGCATATAAATGAGCTTGAGAAGAACATTCAAATTGTATTAGCGTAGAAGTGCAGAGGAACTGGGCTATGCTTAATTCATCCGTAATCACTATCAGTGTAAGGTCTGAGACAGATACGAAGCCGGATGATCATAGGTAAATTATGAAACTGACGAGCACTGATAGGAGATGTGAACTTTGGCGTTTTAGCATAAGCATATTAGCTCATCACCAATTGAAGATGTGGACATTTGTGCTATCGTACAAATTTACCGACTCATCACTTATGCAGCTCTTACGTAAAATTGCGTGACTTATAAATGGCACTTCAAGCGCTGCTGTGTACTACAGGTCTAAAATGAATTCCTAATTTTTCAAATATTTGAAAATACGTGACGTCCCCTCACGTCGCTGTTAAAAGGGCATTTCACAATTGTCACGTAGGTCCCTAGTGTCTAGCGGATGGGTGTCCAGCGAAGGGACAGGCATTTAGTATATTCATATATCACGTAAGAATTGTCAGTCACCCCCTGGATGACACATTGATTGTTTTCAGAGGGAATGCTGAATGTAACAGTGGAAAAGTGTAAATGAAAGCATACTTAATGTTAATACGCCATGTACATTAACATGATGTATTTTGTTTCAAGGTTCAGGTCTTGAGAAACGCTGGGGAGGAAGTGACGTTGACCGTCTCCTTCTTGAAAAAGACTCCGGCCTTCCTGAAACTGCCGCTCTGTGAAGATTGCACATGTATGTTATTGGCTCGTCAGCTAGCGCTAGCAGCAGTTAGCATGCGGTTACAAGAGTATAGAGAATGAGACAGCGTGCACTTCAGAAAACATATAAGGATGGCAGTCCACAGCCATGCTAACTGAATTTTCATCAGACAGAGCAGCAGCAGTATTTGTTGTGAAACGAAAATATCTGATTGCTTCTGTGATCATTAATGAAATGGACAGAATTTACTGTATTGAAATATGCATTCAAAGTTATTAAGTTTGGGAATTTGGTCTACCTATACTGAATTACTTGTCCTGTTGCTTGCAAATCACGGAAAATGTTAAGCATGCGAAAAGCAGGTATAAAAGGGAAATATGTTGAGGACACTCAATACTAAACAAAAGTCAAGTATAATTTCATACTGAACCAATGCACTTAACACAGTGGTGACAGTTATTTGACTGTGACTGTTCTTGCCTCCTGTAGGTTTACCCAGTGACCAGAGCAG
Source organism: Gnathonemus echidnorhynchus (assembly GCA_026776725.1). NCBI lineage: Eukaryota > Metazoa > Chordata > Actinopteri > Osteoglossiformes > Mormyridae > Gnathonemus > Gnathonemus echidnorhynchus. The sequence goes on from JAODJU010000081.1 coordinate 10,237,145, forward strand.
TGGGACATCGTCACCTCTGTGTGACAGCGGCTTGCACTTAAACTATCATCCCAACAACACGGTACTTTTTAATGCGTCACACATTTACAGTATAACCAGCCTCTCTGCAATGCCCCCGCCCCATATTCTCACGCATTTTAACCATTTCACTGCAAAAAAAAAAAAAATTTTGGAGAATAAATGGCATTAGATTTTTTTTATGTGACAGGTCAGAGAGGAACTTCCATGATGTGAGTAATGCAGTAGCTGTACAGTATATCAGCATGTCCAAGATAATGTAAGCACTTAAAATTAACTGACCGATGTATCAAAATTATTAATTGGTACAATGATATTATATGATATGCAATGGGCCATCGGAAAAGAGAGAAGCAAATACGTACATAAGCAATATGCGTGTCTGGGAATGAAAAGAAAGTCTGTCTGTTCATCTTGGAGTTGGAATCCGGCAGAAAACGGAAGACAAACAAGAAAGAAAAACTGAAGAAAAGACGAGGATGACTCAATTCCCACTCCGTATGGTGTTGATTTTAGCCCCTTTTCACGGCCATTTATCAGAAGAAAGTCTTCTCTAATAACCTAAACTGTGCATCTGTTATGATTATACAACGTCCAACAGGTGCAGAGAGGAGCTCATCATGTACAGCAATGCTGCTCCTTTACCAGGCGCTAAAATAAGATGCATGTAGTTCACTTTGGCGCATCTATAAAACTGGGCCAAAACTGAAATCGCTGCACTTTTACATTATTAGCATGATACTGCTTAGAATATGTAAGATGAAGTCAAGGTAAATTACAGAGGCTTGTTAAACATCTGATATGGTCCAGAAAATATTCAGAGCGTGCACATTTGCTCTGATTGTACTTTAAACTTGAAAAATATTTATTTATGTATTAATATGTGTATATTTCTACCAGAGCAGCGTTGAATATTTAGAGAAAATCTGCAGAGGGAAAATAATAAATCAGGCATGTTTGACAATTATCGCATGAACAGACAAAAAAAAGAAAGTACTTTGTTATGGTGAAAATGCAGTCAGAGGTTTCAGTGCTTTGCAGTTCATTGTTTTGGGGCAGACCTTGCCCTTTTCTGCCATGTCCGGTCAATGTTAGCCCTGATCTCTGCGCTGAACTCTGAGTAAGCCCCCCCCCCCGCCCCAGGAGCCTGACTCACTGTGATAATGATAGCAGAGGTGCGGGATTTGGGCAGCTTCTACTGCTGCATTGTCTGTCCTTTTTGACATGACAGAAGACTGCTGAAGCTGAAGCATTTTCTTTGCCCACTTCAGAGCCAGTCATCTCTGACCAATGTGTGGAGGCAGAAAGATGGACAGACAGATAGATGGATGGATGAATAGATGAATGGGTGGACAGGTGGACGAATGGACAGACAGATGGACAGACATACAGATAGATAGACGGACAGATGGATGGATCACTGGATGTTTTATTAATCCAGAAGGAAATTGCTGACTTACAGTAGCACAGCAAACACATTCAGGTACATAATAAATGACAATATGCAGTAGCAGTGCAAAGAATGTCAGAGGAAGTATATGAAGGACCCCCCTATATTTTGTTACATTAAATTCAATGACAATAAAAAGTGAAGGTTGTATCACAGGTAAGATACAGAACGTACAATTAACTCACTAGGACGAAGAGTTATGTTAATACGTGCTAATTATGAATGTAATAAGTGTTTTTGTAGTTGATATTCCAGATGAGGGTCACAGAGACGTTTTTTTTATAGTTGCAAATGACCAAATTTGAAGGGATAGACTTAAGCGTTAAGGGCTGACACTTGCCCTACCTTCCAGGACACGTTGTCCTGCTCGTCCTGGCCAACGTCCCCGGGGCTGCGGTGGGAGAAGCGCTGGGTGGACCTGCGGCTCATCCCCTTACTGCACTCACGCCTGTCCCAGTACATCCCGGGCTCTGACGTCTGCAGGTGAGCGATCGGGGGCTTCAGGTGAAAATGCTTATGAAAATGAGTTGCCTGTGGTTTGGCTTGACTGTGTGAGGTAGAGGTGGGATTGGTCAATAGCTAAATGCCAGGGTCCACCGGCAGAAATCATTGGCACGGTAGTCACAGAATTCTCACAGAAACTCTAAAAATGTACAAATACAATTCTAATTGTAATATGAATAGTATCAGCAGCTGTTTATGTTCCTGTCACAGTGAACCATCTGCCAATACGTCTGGAGAGATTTTTGCCAGTCTGAGAAAGCATTTTGAAAGGTTTAAAAAGTCTGTTAAACAACACTTGCAATAATTGCGAAGCTTCAGATTGTGAGGTAAAATATAAAGAAGAAAACATAAATAGTGGGAAAAAAAAAATTGGAACCTTTTTGCATATCACATATATTGATTCTTGTCAGGTAAATTCTTTTAATTCTATTTGAAATTCAGCAGTGTTTTGGTGAGTTATACATATAAAGAAATTAATACATACTTGAAGTGAAAACAGGTTTACTGCTAAGACCACTAGCAAGACAACATTTATTTTATTGATTTATTTTTTTATTCCAACTATATTCTTCAGCATCATGATTTCTGAGTTGTTTTTTTTTTTTTTTTGCTCTAGAATCACTTTTATCAGATGTCTGGTTTTCTTCTGCAGTCCAAAGACATTTTTGCATTTTTGTTGCTCTTGCTAAATTGCTCACAGTGTGTCTACACGTGGCCTCTCCTCTGTGATGTGTGAGATAAGCTCCGCCCCCGAAACGAATAAGTCATAGGAAGATGGACGGTCTCCTCTTTAAATTTCAAGAGATTTGAAAGGGTTTAATGCACTAAAGCAGTAAATGGTTAGCGGTGTTCAGTGGTGCTTCAGATGATAACGACAGAATTGACCAAATCATGATCGGTGTCAGAAATCAATGCAAAGGGCTGACGATTAACTACCACAGTACAATGAGAGGCCAGTTTACGATAAAATCCGTGAAGCAATGTTTTATACATTAAGCAGTATTCTATCCATGTTCCATAATTGCTTATCCAGTTTATGGCATTGGTGACCTTGGAGCGTATCCAAGGAAACACAGGGGCAGGGTGGGAGACCCCGTAGACAAAACCATGTCTATCATTGGGTGAATGTAGAGGCACACCCTATGGGCAATTTATAAATGCTGGTTCACCTAGCGACCAAAACAAGTACAGTATGTTGTTCGGCAGGTGTAGGCCCTGTGCTTATACTGTAAGCCTGAGGTTGCTGGTTCAAATCCCAGGGTTGGTGGAGTGATTTCACTGTTGGGCCATTAACTCACCCAAATGTATCTTTGGATAAAAGTGTGTGATAACTAAATATGAACATGCTTAATTAGTTTTAGAGAATTTTTGAGTTCTCTGACCGAAGAGTGACACGGTAATCTCACAAACATAGACATGGTACAGCAATCCATCCAATCCCAAGGACTCAGAAAGACCCAGAATACGTCTGTTTATGTGCTGTCTGAGACACCCCAGACTGCAGTACCCTTTCGTTAAACTGTAAATACCAGTTTATCACTGCTTACCAAACCAGGGATGCACATAATAAGCTGCACTCTGCCCTTTCAAAGATATTGATGAAGATATTGGACACAACATGACCGTCCTTTGCAATTTAATTTTGTCCTCAGCATCTATCTATTAAAACCAAAATGAAACCCATTTAGTACATTATTCTGAACATGGGGGCATAAATTCTAAATGCATTTACGCTTTTCAGACCAAAACTGTTACCATTTTATTAGAAATGGTCATCTATTGTAACGAGTAGCAGAATTTATTAAAACACAAATCGGAATGTGGCTCTCGAAAATGCCAAGCGGCGTACGACGTCGGCTTTTTGCAGCGCTTCATTCATTCGATGTGGATTCGGTGTATTTTAACGGCTATTGCATTCCTTCCTGAAACTGCCTACAGACTTTCTTTACCCGCAGTACTGCATTGTCCTCTTCCCTTAGAAAAAACGCCTTTCAAGTCATCGCGGTGGACGGGGTCTGCAGTGGGGTGATCCAGTTCCCGTCCGCTGACGACTGTTTAGACTGGCTTCAAGCAATAGCAGCTAATATATCTGCTCTCACAAAGCACAATGTATGTATAAAGACCACGATCCACTTCTCCCCATCTGTAAGCCTCCTTACATAATGTGCTTATAATCTGTGCTTCAGACTGTGCCATTTAATCCAGATATGAGTAGCCAGGAAGTTCTGCATATATTTCATGAGAGTGATATTAAAACCTGCATTATAAACAAGGACAGAGAAAGTGTGTCGTGTCATGAATATAAATGTCCTGGAGGAAATGATGTCGTTACCATTGTCTTTTTAAACACGATTTCCTTAATAAATACAAGCTTCCTCATATATACAGAGTAAACCACAAGGCAGAGATTGAATTTTATGGCTGAGTTACTTTGATAAATGGGGCTCATATACTACTAATATATCTCAAAAAAAAAGTTATAATATTAAACTACTGCTAGTGAACATTGCAACTGTGATGATGGTATTTGGTGTGAAGTTGTTACAACAAGAAGCTCTAAGCATCGGGCTGGTCCCAGTTATTTAACTGGATGATTTCAACACGATAACAAGCAAACAGAATATTTCACTCTATAAAAGGTTCTATTATTTACAGGCTATATAATTCACAGGTACAGTATAGTGTCTTTGCTAGTCCATAAGAAACACATTAGTAAATCTTCTTAATTAATTACAAGCTCACATTAATCGATCTTGACAAGCTGACACTTAGTATAAGCTTAATAAAATTGTACCATATAGTAATAAAACTGCAGTATATATATTGTGCATTGCAGGCTCATATTAATGGATCTTGATACGCTATCTGCTGACACTCAAAATAGGTTTAACAAAATTGTAGCATATAAAGGGAATTTGACAAACATAAAATCATAAGCTTTATACAGTACTGGCAAAAAGTCTTAGGCAGTCAAAGAAAACGTTTAAAGCCATTGACTTGGTTAGGAAATGTGTATTTCCTCAGGAAGAGAAAAACAATTTGACACAAGCAAATTAACAGTAACATAATTAAAACAACAAGAACTTCTTTTATTCTCTAAAAAGTCACTGATATCTTGTTGGATTACTATATGAACACTGCTTCAGTTCCCAAACCTCTCAGGGGCCATTCATTGTATTTGTCAAATTGATTGAATCCATTTAACTTCAAGTCAAGTCAAGTGGGACTATTGTCATGTCTGCCATACACAGGTACACAGTAGAATGAGAGGCTGTTCCCCCCGGACCACGGTGCAGCCTAAGACACATAGGGGGGCTGTAGGTACACAATTACAGGGGTAGATTAACACACAGTGCACATAAGACGATAGGAGGGCCGAAATACTGTATATACATGAATAGAGTGCAAATAATATAGCAGTGGGAATGTAGCAGGTATTGATTAGCTTGCAGGTATTGATTAGCTTGCAGGTATTGATTAGCCATACATGGTATGCTAGTGGTCGCGTCAACAAATACATGCGTGTATTGGTTGGCTGCGGCAAATTTGAGGTTCCTTTAGGAGACAGTTCAAAATGGCTAAGGTACCACACTTAACCAGAGCTTCACACCTACATAAAGACAATTTAAGTATCATTTCCTTTCACTGCCTACGACTTCTGCGCAGTACTTTAATTCTTGGGCTTCATATTCATTCCAGGGCAAAGGGCACATTTTAAACGATAAGATAAAATATTGTTTATCGCTCTATTGTTGCCGAATAACAAATATGCCTTTTCTGACAGGTGAAGAAAATCAACAGGAACTTCCCTGTAAACCAGCAGGTAAGAAGCTACACAAAACATTCCTTTTGGCCAGCGCTACTCTTCCGTGGCTTTTACAAATATCTACTGACAATATACTGTACATACTTAAATCCATTATCAAAACCTTTGCAGTAAGTTAAATCTGCTAAATTGGATGACGTCTGTAATAATTGCCAGCTGCATGAATGTATGACAGTGCTGTAAAATAAATAAACGGAGTTTCCTCTCAGCCTGTTCAGCTGGAACAGGAGGGTAATTGCATTGAATAATGGTAGTTAACTTCTCCTGCCTTGCTAGTCTTTAATATCAGCCCAAAAGCAGCCACATACCTTATCCATTAGCCTGTAATGCACTCAGGAATTAAATCCACCAAACCCAGGAAATCTTAGCTTGCTGCCAGTTTCGCTTTCCCCCCACTAGCATCCAAATAGCAAATGGCAGAAGCAATAAATTTTATTTAAAATAAAGGCACATATTATTCCTGAACAGTGTCAGTTAATCAAAGCTGTGGACATTAGCCAGACCCTGCTAATGGACTGTTGTCCTTTTAATCCTAGCAGTAATTCTGATTTACAGGTTTTACCCACTGGTGCCACAGTGCTAGATTTACTGGTGTGGCTCTTCCATTACTGACCTTAATTTTTTGGGCCCTGTATTATTTAATATGGAAATCATTCATATGTAACTGTACAACAGTGACCAGCACTCACCCTGCCATTCAGGTATAATCAATATGCTCTCAGTTTAACATGTGGGCATTGAAGACATATGAGCTTTGGGTTTTAATTAGCATAAAAGCTCCCCAATTTAAAGTCAAGCATACACACACACCCGTGTGTAAGTATGTGTGTGTGTGTGTGTGGTCCAGGTATACATTACATTGTGGGGACCAAATGTCTCTACAATGTGAAAAACACGTTATTTTGACATTGTGGGGACCAGATCAAAAACACCAAATTAACTACACCAAAATTATCTGTGGCCGTCCTGATTGTCCCGAGTTCGGTGCGTCCCTGGATCAGCAAGGGAGGGGCTTGCGTGTCACATCTTTCACTGTATGACATCACCACATCGGTCTGTTTTTCAAACCCAAGGCTTCCAGCCGCCCAACCAGTTGGCCGGGGGCTGTGTGCGGCTCAGCAGGCTGACGCTTTGTGCTTGGGGTTGGAAAGTCGTCAGTTTGAGGCTAGCAACAGCAGAAAGGCATGTCTGTGGGCGCTTGAGCAAGGCCCCGTGGATTTTTATTATCATCATCATTTATAGAATAATAATAACACCAATAATAATAACTATTATTATTATTATTATTATTATTATTATTAAAGCTGCACCCTTAAGTTGCTCCGTATACCATGTTCCTATGTTTTGTATCTATGACATGTCCCTGAACAAAAGGCAAACACAATAAAACAGGTACTTCAGAAATCCGAGCACCTTGTCGCTTAACAGAAAATACTGGTTTTAAGTTGTAGTACAATGCAGGCTGGTATCGGTTAATACAGTGAAACACAAGCCCCTTCCTTGTTGACGTAGGGGCACGGTGAACACTGGAAAATCATAACGTGCAATAAGAGGTATAAAACCAAAGCACATCATTACCATAAACACACAATTTGGTAAATTAATCTGTGGGGACCCCCCCCAGTATCACCTAATATCTAGAAAAGGGAACAAGTCACTCCTTGACAAGTCCAAGTCAAGTCTCGAGTCAAAATGATGCAAGTCTGAGTCACGTCTCAGGTCCAAGTTCCATCATATTTGTAGAGTCGAGTCACAAGTCATCTAATGACTTGAATCTGAGTCAAGCGGCGAGTCATGTGACTCGAGTCCCTGCTTTTAATATGTCAGTATTTGTTCTTAGGAAGCTAATGCTGTCTCTCTGGCCTGGATTAGCCAGAAGCCTGTTCAGAGAATGCTCCATATGCAAACAAATATATTTTTTTTAATAATTGAGCAAAATTAAAACAAAGAAGCTAATCCTTACCATGGTACTGGAACTCAAGGCCACGCAACCTCAGAATAAGGAGAAGCAATCTTTCCTGAATGATTCTAGAGTTATTGTAAAATCGTTTAGACGAACAACAAAGTATTTACCTAGGGGTTAAGCTTGACAGAACGTGAGTCGTGGGGCGTGTATAAAATGTGCATGTTAACCTACAGCCAAGCTGCTGAAGTAAAAGAAAAACATTCTCAGTTGGAATGACGTGGGGTCTGGGATGGCGTGGCGCTTAATGCTACTGATTCACACTGCTGGGACCATATCTCAGCTCAGCTTCTCTATACGTATGGTGTTTGTATGTTTTCCCTGAGATATTGTGGGGTTTACAGATAGCCTGGTTTCTCCCTCCGGTGTGCTGGAAAGGTGTGTGTCCTGTGATGAGCTGGCAGCCCATACTCAGTTATTCCCTGTCTTACGTCCATAGTTTCTAAGACAGGTTCTGGACCCCAATGATCTTGCATTGGGCGAGTCGGAAGTCCGTAATATCATCAGATCTTCAATGATCGTGTGCCTTCCGTAGGCCAAAAGTGTACAACTAGCAAGCACCTCGACAAAACATTACAGTTTTAAAATCCAAGTTCCTCAGACTTTTACAACAAAGACACTTATTTGATGATCAAAAAGACATGGGAAAAAAAATGGTTGTATTTTTTTAAAACACTGCCCTATTCGTTTAACCAGATTTATCTTTTGTTATAATTTAAAGATCAGAGCAGATCGTATCATCTTCGGTTAAATTGTGGTTTCAAGAAATTTCTACAGGATCCACAACATTTTCCGCACAACCGTTAGTAAATAATGTGAATACTGTCATTATCTATAAAAACAAAAACTTGGAATTGTCTGTTGATGGGAAGCTTTTATGTATGATTAATGAAGATCATTAAAAACCCAGACATGAAATAAAGCATTCATTATGTATGCACTTCTTCTTGGGAGCGCACATCAAAATAATCAACTTGTATGGGAAGTGACTGTATGTCACAGATAATACACTCAATGATTTTATCAAAACTCCTCTGTAGTAAAACACTGTCAGATGTTGCAGCTGATGCAATCACCCTGACTTCTTGGCTAAGTAAGAGTTCTCAAGTTGTTCTGGCCTTTGTGGTCCTCGTGCTGAACATCTTAAAAACCATTGTCACAGTTTATGAAATATAAGGCTTTATTTATTCGAGTGACAGCTCCTAGCAATTAACTTCCGCTTGCATAAATATACTGATGCTAGACGTGCTGTAATTCTCTCTCATGCCCGACTTTGAATGCGGTGTTTATCATTTTAAGCCATTTGTTTAATTCATCATTAATCAAAAGATTCAAAAAAGCATAAAAAAATCGATTGTGCATGAACAGTGCGTGATTCCTCTTATACATCTTGCCATATATATTCAAGTGTGCCTGTTTATCAAGTCTGTCTTTGCCGTCTTTCAGCCATGTAAGATGAGATGCGTTGTGCAGTAATGTGCTGACTTGCATGTTCATCAGTTACAGAAAATTATCCCACGCGGGGCTTTAATTCTGGTTTCTCAAAAAAATGTCAGTTTCTCTTTTTCAAAGTTGAAAACTCTTTATTGGTTGATATATGATTGATTTTCAACCAAGGCATGAGAAGACATTAGAAATCCAGATTCCTAAAATTCATAATCACAGTTGCGCAATATATAATTTCAGCATCATCCTTGTGATATGCACATGCGCAATTATCGCATTGCATTTGGTGGCGCTGTCTTGCGACCGAAACACAATTTGCAGTAATACGAGCAAGTTATTTCACACATACTATTGGTAGATGAAGTTCTATTTGGCTATAGTTTATTGGTAACACGTTACTTGAGGGCCAAAAATAATGTAGTATTGTGCTATTACTTAAGTATCAAATAACCACAAAGTCATGTTTGTGCATCATTAATGAATTGTCATGCATCTTTTATCTCAAGCAAGTACTCTATTTGTTACTATATCTAATTCTGTAAACCTTTATGAACTACTGAAGGAAGTGCTGTAGGAACAACTAATGAATAACATGTAAAATACTGATCTCATGTTTATTCATCATTGATGAATTGCGACGCATCATTTCTCCCAAGCAGTTACTGTATTTGTTATTATATCTCTTAATTCTGTAAACCTTTATGAAGGAACTACTAAGGAACTATTGAAGAAGCAAATGATAAATGAAATGCTGTTGTCATGTTTATTCATCATTAATGAATCATGACACATCTTTCATCTTAAGTAGCAACTATATTTGTTCCTGATTTGTACTCCAGTAGTAACTGAGTCATTACTAAGTATCTGTGCCCCCACAAGTATTACCAGTTTATTTCAGGTAGTTTCATCTCTTCTTTGTGTTTTATAAATATTGCAGTATTACTTGCGAATATTTCACATATCACAATGTGATATTGTGCAGCCCTATTCATAATGATTTTTGTGAAGGTGTGATTACATGCTGTGCTGGAACCTCTTTCAGACGGAAAACTTAAGCACTGGCATCCGCACACTGTTTTGTGATGATGTTGAACCAGCATTTCTGAATATCTTTGCCTTTCTGGCTGAAGCCGTGAATGCTGTTCTGAGACCTAGCCGAAACTGAGGTCCATCCAGTTATCTGTCACTGCCGCTGAGCTGTGCAGTGACCTGAAACCCTGACTTCGGTTCAGCATTCACCTCTTCACTGGGGTATTCACCTTTCTTCTCTCCTTGGGCTAGTGGCATGACAATGGGAGGTCCGTTCCACCAGAGCTGGCTCTCAATCAGGTTAAGTACAGTTTAGCCTCTTGTTAGGAAGTCAGCAGATGGCAAAGTGACAGTGCAAGTTGGTCTGACAAGGACTGAATTCCTATTACATTTCTAGTAACAAATGGTCGTCATGGCTGAGCCAAACTGTAAATCCAGTGCAAGCCTATAATATAGCCTGTTGACTTTTTAATCTTATTCTCTGTAGCTTCCCTATATAATTTCACCGGTTAAAACTCTCTAACCTAGTTATCACTCCTAGTGGAGTGACTCAGGAGTTTGATTCTACCAGGCTCCCATTAACATCACCGTCGTCTGTCTGCTCTTGCACTGCATTATATTATCACTGTGGTCTCATTTACTGGCATAACAAAACACAGGAGGTCTGTTCCTGCGACAGTTTGATCTGCATTTTCTGTCTGGTGCCATTTATTCCTGGCCGGTGTAACTGCACTAGACTGAGCACCACCAATGTCAGTCTCAGATAAGGTGGCAAATCTTAATCCCAGCTGCATCCTCCCCTTCAAAAAGGACATTTCAAGCTTATGGTCAAATATACGAAGCCCAGCTTCCTGGCCTGCACACCAGCACCACAGCACAGCACTAATCCGAGCATCTGTGCCTGCACTGTGTAGAAGATGGTGCTTTAAAGGCTTTTCCCAGCCTGGTTTTCCCAGGCAAACAGCATAGTAAGATAAGCAATAGACATTTTGTAAAGATTTGACTGTCGCTTTCTCGTCTCCCAATTACTTATTTGTACATCCATTACAAGATTATGAAACCTTGCAACCTTCTCCCACTGCCCTTACAGCTATCCAGAAGTTCGCGTCTGTTACGTCTCTACAGTAACTCGAGTTGGTGGCATCTGTTTTTTTTCTGTTTCACAATCCTTTCAGACACAGTCTACGAATAAGTTGCGTTTTCCGCTTCTTCATTTCCCTTTGAATATGTACTCCAGGAATCCTCGACCCTCTGGTTCATACTTGTGAGTCTTCTCTTGTGCATCTGAGTGTCTCACTCGGTCAACAACGTGACCTTCACAGTGCCGTGACTTGTAGTCATGGAGAAATCGAGGGCCAAACATGTGCGGGTCTCTAACCTCAGCACTGATAAGCCCAGGACCTTCAATGGCTTTTTGTAATTGAAGTCCCTCTAGCTTCCATTCCGCACACATTCTCTGCCTATGCTTTAGCAGTCTCTTATGGACTGTTTGCTTTCGTTTATCTAATCCCTGCTGGTATAACAATGCTGGAAACAATGACGTCTGTGTTTTCAGGCGAGTCTGAGGGTGTCACATCACCTTGTTAACACGCTGCCTGACGCCTTTGTTGGTGCTTTGCATTTTTTGGCAGCTATGTGTGCAAAGCGATGCAGGAATCATATGGAGCCGGATGAGATGATGAATGCCACCATGTCCAACTGTCTGACACTGTCATAATAAATCACAAATATAAATTTCATATGCATCACACAGCTGTCTCAATGCTATCTCTTTCGCCTTCTTAAATCATCCCTTCTGCTTAAATCATTCGATTTTTTTTTGTTTTTTTTTCCCCCTTGGAATTATGGGATTTGTAGTTATAATCGTATATCATCATATATTGTGATATATTGTCATAAAGTAATATATTAACCAATACACTGCCGATCAGTTCATGTTATTACCAATATGACAAAGTATATATGAGTTTTTAGCAATTAAAGTCACAGATGGCTGTACTGCTCTGTCTGACAGATCATCTACATGGGCTGGGTGGAGGAGAAAGAGCAGGACTGCGTTCAGGACCGCATGTACACCCCCAAGTTCCTGGCTCTACGCGGCTCCTCCCTCTTCAAGTTCTCTGCACCACCTGTGAGTTTCCTGTCCCATCTCAGCAGCTCCAGGGATCTCCTTCTCAGGTGTAGAGAGACTCTTGTATGTGCTTTAGTCGTACAGAAACCATTCATCTTTTCAACCAGCCTTCTGCATTCGTGATTAGGTGAAAGCCCATCCGTCTCCTGACAGATTATCCAGGTCGGGGGGGGGGGGACCTGGAGCCTATCCCAGACAGCGCAGGACACAAGGCGGGGGAATGCACTGGACAGGGTACCAGTCCATCAGGGGGCACATACACACAGTGGGCACTTTTGAGATGCCAGTTAGCTTAACTTTAGATGACATGGAAACCACTGCTTTACGTTTATTTAGCCGATGTCCAAAGTAGCACATAAAGGTGGGTTAGATAGCACTGTCAGCCAGTGTCCGTTGACGAATCGGCTCTAGAGCCCAATATCACTTGGCCGGCCATGGGATTTGAACCAATGACCTCACGCACAGAGGTACAGACTCTTAACAAACAGAGCCATACAGCACAAATAGGAAGCCATTGTGACATTGGGGAGAACATGTGGATTCCACCCGTAAAGAGCAGCTGCAGGGTTTGAAACCTCCAACCTAGAAGAGTGAGAGAACAGAGTCGCTCACTAGGGCACCAAGTTACCGTCAAAATAAATTTCACGCAAGAAAAACTGATTTTGTTTGTAATCAACTGACAAGAGATATAATGCATTGAAATGCATGGATATTCTAATAATATTTGGTGTATATTCCTCTCACAGCATACATGACAACATAAAATTTTGATTTAGACATGAATTATTCTTAAAATATTCTTGTGCGTGTTGAGTTCACGAGTTCACCACTGACAGTGACATAATCGAGTCATGATAACAGCTGGGATGAGAAGACTGAATACACACACTGTAGCTGTTAACTGTTAACAGGCAATACTGAATGCTTAGACTGACTATGCTCAAGGAGTGGGTATCTCAATTACTGTTGGACGGAGTCCGGCCCGTACTGGGCCATCACCCAATCAATGCCTGGGAAAACTCCTCAGATACACTGATTGGTCAGTGAAATATACATATGGGCCACCAACATAATAAATGTTGAATAGGAAAGACTGAGAAACCCTGCTGTAGGACGTTTACAAGGCTGTCCAAGCTTGCATGTGTCATTTTGCCTTTTGAAGAGTATTTTCTCTGGTTTGGGTAGAAATAAAAGAACAGGAATGAACACTGGGTCCTGGCCACACAAGAATGTGGCCTTTTTAGCAAAATATGCAAAAAAAAAAGTCCCATACAGTATATGTAATACTTTATTTACCATATATACAGTAAAGGTTGTCCTGGTGACAGCATCAACAAACGTCTAAGTAGAGGTGATTTGCGATAGCATGCAGACGTCATATAATTCCAATCGATTATTTGCAGATTTTCACAGTAATACCCTTATGAATGAAAGTGAAATTTGAACCTGAAAACTTTTGTTAGTGAATTTCACGAACAAGTACACTGATTACTGCCTAGCATAATTAATCTTCACTCAACGTCACTCAATCGCAAGCTGACGATGAATTTGCACAAAATGTACTCTTTAGTTTTACACAGTATTAAACCCCATTTCTCTATGTTTTATTTCTTTCTTATTTTTTTAACTCTTAAAATCTTTGATTGACCCTCTATGCAGGACCGACATGGATTATGCTGCCGCAAAAATTAATGCTGATATAAGATTGTATTCTTGATGTTTGCATGGGAAAGACTAGGCACTTCCGCAGTTCTGGAGATGTGACTGCACCCATCATGATTATAACAGATTAGAACCTCCCTCTGACTTACAACTGCCCTGGAGATGTGGGAAGGATGATGTCGTGCACAAGTACTGAGAGACGGAGGGAAAGTGACAGGTTACTTAACCGTCCCTGATGTGCTTGGTGTTCCCAATGTGAGAAGGGCTTTTGATGCTCGCTCACCTGCAGCCTTCTACTTACAGCCTCCATCAGTTCTGCAGTGAGCAATGATAGTAGCATCTATGAGTGGGGACAGATGCCATTAGATGATAAAATGTTGGCTTGCTGTGGTTCTTCAGTGACATTTAGCTGCAACACGGGACAGTAGGCATTACGTCATACGTAGGACAGTACTGATAAACTGATCTGGAGTCAGCTTCACACGGCACACATACAGTAGTTGCAGAATCCCTATCTAATTCTTTTCCCTCCTTTTTGGATTTAAGAAGTCTTTGAAATGCATGTTGTTTTACAGAATGCAGAAGGGAAACAATATCAAGATCAAATTATATGGCAGTTTGGACATTTGAGTCTTGAGTTTGTGTTGGAAAGGCAATGGACGGACAGTCTCTCCACTATGAAGTTTTATATATCGGCAGCACAAAACAATAGCGTGAGATGTATTTGGGAAATGCTCAGCGCTGCGAGTCTTTCTCTCACGGGAAACAACAATCTGGTAAAATCTCAGGGAAAAATTAAGCCTTAAAAAGTGAAGCAAATCAAGAAGAAAATCTAATCTTTCTTGGTAATTGATGCCTCTTCACCTCCTTCCCTCCCCATCATTGCTATTCATTGGCCCAACTCTCCCTCATTTCCTCAGTGACTCCATGACTTCAATGCTTCTCCTTTCAACTTTTGTCCTTTGTACCTTGTTAGGTGATTTTCTCATTTATCCTCAATTCTGACATTTCATCCTTTTCTGCTTGGCAATTCTCTTTTTTTTCCCCCTCTGTGCTTCACTTTCTTACCATCGCAAATTGAATGCACTCTGCTTCCCTCTCTAGGGAAAGATGTCTTTGCTCCGTGGTGCTAATTGGATCTCTAAGCATCAGACATACGCTGTTGCATAAACTCACTATGTCACTTCCTGTTACTGCCATTAACCACTGGTCACACTATGTCACTTCCTTTTACTGCCATTGACCACTGGTCACACTATGTCACTTCCTGTTACTGCCATTGACCACTGGTCACACTATGTCACTTCCTGTTACTGCCATTGACCACTGGTCACATTAAATATCCATTTCCTTTTACCTGTCATTCGTCTGGTTGGCCATCAGGTTATTCTCCTGCCATATTTTTTTGATTTACAGCCATCCGACCATCCATCCAGCCATCCATTCATCCATCCATTTATGCATCCCTCCATTTTTGCAGCTTATTTACAACAGGGAGGAACCATTCTGTTGAGTACATATCAAGGCATACACTGGCACACAATTACTAAGGGCAATTTGCTGTTTTATTTTATTTTTTTTGTTTTGTTTGATTATTATTATTTTCTTATGTCCTGTATAGTCCTTTTTTCCTATTAATAGTTACATATATGCAAAAGAGAAACATTAATTACTCATTTCTTAATTTATGTCCTTACTAAATAATCACTTGGTTTATCTAAGGCCTGTCTCACAGCTGGTGGGATGATGTTTTATATATAGAATATTGTGGGTTTTTTTTTTTTTTTTTGGGGGGGGGGGGGGGGGGGGGGGTGG
>JAODJU010000081.1:10277119-10297131 GCA_026776725.1 Gnathonemus echidnorhynchus
TGGTATGCACTGTGATTCAGGTTAGTCTGTTGGTATGCACTGTGATTCAGGTTAGTCTGTTGGTATGCACTGTGATTTAGGATAGTTTGTTGGTATGCACTGGGGCTGAAGATTTCCTGAAGACTGCAGGATTAAGATGGGAGTTAGAACTAGACAAGCGAAGCACCTTTCAGTGGTTTTGGATTCACTGTTGCAATACATATTTCAAAATGAAGAAAACGTGATATTAACTACAATGGTGAACAGATGGTCTCTAAAAGTAAGGCATTTTGACCTTTTTGAAAACTCTTCAGCTAATATATTCAACTTTTCTCTTCTTTTTTCTAATTCAAAGTTTCATGAAATGAATCTCCAAAGCTTTGAAACATGAAACTAAATAGATGATTTGAATACTTTCTTACAGGCACTACATCTTCATGATATGGTTCCAGATTACAAAACACAATTGAATGATACAGGAAACTGACACAGATAGACGGGCAATACCTGACCTAGTTCTCAATTTTCAAATCCATATGTTGGATGAGCCTTAGATCTTTTTGTGGTCCAGGTCTAGGCTGTGAAGTGCTTGCATTCCATCCTGTTATTAAGATAGGTGATGTATTGCAGGTGATGTATTTTAATAGCACTGTGTCCGCATTCCAAGTCTATAGATAGTCACCCATTACCTTAATGGCCAAGAGACTGATGTTTTACTGAAGTCACTGCATTCTCAGGGTGCTTTACCACTGCACCAGGCACTGTATCATACTTTCGATACTAAAAATTTGGTACTTTCCCTGTTCACTTGATGTCCAGTCAGGTACCAGTACCAAAATTACCAATACCAAGAGTACCAAACCAACTGGGGCACATTTTCGATACTTCTGTACTTTGGGGTGAGACTTATAATCGTGTTTAGTGCCATTTCATTATGCGAATAACCTTCCATGTGAACACATCTCAGGAGGTTACATCCTGGCAAAGTGTAGTTAAAAACTCAGTAAGCAATGATAAACAAAGTAAAAAAAAAAAATGTAATAATAGATGTGTGGATAAATGCAGAGACCGAAGCGTTAACTGTGATCTGGACAGAAAAAGAGGTTCAACGAGATATGGATGGCATGACAAAAAAATAAAAACGTATTTCCTGCAATATAATAGTGCTGCAGAGTATCGGGAAAATTTCTGCTTTAATAATAATATCTCACATCATCCAGCACTAGCTATTTTTAAAATACAGTACAAAATATCCTGCTTTACATTTTGATGATGTCATTTAGTGGCGGTTCCAGTTTTTACACCAATGGAAAACTAACGGAATAAGTACCATACTTTCAGTACTTTTTTGAAGTACCAAAAGTACTGTACCTGGTGTGGTGGAAAAGCACTCTCAGTCACCATACCTAAAGCCAATCTGGAATTATATGTCACATACTGTAGTGCCTGGTACTGAAGTTAAACCAGGTGAACTAAACTGCATATATTACAGCTATATTGTTGCTCATGCTACCATCACCATTCAGTGTGTGTTTAATTTATGTTTGCACAGATTGCAATTATGTTGAAATAACGTAAGTATTCGGTTCCAGACCATAGTAATTCAGGTTCAGTGTAGTTCAGTTGCACAATGGAGCTAAATACCTTTTTAATACATTTTTAAATACATTTTTCATGATTCACTTTGCTGAAAAGCCTAATTCCTTATAAATAGTCATTAGTGCAAGAACCTCTATAAGCAGGATCTGAATGAAGAGGTTTCTGAAGACAAGTCACATTCCGGTTGTAACTAAGAGGAAACAGACTATTAAAAGACACGTGGATTTTCAGAAGAGACGTAGGTGGCAGGAATTTAAGCAGAGAAGAATCACCTGTGAAATGCAGTAATAATTTCTGTTTTCTATCTGTACACCAAAGTGTAATTAAAAATGTTTGGTTTGACTCTGGCTATTTTGAGTCACTACCACTGTCTAATTTGAGGTCAGTTTTAAGTATAACAACTTACATTAAAAATATCTATAGCACTGTACAAATCAATTTGTTTCAGTAAAATATGCTTAAGTAAGTTTTAGATATAAAAATAGCAAACTGAATTGTCGTTGTCCATCCATCTTTACTGATCGTCTAGTACAAGGTCACCGTTAGCCTGGAGCCTTTCCCAGGCTACAGGGGGCAGGAAGCAAGAGAAAGCCTGAAAGAGATGTCCGTCCCTCTCAGAGAGGTGTGGGCCTACAGCCCTACACACTGAGCCACCTTGAACCATAATCACTTTCCGACTCTTATAACACGTGTAAAAGCCTTTTGCATTATTGAAAGGAATTACTGTGCAAAAGTCAGTATGCATTTTAAAATATCAGGTCCTTCATTCTGCCACAGAATTGTGAGGGGAGATTAATTTAATCTCTCAAGAAGTGAGCATCCCCTGTACTTAACAAATGTTACCTATAGGGACTTGCCTTCTTTAGAGGTGCACTGCATTTGCTGAGTCATGGCTGGTGGGAAGCTCCGGCAATCAGCAGTAAATGCAGTGCTTGAGCATCATCTAGAAGCTTGCAGCTTTCCAGTGGGTAACTTCTGAAATGACCAGAAGGAATCGGTATTTTTATGCCAAACGTAACTTTTCACTAAACACTCTTCACAAGAGTTTTGAAAAGTTTATATAAATCTCTCTCTCTCACACACACACACACATATCCTTGTCCCTGGCCCTTTGCATTTTTGTTCACGTGACCTGTTTATTAATTTGGCTAATCAATGATATGATAAAGTTTTTTTTCATAGTCTAATATTCTTTTCTTGATTTTTAAAAATGAAATTAAAAGAAAATCCGTCCCTCCATCCATCCATTTGCTGTAACTGCTTGTAAGGATGGAACCCAAAGGCAAGTTTATTTCTGAAGACAAAGCTGTAGTCAACAGTCCAGGTCAGAACCAGAGAAAAGGGCAAACAGCATCCAAATGGGCAAATGGAGACCAGGTCGGTAGGCAAGCAAGAGTGAAGTGAGGAACAGACAGAATCCAAAATGGCAAGCGGAAGATCAAGCGAAGGGCGGGTCATGAGTGACGGCCGATCAGAGGGTGAGGCCACCTCAGAGTCTAAGGAGCAGTCAGGGCTGTGAGAGCATTCTCCAATCCTGTGCTGCCGCCATTACAACCCCCCCACCCCACCCCCCACATCCAATCTCCCTCCTCCTGAGCGTGTTAGCAGACCCTCTCTGTGAGGCACCCAATCTTTTTCACTGGTCAAGCCAGTTTCCTTTTTGTACTGATGACTCTCTTCTCGTTCCGAGCTCTTACTTTCCCCGTTTGCTCCCGACTGTCTGTGTCCTCTCTTATGAGGGCATATGCACCTGTTTTCCCTGGTTCCCGATCCTACGAGTGCGTGTTCTGTCCCCTCTCTCCGCACGAGTGTATGTACAGCTTCCCCCGTGTCTGCATAAGTACCTGTTTTACCCTGTACCCCCTGGACAGACCTTCAGGCTTTCCGACTCTCATTGCGGCTCATGACCACGACTACTGCTTTGCGTATTTGTGGTCTGTCTGCGCCGCGTTTTGATGTCATGCTACCATGAGGTCCTGTCACACAGGCAGACAGAGTAGCAATCACTAGGAAAATGCTCGACCTCTCAGAGAACCAAGCCGATCTTGCATCTGTCAGGTGTAACCAGGAAATTAAAATAGACAGGGGACTGAAAGAAGCCTGACAAAGACAGCTAATGAGAACCACTATGATTCTATGTTCTGGGAAGAGCAGGGTTATCCTGACTGGCAGGAATTCCTGCGGGGGCATGGTTTTCTGGAAGGGGAATCCATTCATGACATTGACGGGGTTCCTCCGGGTTGGCCAACAGTCAAAGAGGACAGAAGAAGCATGTAGAGAGAAGACACAAAGATTTGCATTAAATTGAAAGGGCATCTTCCAGAAAATCTTCAGCATCAAGAGACACCATTTTTCAAAATTACAATCTGAATGGAATCGCAAAGGCTGAAACACAACCTCCACTGAACAGGACACACTAGCTCAAACGTCAGGAATGGCCACATAGAAAGGTTTTGGGGACAGATGAGAGTGATTCTTGATGGTGCAGATGATCTGTGGATGGACACCTTCTTCTGCTAACAAGACGGTAGAGAAGTCATGGTGTGGGCTTGCAGATGGTGTAAAACTCCAAAATCTCTAGGAGACACCACCTTTAAACAATGATAAAGTAGAAGTTAGCAGCATTCAAATAGGTTATGGTATTCATGCAGGACAACGCCCCTTCCCAAAAGCATTGCATAAATTGGCTGGCCAGCAAAGGCTTGAAAGGTCTAATGATGACCTGACCCCATTCCTCGCCTGACTTAACCTCCATGGGGCCTTACTAAAGTATAAGATTTACCAAGATGGCTAGCAGTACCCTTCTCAGAGCAGCATCTCAGATGCGGTCCTAGCTGCCTCAGCTAATATCGGACGGGATCAAATCAAAAACTTGTCTGGTTCAATGGATAAGAGGATCATGACGGTCATTGAGAAGAAAACTGGCAATAGCAGGCTTGATAGAGTGGGCTGTATAGAATGGCTGACAGTTTGTCATTCTTTATACACATTGAATAACTAAAACGTTTTTATTTTTATTTTATATTCACTTTTATCATTCAGCCTAAGTTTTGCTGAAAATTATCATCGGGAATTGCACCTACCTAATTAATGCATTATGTGTGTATATATTTATATATGCAGAAATATAATACTATATATATATATATATATATTTACACATACATACTTTATATTTATATATAATATCTTAATTTCTTTATTATATGAAGAAATGTATTTGCTGTGAAATTTCAAAACAACCAACAAAATCTGTAACATTGTTACATGAGGAACGATGAACCGGCTTTCAGCTGATGGCTGATTGAGAGGAAAGTTGCAGCATTTTCTTCCGTCTTCGAGATCGAGAGCCACATTTCCAGCTGTCAGCTTTTTGTAGCATCCGTTGAAACAGATGTTCAGGCGCAGGCATACGCGAAACACAACGAGAGACACTGGGATTCCTCTGGTGAGTGCAGTCATCCTCAGTTACATATGGCATCAGAATAACGGTACGGGGTTAAAGTCTGAAAGCAAGGTCAAAGCCGCTGTGTGCTGAAAGTTTTCACTGGCTGTGTATAATAATCTTGGACCTGAGCTTGCAGGATTGCTACACAATGCTGTGACGGTTCCCCATGAAAAGCAGAAATACTCACACAATTTCAACTGGGAAGTGAAGTGTTCAACTTTTATTTCACATCTCGCATCTACGTTTGTTCTATTTCACAAAAGCCGATGGCTGGCCAGCTAAACCAGCTGACTGATACATACTGATACGTGATCAAATGGAATTTACCCTACAAGGCAAGGAACATGTTCTGCATTTTTAGGACGAAGACGATGAGGAGGACTCTCCCCTGACATTTCCTGGGTGTTTGGATTCTGCCCCTGCTCCGTCTATCAACTTTGCAATTTCTACCTCTGTTGCCTGGGTTTCTCACAGAAATTCTAGTTTCCTCCCGGAGGTCAAGTAGTGTCTCTAATTGGCAAAAAGAGCACGATTGTGTCCGGAGTAAGGATTAACTGTGACCCAGTAATGGTTAAATAGTGGGAAGATGGATGGATGGATGGATGGATGGATGAATGGACGTGATAGCAAAAAAAAAAATGGGGTCTGAGCAACCACAGATATTTTATACTAGATACTTGACTTCCTGTTGAAAATGTACAGATGCAGTTTAGTCAATAACTGAAATACATTGCGATGAAATGCTTTTTTCCTTGACATTGAAGGCAAGAAACCACTCTGTTATTTTAACTATATCACAGTTGGTGGGATAATTGCACAAGGCGAAAGTCTAGTTCCATTTCCATGCATAGCTATACTCGGCTATATCAGCTTAAGACATATTTATGTCCCCTATGGCCATAATGTGACCCCTGCTGTTGTAAAACACCATTTCTTTTAATGCTCTCATCTATCTAGTGTGGCAAGGTTCTGCGATACCTCAAAAAACTGCTGACTACTTTATGAAATGCTGTCTGTCCGTCTTTTGTTAAAAGTCTGTCGTCCGTTTCCTGAAAGTGGCCTTGTGGTACAGTACTTCACGACGTCAAACTACAGGGACAATCCAAAGCAGCATTTGAACTACTGCTGCGTTTAGAGTGCCGTTATTATGGTCCTCATCCCAGTATGTGAAGATGTGAAGAAGAAGATTCCCTGCTGTAACTAAGGAAATTACTTTTCTAAAGTTCCATAGATTTTGTGCTGTGGGTCCAGGTATCATGGAGGATATAGGGCTTCACAATGGTCATGAGGCCACTCACTCCCCACTAAGAACTCCCCACTAAGTACTCAGACTCCATGGTGATAATTTTTCATCAGTGGTCCTTTCCTACCAGAACCTATATATCCCACACCAATCAAAGTATCATTAGTAGACCTGTGCCTGTTCCACATGAATAATATTATTTCCATGCTAATACGTCGGAACCCAGCATTTTTACGTTTTATTTATTTATTTAGCAGATGCTTTGACCCAAAGCAACGTACAATTGAGGAAACAGGGTCAGTTAGCCCCTGAAGCAATTTGGGGTTAAGGGTCTTGCTCAAGGGCTCAACGGTGAAACGAATCTGCTGACCTGGAGATCTGAACCACCAAGCTTCCAATTATCGGCCCAGCAGCCTGACTCACCAAGCGACGCACTGCTCACTGCTGGTCGTCGCCACTTATAGGAGATGGTGTAGATGGAGTTGTGCTGCTTAGGAGACATTTACATATTTACTGTTACGTGTTTACATTTATGTATTTACATTTACGTGTTCACATTTACATATTTACATTTACGTATTTACATTTACGTGTTTACATTTACGTATTACATTTACATATTTACATTTACGTATTTACATTTACGTGTTTACATTTATGTATTTACATTTACGTGTTTACATTTACATATTTACATTTACGTATTTAGCATACACTTTTGCCCAAAGTGAAGTACAAATGACGTTTTACAAGCATAGGTGCTGTCAGAGTCGACTGGGCACATAGACTGAGTTCCCAACTCCTAGGTACCGTACATGTGTAAGTGTAACAAAGCAAGAACCTATTAAGACATGCTAGGGTCAGTCTGATGGACGATGTCATTGTCCATTGCCGACGGCTGACAAACACGATGATTTATTATCACATTATTGCTGTTATAATCCTAATTTTCTTCACTGCATTCGAGCAGAGCTAGTTTAGGCTAACTACCTAGCTGCACTTCAGTGACTTCAAGTAATTAATTACTTTTTTCTGACGAGCTAATGATAACTATGAAGGACCATAAATCTAAATAAAATAGTTATCCCTGATTACACCATTTTTTTGGAAAAACAGAACGACAGCACACTTTACAGGCTACAGTGACACGCCATTACTACATCACTATGATTATGATTCACTTGTGCACTCAAAGTAACAAGGTTAAGTACTCAAGAACTCAATTTGAGACTCACAGTAGGCAATATCAAAGGAGTGTAAGGTCAGACTGGATGAGTAGGTGAGAATGGGCTGTGAATGCAAAAAAAACAAAATAGTAATGAAATTAAGTAATTAAGTACTTAAGGAATTTATGAATCGTCTTTTAAAACATAAAAGAAACTATATAAAAATGTATATTACCCATTGTCATATGTTAATTAGGGAGACATCACATAACCCTAATTCATGCAATATGTACAAACACGTCATGCTATAAGTTAGTTAGCCTCTAGGGTAATGTGAAGGCGTATACAGATTCATTTTTCCCCAGCATAAACCATTAATGCTTACGTTATTTTAAAATACATATTTTAAATCAGAATTGTTCAAGTTTTATTTGTTTAATCAAAGTGTATGCATATTTTCATCATTACACAGATGTTGTTTTCATTGTCACATACATGACACCATATTTTAGAAATTTTCCATTTTCTGTAAACACACATCCTATTCAGGGATGCAGGGAGCCCAGAGTCTACCCCAGAGACTCCAGGATGGGGTGCCCACCATGATAGGGAGAGAACATGCAAATTCCACTAACATGGAACCCTGACAGAAACCCCAACCCAGGTCCCAGAGGCGAGAGGCAGCAGTACAAACATCAACCGTTTCATGCTGAATTTTCTTTGTAATCTTGTCTGAGTTTGTGTGACATACTGACTTGGTTATTTTCTCTGGAGAGGAACCGTTAGGAAACCAGTGTCAAGCAAACAAAAGCTAAAAAAAAAACAAAGATATTTAAGCGTGAAATTCACTGCTGAACATGCTTCTGGATGCTCAACGAAGTAAAGAGAGGTTGGTATGGTAAGTGTCTAACATAAGGTCATTCTATTAGTACATTTAAAAAGATTTTAGTGTTTTCTGCAAATTTCTATCTAACATTACTACAGGGAGCGTACAGGTTAAGAACATCTGGCTTACGAACAACCCGTACTTACGAATGGACTCGCAAAAAGCCTATTTTATTACAATTTGAGTTAAATACTTTAGCTCTTAATAATGAATGCACACACTTCTACACTTGTAAAAACATTGTACGTCTTCAGCGGTTCATTGGCTCAAGGTATCGTACCATATGTAGTCATTATTATCAGTATATGTAGGCCCTTCTCTATTATTATTGTTCCGTTTTACCTAGAAATTTGACTTAAGGACTGACTTAGGGAGCAGATCTCATTTGTAACTTGGGGACAGCCTGCATTATACATCTTCTTACCAGTTATCATGGTCAAGAATGCATTGGGGCTGAAGCCAGCCCAGGCAGCGCAGGACACAAAGCAGGGGTTACCTCCTAGAATCTTGGATGCAAATCCATCCATCATGTCTACCTTACAGCTAATTTAGAAATGCAAATTAGCCTGGCGTTTTTGGACCATGGGAATTCTCGAGCTTAATGTTTGGCAACAGTGCTGCCCATTGAGACACCCTATTATAATTACTGCTTTTGTTGTCCTTATTGTTGTTTATATAAACAGCTTAACCAATGACACTGCGCTGACATTCTCTTTGGTGAGAACAGGACAGAAGAGAGACGTGCACACGAGCTGACATCACGGCACTAAATAGCACCCAGTCCTCCTGTTCAAAGGCTTGGCAGACACATCAGTGCTGTGGAATTTAGCATTTTGGCCTCACCAGCATTCCCAATTTGGCTGCATCCCATTTCAGCCTCCGAAGGAAAAAGAGCAGGTAAGTGAACTGAAAACAACAGGCATCAGAGTTCTGGTGTCATACATGTAGTCTGATACGTTGTGTAAAACGGATCGAATAACGTCAACGTGTCAGACTCAAAGGTCCAAAGGATCGGATCAGTTGCCTTACAGTGTTACCATGGTGCCAAAATGTAACAACAGCTCTAAGAAATCAAGGGTTGAATTTAAGTTGCAGGCTCTTAAATATACTCAGTCAATATTAACTGCTTGTTAAATTACATCTAACATCCAAAAAAGCAAAATACAGTATAAACATACAAGGCAATTATAATTTCATAAATGTCATACTTGACATATATCACTTGTGTTTTGTGTTTGCAATCTACAGTACACGACAACAGATATATTTCATATATCATTTCACATATATATATATATATATATATATATCCCCAACTCAGCCCTAACCTTAACCATAAGTGCCCAAACTAACTCTTTGCATTTTTAGTTTTTTGCTTGCTTTACAGGATTCTATCACGTACGTTGTGGGGAAATCTCCAATTCACCATAGCATGTTTTTGGACTGTGGAGGGAAACCAGAGTACCTGGAGACGACCCCATGACAATAAGTGGAGAACATGCAGACTCCACACGCACTGGACGTAATTTCGCAGTGTTACACAGTGACAATAAAGTGCTTGAAAAGAGCCATACAGTGCACTGGTACACACTTGAACTGGAAGGAGAGCCCCTTTACTGCTTCCATTTCAGCTCAGCATGTAATTAGAATCTGGCACTCTACACCATACACACATGTGCACAAAACTGTTTGGGCCAACAGAAACTGTTCTACAATACATATATATAAAAACATAATCTTTGTCCATTTGGATTGGACTATACAGATGGTGGAAACACATCAAACCAATGCTGAATGATATCTATGATCCCTTAATGGGAAAGAAATGCTACAACGTATTAGAATAATGAAACTTGTTGTGAGCGTCATACAGGGGGAGGGTAAAATATTGAAGACACCTAACAGTATTTTACTGTCAAGCATCCTGTAAAGAGTAGGGCCACCCCTTGCCTTCAGAACCGAGTCAGTTCTTCACAGAATACTTCTATAATATCCATGTAGTAGGATATTGGGCCATTTTTCAAGAAAAGAAAGCTTCCGTTCTTTGAGGGAAGGAGGAGGAAGGGGTCCACTCTGTACTCTGAATCTTCCTATGATGGGTCAATGATGTTTAGATCGGGTGATTGTTGAGGCCATGATTCATCCTGGTGTTCTTTAAACCACTCTTGAATTGGTTTATCAGTGTCTATGGGGGCATTGTCATCTTGGAAAATGGGGACATCATTAGTGTGGGCAGCACGGGGTGGTGGCCCTGTAAAATGACACCATATTCCTCCACTGCTACACGACCACGGAGATGGTATCAATCTGACGACCCCCACAAGATAGGTGACCGTAACATCACAGCACTAACCGCAGTTAACAGCTGGAAACAGACGTTGTGGGTTGAATCACCGTTTTTTCTCTGAGTAAAAAACTTTCTGGATGCAGGAAAATGGGTAAAAGATGACTCATCAGATCTTACTGCTTCCACTGCTGGGTATCAGGTCATGAATTTTTTGTGCAACAAGTTGTTTCTAAATGGCAGCCCTGCCATGAATTCCATCTTCATGAAGGTCATGACGTACTGTTTTCGTTGCGACTGAATCAAAGAAGTGCTGATGCAGTTCAAATTTTGAGGCAGCTGTACCTTTTTGCTTAGCAACTATATGAGGTTGGCATCTGTCCCCGTTGGTGAGTTTTTACTCGCAGTCACAGTTCTCGCTGTTGACGTTTGTATTTGGTGTCACTGACCTGCCCCAGGGAACCCTGCTGATGTCACTTGCCCCACGGCAGCCACGCCTCCTAAGGAATTCCTGCCTGTGGACCCTGCCCAGTGAGGAAAGCCCTGTGCAGGCTGTGTCCCAGCATCACCGCTGAGTCACATTCGTGGCTCCGCCCCTTTCCCAGTTTATCTTGCCCTCCGATCATCTGCTTGCCAATCGTCCGACCTTCACCTGTTCTCCACCTGATGTTTTGGATACTCTTTTTGCCCTCTTTGGTTTTGACTCCAACTGTTCGACCACGATTTCACCTGCCAACATACATCTCTGTTCACGGGGTCAGATCTGCATTTGAGTTGAATCATCACAGGTTGCCATGTGGTGTCGAGAATTTTTGCGACGTTTGATAGTTGATAGTCATTTGATAGTATTTGTGACCACTTCACCTGCAATCTGGGCAGTAACTGTGATGGCCACAGGACAGAAATAATAAAAATAAGTATAACTTTATATGCAGTTTAAAACCACAAAAATAGGCACTGACAAAGTGGACATGCTTTAACCTGCGGACATACCTGATGTAAGACTGTCAAGTTTTTCTTCTTTGACATAGTGCTCACCGAGGACTCATCAATGACAGGAACACAGCTGAGTATGAGGTATGTACTTGGGATAGCTGGGGTTAGACTCAAATGATGAGTAGAAGAAGATGAAAGTATGGATCACAGCAGGGTCAAGAACCAGGAAAATAAGAGCTAGCTGGGAATTTTACCTACACAAAAATGTTCTGAGGGCAGAAGGAAAAATGATTGGTTCATAGAAATAACCAATCAGATTGTAGAGCCTGTGAGTTTAAGCAATAAGAGGAGGTGCGAACCAACCAATCAGATGTCTTGGTTTCAACTACTCTACTTGCTTGGACCCAAGTGAGCAAACAAAGAGAGCAGAAATGAAGCCCAGAATGCCAGTAATGACTAAGTGAACAGGACGAAACTTAAGAATGACCTTTAATAGAAAAAGGGGATTTAAACAGAGTGATAGATGGACTAATTGGAACCACCTAGGGGTAGGTGTGGTCCTGCAGGATGACCACACCTGCCGCAGATTTGACACTGACCACATGGTTTCTTTGGAACCATCTGTTGTGCACTGTGGTGGACCTGGTTTCCTACAGGACTGGGTATATCCCAGCTCCAAGCCTCCCCTGAGACCTCATCCAGGATGAGCAGGTGGAAGGCTGATGGATGGATGCATGGAACTCTGCTAGATGTCTCATGTTTCTTTGGAAACTAACATATAAAACTGCTGATAGCCAGTTATGTGGTAACACATACTGCTTTCTGGCATTTTGTACGATATGACTCAGTGTCGTAGCAGCGTTTGAAGCTGGGATTGTGTTACATCCAACATAAAGTCACCTTCCGTTAAGTGTGTCACTTATTTTGTCCCCTGCTTGTAGCTTCTTTTAATACCACACATTGTTTTGTATTTAAGCATAAAGTTTACTAAACTTCATTAATGCAGCATTAAATTAATGCACCATGAATCGAGAATGACTCATACATTAATCTCGGAGACTCGCAGAGTTCTAATATTAAAAAGAACTGCTTTCAAGTATGACTTGGTTGTCTTTGTTCGCACCAAAGAGCCGTTGAAACAAATTTGATCATTCCTAACATCAGTAGATCAGCTAAGCGAAAAGAGCTATTTTGTTCATTTAATACCACTCTGGCATTTATAATTCAGCCAAATTTTTCATTGTTTTGACCTAAGATTGATATTTGTTCATGTATATCTTTTAAATTTATTCAATGCAGTAACACTAAACCTTGTAGTTTAAGGAATATCATTATTTTGCATTATGTTTGGTATAAGAATATGAAATTAAAAACATCAAACACACACGTGTATTGGATGTTTTGTTTATATTGAACGCTGTGAATTAGCTTTTCACCGCAAACACTAAGCAGTGCATTTTGTCCTTGTGCATAAATGTATTGTAAAGGCAGGTTGCTGAGTCATGCCACTTGCTTTGAGAAATGACACTGGGGCAGTTCCGGGTTCCAGCACAAGGTGGCGTTACTGCGCCCGTACCAGTCCCGCTCACAACACACTCCCACTGCGCACTGTGCCCATGGTGGGCACTCACACCCAAGCTAAGCACAACGGTAAACATTAAACACTGCATATGACATCACAATACACACAAGACATTGCCCCCCGCTGTGAGTGCCCCCAGGGTCTCGCTGACCCCCCTCCACCAGTTCGCCAGTCCTTCCCGCTACGCCTCCACCGACTGCCGCCAGTGGAACCGCTGTTCCAGTGCCTCCACGAGGGCGGTGCGGTTTTGTGACTCGTTGGGGGTCAAGCTGAGGAGAGCCTGCAGTGCTTTGGCCTCCAGTGCCAACGCCAGGTGCACTGCCGTTTCCTCGTCACTGCAGGCCGGGCCGCCAGACGCACCTGGAGGAGGTGGGGCTCCAGGGGATCCTTCCCAGTATAGTGCAGGAGCTTGACGGCTGCCTTGACTCCGCCTCTCTCAGGTACCGGTGCGTGTGACAGGAGGGCTTCTGCTTGCTCTGCCTGGAGATGGTGGCATGTGTAGGTCATGTTGGATCCATTGGATTACCCCAAGAAGTCACTCTGCTCAGTTCCCGGGGTCCCATTCCGTGGCCCGGTGCTCCCTGCCAACAGAAAGTCATCGGGTCTTTGTAGCAAGTGGTCATAATCTTCCCCCGATCCCACTTCTGACACCATTGTAAAGGCAGGTCGCTAAGCCACGCCCCTTCCTTCCTAAAATGACACTGGGACAGTTCCGGGTTCTACCACAAGGTGGCGATATTGTGCCCGTACCGGTCACAATCGCATCACACTCGTTCTGCCCACCGTGCCCATCGCCACGCTTATTCACACACATACACCAAATACAACGATAAACATTAAACACTGCACATGACGTTACAATGCAGCAAAGGACATTGCAATGCATAGCGATCACAGCAAACTATTTACATGGTTGGCACCAGACCAAACTGCCGCGCTGCCCCATGCCCCCCCCCAGTGCTGCATAAAACAATAAAATAATTAATAAAGTATCCAAAACACAAAACGTTGCAAACAAAATCGCACTTAAAATGAGACACGGTGTACCATAATAAATGAAAAATTAAATTACAATCTGCAAAACAGCAGCGTCAGCCAGCGCATGGATGACCTGTGGCCGAGCAGCATAGCAAAAAGATCATCCTATTATATTGTCTTGTATTAATTAACAAATTAATTAATTAATTAATTAATTAATTAAACATCAGCTCTCAGACGGGAGCCAGTCGTTGTCCCAGCCCAGGTGTACCGTGTCCCCTCCTGTCCCATCCGGGGGCTCTTCTCCTCTGGTCCCACCCACATGTCCTGTCCTGTCTGGTTTGGTGTCCCAGCCCTGTGTGCCAGCCCTCTTGTTCGGTCCCCTTTTTCCCCTCCCCTGCTTGTCTTTCATGCTTCGTGGGGGGGGGACTGTCACATCCTGCCCGCTGTATCCATATCTCCAAAACAAGCCACACCCGGTGCTTCTTTGTCGAACCTCTCATTCCTGCCCCCTTGTGGTGCTCACTATAGCTGCCTCTCATTAGCTCCCTCGTCTGTCTCATACAAAAGTGCTTCCCAGTCCTGTGTTCCCCAGTCCTGTCATTGTTCCCCAGTCCTCTCTCGTGTTGCCTGTGCCCCTCCCCTAAGAATCAGAGTGCTAATGATTACTAAACATTTTTTTGTTGTGTCTTCCTTTTGTTTACAAATTCTTGTAGAGCATGCAAGAACATGTTGTATTATTATGAACCATAACCAATTGGTAAAATGGTCATTATTAGTGTAAATTGTGCTTTATTCAGAAAGGTATATGAAATATGTGAGCAATTGTGGTTTTCAACCAAAAATAAATGTTTGTTGAAGTTTTTGATAAGTTCTTTTCATATTTTTTTTAATATTTTTTGTTATGCGTCTAACATTCTAATGCATTGCTGCTATTACAAACATCACACTGACCAACAAATCCTGCTCTGTTTTTTATTTAAAGCTTATAATTGTACAATGCGCTATCATTTAACATCGCAATCACAATCATTGCATCATATACAAAAAGCTCACAGCTGAATCCAAAATGCTCACAGCCAAATCCAAAATGCTCACAGCCAAATCCAAAATGCTCACAGCTGAATTCATTACTAAGAGGATAGCAATACCAAACAGGCACTAGCCATGTGCTCCACATTAGCATCAGAGCATAGCAATCAGCGAGTCAGAGTGGGTAACATTAAGTGTGAAACTGGCTCATCCAGAAAAATATTCCACATTTCATTTTGAGTGTATTTTATCTGTTCATTCATTCATTTATTCATTCATTCATATCCAAATCCAATCAGCTTAAGTATATCTTTCGGTAAGCAGACCAATCAAGTACAGCGAGTCGTTTTAGCATGCTCCTAACTACAGCATGTTCTCAACTCCATTTTGGTACAATTAAGGCTTTTTATATCTGTACTACAAACTCAAACTGTCACAGTGCTATTAATATGCTCACATTACTGATTGAATGTCGCTTCTGCGAGCTGGAGTTGATGATCCAAAATTCAGTTATATTTCAGAAAGAAATTAAGGCAAGAGCTAAAAAGCCAAACATGTTTGCAGACATTTGCATATATTTGCATCCTTGCCATTACAGTTTTAATATATCCATATACCCATATCCATATAACCATTCATCCCGCTTAATAAAAGGCAGA
Source organism: Gnathonemus echidnorhynchus (assembly GCA_026776725.1). Taxonomy (NCBI): domain Eukaryota; kingdom Metazoa; phylum Chordata; class Actinopteri; order Osteoglossiformes; family Mormyridae; genus Gnathonemus; species Gnathonemus echidnorhynchus. The sequence continues at coordinate 10,292,912 of JAODJU010000081.1, forward strand.
ATATTAACTACAGATCTCGTGAGCTTTTAACTGGTATATAAATTGTTGTTTTGTTTCTGCTGAAAGCAGTATGTGGGATATTTAATATTGTGGCTAAGTCAGTAAAAGAGAAACGTGATTTAAGAGTGTCTGAGAGTGAGCATAAGCTATTCAGACCAAAAACTAGCATCCTGCCAGTTCTCACAATGGAGCCTCATTGCCTAGGTGATGCTTCTGGTGGACAACAGCATTCATCAGATGCTAACCCAAGATGCGAGGGACAAGGCTATACAGCAATTCCAAAGAGACCCCCTTAAACAAGGGTGGCTTGAGGTATTAAAACCTGTCATCTCATAAAACAAGCTAATGCACTGGGGAAACGACTGCACTGGGAGTATAAATATGCTCTCCTGGGTCACTTTCAGTTTTGGGAAAATTTGAAATGGTTTCTACAGTAAAAGTTAAAATAGCATTATTTTATTTCATGCTTCTTATTCTGTAATATGAAACAAGCATAATAAAGTAATGATCAATTATTATAATAAAAAATATCAGTTGTAGCACAGACCTAGATAATAAGAACATTCACCATTTATTTAGACAATTTTGTCCAAAGCACCATACAAGATCAGAGTTAGACAGCATCTCTGCAACAGTTTGGTTTAAGTGCTTGGCTCATGGACCCAATCACTCTGTTAGACATGGGATTTGTACTGGTGACCTTCCAGTTATAGCATCCTAACCTGTAGAATCACACAGCACCCTAAGTTAAGACCTGATTGATTCTGAGGCCACTATATGAAAATCAGTTATTCATATGTTGATGGGAGCTGACTAAATTACAGTATAAATTAGATATGTAATATATTTCAATTAAGCAAAATGTCACTGCGACAGCTGAAGGACACAGAGAAAGGAAGCACAAGAGTCCTGCATGTGTCATGGTCAGGGGACCTTTTCAGGTTGTGGATTTGGTGATCATGACCAAACCCATGGCAATCTACTTGGCTATCGGGTATGATGCAAAGGCCCTCCTGTGTATCAGGATTACAGCCCATTAGGTAGCCCTTCATTTTCTCATATGATAATCAGGGTTACAGCCAATTGGGTAGCCCTTCATTTTCTCATATGATAATGACCCAAAATACTAAACACTTTAACTGTGGTGAAGGAAGGTGTAGAAGATCTCAAATTAATGATCTTTCAGACCACAATCCCAAAGAACTTGTATGAAACAAACTGGGCAGAAGAGTCAAAATAATGCATATCCATAATGCATGTTTGTTTGGTTGTTTGTTTGTTTTCAGGGATTGGAAAGTTCACCCCCAAAGGTTCCATGACTTATATTTGTGAGCAGGGAATAGCCTGTAACTGCATCAGCAAGGAGAGTTGGGTGGACTGAATTTCTTTGTGTTGATTTATTCCATCTGCCCCTCGCCTTTGAGAATGTGTTCTGTTCCAGGAATTCAACCACAAATATGACGCCAGAATCAAAACTTATAATCTCCCCTCATTAGATCGATACCCATGTTTTGCCCCATTGCGTCAGCCCCTTGGTTTATTTATGCCTTGTCAAACCAAGGGCCTGACTCACAAAGCAGGATTGCTTAGCCCGATAACTTGTTGGGTTTTAGATAGACTGGGCTGATTGTAAGTGAAGAAATATAAAGTCCATTTAAAATGGGTTGCCAGAAATCAAACAAGTTATTTGGCTAAGCAAGAATTACAGCTTTTTGATACAGGCCCCAGTTCCTTAATTACCATTTATGTTGAGTTGGCTACAATCCCAAGTCACTATCCCTGAAATGATTTTTTCCCCATTACCGACAAGTTTCCTGTTCTAGTCAGTCCTAGTCAAGGTCCTGACCTGAGACATTTTTCCAAAGTGTTGTTGTGGCTTTCTGTCTAAGGTAAAGTTTTAATAACTTATAATAAACCAAATATTTAGTTTTTATTATAGCTGTAAATTAAGATTAAGAGAGAGCAAGTATACTGTGTACCACAAAGCTGCTTTTAGATATGTGGAAATACAGGAATCAGGCTGCAGTTACGTGGGATGTAAGCATTTCCTTTTTTTTTCTTTTCTTGCCTATGGATTTCTCTGTAAAAGTATGTAACACGGGGATGTAGAAAAGGAGAGGAATTTTATTTGGGACAGAAATTGGGTTAAACAAAACAGCATGGAAAGTGAAAGTGAGGAAGAGTTTGTCCCCCCAAGAATTAGGGGAAAAAATGACATGGGCAACAGTCATTGGGAGAAGGGCCAGGACAAGCAACGGGATCTGAGGAGGATTACTGGGGGCCCTGGAAAAAAAACAAAACAAAACAAAAAAAGAGAACTATTTATAGTGCACAAAAACTTCGAACAAATTAACTGAATGTGCCCAATTCTTCCTGACCTCCGCACCCACCTCTATCATTCTCCAAAAAAAAAGGGAAAAAGGAAGTCAGTTATTAGCAAAAAGTCTGCTTTTTTGGCTTATATCTGCTTCTTTGAAACTTTGTTTTGTAATCCGGCATGTTGCCAATTCCATATTTTATCACGTTACACATTATGTAACACATCATATCAGTTACAGCGTTACACATCATATCAATTACAGCGTTACACATCATATCAGTTACAGCGTTGCACATCATATCAGTTACAGCGTTACACATCATATCACTTACAGCGTTACACGTCATATCACTTACAGCATTACACATATCACTTACAGCGTTACACGTCATATCACTTACAGCGTTACACATCATATCAGTTACAGCGTTACATATCATATCAGTTCCATGCCGCAGTCAAGCAAATATAAATGAACTTTCTGCAATTTGTGCTGCATATTTATATCTATAATGTACATTTTCTCAGTTTATTTCCTTGTTTTCCATTTGTGCAGAATACGATGTTGCCCGATAAAGAAACACAGCGATGGGTTTCTAAATAAGGAAGTGAAGGGCGTGTTAATCTACATTAGGCAGGTTAGGGTCTCCCCCAGAGCAACCTGACTGCCCCATTATCTGATGCTTTCAGGACAAAAAGGGGTCTGGAGCGACATTATGGGCAGATTAAAGAGAGTGTCAGAGTGCTGTACAGAGTGAAATATAATCTTTGCTGCAGACTCCAGCGGGCATGCACTAATCCTGCCATTTAACCCACAGAACACCATTTCCGCACCTGACAATCAACGTTCCCGTAACCTGACCCCAAGAAACCTGCGTCTACACCCCCGCGAAGGTACTTAAACCCTCGAACCCTTACCGTTTTCCGTGATGACATCGTGGGTCAGGTTTTTCAGTAAGCTGCCACTGTAGCTTAAACTCTAGAATGCTCCATATGAAGAATATGTCATTTAGCATTACATAAGAACTACTCTCAGTGGTGACCTTGTTCGAATCCTTTCAAAAACCAATAATGGTCAACATCATGAGAGAGGATTTTTAAAATGCGATATAGAGCTCACCTAAGCTTTCAGGTAGCATTTACCATCAATAATATTTCAGCAAGTAATGTAAAATACAATGAAATGTTGTGATATATGTTTTATGTTTGTATGTATGGTTAATTAATCCAATTTTACACTTGTTTAAATATATACTTATTCCTGCGAGAAATAACAAGGAAGCTCTAGTTAAATCAAAATTGACACTTTAGTTTATAATTCTTATTAATGTCCAAAATGCAAAAAATGCACTACATTTAGCAAATTATATGTGGGTGGCACTATTTGGATGTACATGCTTAAATCCTCATGATAATTATGAATTAGGTTTAATATGATTTACATGATACTTATTCATTCAATCAAGAACCTAAGTAATATAATTATGAGCTTAGCTGGGAACAAATCACATATAGCGGGTTTCTTGGACCTGATGAATGAAATCCTAGTCTAGTTTGTAAATGTATAGTTAGTTCTAGAGATAAACCGACTGGTAATTGATATTTAATGGTATATTACAACAATGACTAAATATTTACGTCATTGCAAACCTCTGCAGTCACCACAATGGACTATGCGGTTAGCTAAGTATAACCTTAAACATTTCCAGGTCACGTTTTAACTGACAGCAATAGGCTATCAGAGGTCAGGAATTGTACCAGGAAGACCTTCTCACAAATGTCTTCATAGGAGAAAATGGGCATCTTCAGTTATGACTATGCAAAGTAGAGCTTAGATCGGGCCCAAAAAATTAAACCCGATCCTACCCGAGCCCGTGCACCTTGTGTCCGAGCCCGACCC
>JAODJU010000081.1:10312169-10324635 GCA_026776725.1 Gnathonemus echidnorhynchus
GGACCAAACTCTGGACAACCCTGGAGATTTAAAGCTACACTGTTAAACCCAGAGACTCAGCACTAAGAAATATAAATGCTCCAATGGATCACAAGCAACAGCTCAAGATTTGGAATATTTAAAAAAAAAAATCAGTCTATATTGCACGAAAATGCATTGGTTAACCAAAATGAATAAAATAATGTCTGTGTGGTAAGATGGGAGCATGACCACACATAGATAATGATAGGTGTACAGGCACAGGCTCAGAAGGCGAAGTCGGGGGCAAGGAGAAAGGCGATTGGACGCTAAACTGAGGTCATGTGACTCATCGTGAGAATCATAGCAGTATTGAGTGGACTGCGGGCATCCACCCTCTGTGCCAGGTTCCTCTAAAGAATCAAGGAGAATGAGAGAAAAACCGAAGAACAGAGAACCGGGGTCAGCTGACCAATTGGGCGACAAAGATGGCTGCCTAGGGCGCCATCTGCTGAGAGAGCGCCGGCATTGCAAGTCAGTGTCACTTACCTCATATCCGCCAACACGGAGTCGTTGCTGGGTCGGTTATCGCTTGGTGCCTTTTCAATGGACGGAGCAGTCTACATGCTCCAGGGGGGTGGTCAGCGCTGGTGGTGAGTCTGCAAATGGGTTGTAACCGGCACTGTTGAGAAACAACAGGGAAAAGATGGAAGTTGGTGAAAGATGTCGGTGTTTTAGGGGGGTTCCACTCTCCGGCTCAATCGAGGGAGCCGTGCCGGAGGGGTGTGGGTGCCTGGGGAGGGCTGGCAGCTTCCGGGCCGCCATTTCCAGCTGCGTGAAGCTGTGGCCAGGGTTCTATGGCCGGAACATGAGCCCTGAGGATTGGACAGGTGGCTACCGTCCAAGGAGCTGCGATGTGAAGCAGAGCAGCCAGGATGTGTGGGTCCGGGGGGGGGGCACCAGTATAACAATAGAGAGGCAGACAGACAGACAGATTCACAGATACATAAATTCTAAAAAATAACAGGAGAACTTCTGCCAGAGGGTGTCTGCTTGTAAGAAGCTAGAACCACCACACCTGGAATCATGAACCACACCACATCGAAAATCACTAACATAACTGAAATTTGTCATTCCAAAGCTTAGCCGGATGCTAATCCGACTGACTGACTGACACTTTCTATATACTGTACATATTCAGTTGTAGCTACTTGAGTCACTGTTTGAAGGAATAGAATGTTTGCATTGACGAGCAGATGTACCTAATAAAGTGGCAACTGAGTTCAGATCGTAGATAATGAATAAGGATAGATAATTATAATGCTGCTTAAAACTCTGAACCATTCATATATCTTGTCTTTGGTATAAAATATTTGTTGTGATTTACTTAGTTCAGCAGTGAACTTTTGTTAAGACACTGGGCAGCAGACAGAATTGAATGTTTTTTTTGTATATGTATTGATACATTGTAGATGTAGCCAGGTACAATACGGAATAGCTTAGATGTATGATATCAGCATAATTGTACAAAGGTGGGGAAGAGATGACCTGTGCGTAGCCTGTGAAGAAACGTATGGAATAATTAATGGAGGCTGATCGAATGCATTGTTTCTTTGCTCATTTACAGCACCGTTACCTACTGGGGAAACTGAAAGAAGTTTTATTCCAAGTTTTCAGGGAGCTGCGTTCCTACCCCGAGCCCTGAGCAGATGAGCGATGTCATACCAATGAGAAAATAAGCCGGCAGGATCCCTCCTCAGCCAGAGCTCATGCTTTATACCAGAGTTTTCCAACCTGGTCCTCAGGGATCCTCAGACAGTCCATGTTTTTGCAAAAACATGGACGACATCTGGGGGATAGAGTAATGAGGGTGAAATGTGCAGAAATATATCGCTAAGATAATATATCGCTAAGATAAACCGCAGCAAGTCCATTTAAGGTTTAGATCAAGATCTTTCGGATGTATAAATGATTGGCTATCATGATGATTTAAGCATCAGCTAATGGCCCAAAAACAACACAAATAAAAAACAAGCAATGTTGCACGCAGTTACTATACAGTGCGACACAGAATCAGTACGATACCGTATGACTTCATTCCCAGCATTACACACCCATAACAGAAAGATATTGTCTCAATGCACATAGCACATATGTAACTGCCATTTTATCGTTTCCCTGGGATCTCTTTAGAGATTCAGATCAGCTCCTGCATAAGGTATCTCCCATCCTATCCTATTATATCCAGAATATTGGTATTTGAAAATAGCCAATTCCTGCATTGTGGCAGGTACCTGCTTTTTGGATTCCGACAGTCTGAGGCTCTGATAAGAATGATTCTGGTCTCAGACACACAGAGAGTGTCCGTGCCTATAGTACCCCTGGCCAAGTCAGTTTTATACCTCAGATAGATGCTCAATCTGCATAAATAATGTTAGCATGCCCAGGGGGGTTGGGCAGCCAGTTGACCTTGGACACACACAGAGTTTTTTTCCCCAACTGGGAGTTTTTGGTTCCTCCCCTCCATTGTCTGTCTGTCTGTCTGTCTCAGTTTCTTTCTTTCTCTTCCCGTAATTAATCAAAATATGTACCTTTTATTTGTCCCTGTTTGTACCCTTTCATTTGAGCGTTTCATTTATGATCTGCGTTTCCTTAGCATAACCATAAAACCCAAAGTTCACAGAAGACAGAAATAGAACTAAAATAGAGACTAATTGCTTTGGTAGGCATATGTACACATTTAAACACATTAATGCTGTTCTCAAATGATTGAAATACAAGTTTTTGCCTGTGACTTAAGAGGAAGAAGCCACTCTGAGGGGTGCTTTTATATGCAAATCGACGACTTTAGGGCAATAACTGCCACTTGCATCACCTTGCATTATCAGAGTCATGGTTTATTTATGATGTACTCCATCATGGCTCTTTCCACACGCAGCATAACTATAATTTATGCTACTTATAAGCCGATAAGGATGGGAAATTGTGAAACAGCTGTACACTCTCTGCATTTTTCACTGTTTCGACTGTTTACAACAGGCACACGTGTATTATTTTTCTGGCTAATCTTCAAAACTAAACATTCACGAAACGTTAGCAGACTTTGCAGCGAGCTGAAACATGCAGTTCGACAAGCACATGAAAGTCACTCGCCTGGAGGGTGTTGTCTGCTGCCTCTAGGGTAGTGGTTTCAGATCGAGCCTCCTCTTTATTTATGCCCAGTTCATATCCTCTCCTTCTCCCCCGTGACACATCAGAGGCTCTGAATTGCCCTAAGTGCTTGGCTGTCTGAGACAATGTGTTTATGTCTGGGTACCCGGAGGTAGACTGACTTCATGTTCTGTGTGCCCCCTGTCTAACAACTTAAGCTTTTTTGGATAGTGTCCAGATTAAGCTCATTTAAAAAAAAAAAATAAAAAAAAAAAGGATGGATGGATGAGTGGATGGATGGATCGATGATGGAATGACGATGGATTCAAAAATATCCTTATAACCAAACTATATGCAAACTAAAGCATGAGTAGCATTATGAACAATTCAAATTTGACTAATTTAATTTTGTGTTCGGATGTCAGTTTCGGAATGATGTCACTGAGTGGTAACAGCACAAGGTGGAGATTTAGAGAAAAAAAAAATCCATCTTGTTTTAATCAGGTTAAGGATGTGATTATACCAGTTTTAAAGCCGGGATTATAAAAATCAGGGCTGTGGAAATCCTGTGCCTGAACACAAAACCGGGACATCTATCGCTTAAAGCATCCCGTCGTGGCATTTGTGTTAGGCCTAGCTTTGGGTTACGGACCCAATAAAAATGAAGGCAGCTAGCTTTATTTTAATTCCTGCTACTCTGCAGTAAAAGAGTGGCCTTTGAGCATAATAAATGTGGGCTCCGTGACATTTCTAGACATGAGTAAGGGAAGCACGAATGTTGTTATTTGTACTTTTAGCCCATGAAAACATCCCATAATCCCCTGTGTGGAGAAATCAAGAAATTCATCTGCCTCTAGGAACTGGGCAACTTTCAATCATGATCGGTGGCCTAATTATTTCGGAACATTTCATTAGGAATCGGAGGCACTGAGAAACAAAGAACACAAGAAGCAAATATAAGTTAACAAGTATGTCAAGTATAGCTTTTAAAAATAAAGATTCTATGGAAAGTACAGCTGCAGCTTGAGTGACTGTGGGGAAGTAATTTGTATTTATATATGTATTTTTTTTACATTAACATTGGCAAAAATGCACAAATAGCACAGCAAGCATATGCGTCCCCCAAAAACTTTACGGTACAAATAAATGCATTCGGTATGAGGGTTTTATAAAAAAAAAAAAATAAATAAAAAACTTCATTTCGATTCTCTTTAGCTTTTCATCCTGAGAAGTTTTAAGTATTAATCTTTGCTCATGAGGCCCACAGCACTCCTGTGGGGCAGGGAAACCAGGACATTGGGGCTCCAGGAAATTCAATTCCGTCTTATATGCCGTGTGATGTTTTGATTTTTGTTAACAACAATGATAATGATAAATCGTTTATTTGCCGTTTGCAGAAATACAAGTACAGTACAGGTACATTGGAATGCTTTTCTTCACTGACCCCCCATCTTGCTCTCCATAGCTTGGGGGTCACAGCGCAGGGTCAGTCAACGTGCAGCACCCCTGGAGCTGGGGGGGGTAAGGGCCTTTCTCAGGGGCCCACGGACATGTGACTGTTCTGCTGGGGGCGGGGCTTAAACCGGACAGAGACAGAGATTTCACATTATGACCAGAATTGGACAAGAATCTATCATAAAAGCTTGCGAAAAACCAGTACATACTATGTATTAAGTTTTATTTTCACAGTAGTAGGTAACTTATAAAGGGCAAATAAGTGGAAGTTATGGACGTATTTCCTACATCCCTCCGACTGCCTGCTGATTCCCCCTCTGCCGCTTGTGCGGCTAATCAACTGCAGCAATCAGCATGATTACCACTTGGGACGGTTCCCAGAGCTACATGTTGCGGCGCTGAAGGTTATTTCTGGTGCCACTGGCGTCATTCGAGAGGGACCTTACAATGGAGAGCAGCGAACGTCAGACAATCAGCTTCGTGTAAGTTTGGGGAGATACGTCAGTATGCGTGATAGAGGCGACAACGGTTTGTTTGCCGACAACTAAGTGGGTATTTTCCACGAAGAGACGGGCGCTGTGCTGAAGAGGAGTAGCTGCCAGATATGAATTGAGCTGCCAGAGTCTCTCCAGGGGACAAGTACGTAAGAGAACTTAAATACCTATCTGTAGAGTACCTGTTTGATGAGCAGTGCCTTCAAGCGGGTGTCCCTGACACCAAAACATATCAATCTATGACTTTGGCACGACAGAGAATGGTTTTTAACCTTTTAGGGAATTCATGATGGATTAGCTGAGACCTGAGCATGTTAAGTCAGAGCAGAATGTGGCAGATAAGGGGAACCAAAAGTTTCCTGAAAGTGACCATTTGGCCCAGCTTCCCATGCTCATCCATCCATCTTCTGTGACCACATGTGCTATTCAGGGTCACGGGGGGTGCAGAGCCTATGGGCACAAGGTGGAGAACAACCCAGGATGGGACGCCAACCCATCACAGGGCACAAAGCAGGGAACAACCCAGGATGGGGCGCCAACCCATCACAGGGCACAAGGCAGGGAACAACCCAGGATGGGGCGCCAACCCATCACAGGGCACAAAGCAGGGAACAACCCAGGATGGGGCGCCAACCCATCACAGGGCACACTCACACACCATACACACCTAGGGGCAATTCAGTAACTCCAGTTAATCTCAGCATGTTTTTGGACTGTAGGCGGAAACTAGAGTAGGCAGAGGAAACATAAGGAGAACATGCAAACTCCACACACATGGAGGTGTGAGGCAACAGTGTTAGCCACTGCATCGTCCTGCCACCTCCCCCTGCTCATCTAAAACATAATGAAACCCGTAATGGCAATGACAATTAAACTCTGCCTGCAATCTCACACAGTGAATTAACTTTCTAGGGTCAACATTTATGTCACATTGTAACGTAAAGGATGGAATCAAACTGAAGTTTAACTGCATAAGGTTTCACCAGACCGCGATTAACACTGAACTAGACAGTAATCTAAGCTTTTGAGGTCTAGACCTGTTGCCCAGTCATGCTGTTATTTCTTGATATTTATACCACAGAGCTCTGGTCATAATTCCCCACATCAGATGGTATCAAATGGCAAAGCCAGCTACAGAGATGATCAAAAGGCTGAAGTCTTCCACTCTGATTTTTCTTCTGAATCACACTATATCCCCATGCAGATTCATAGGCAGCGTTCATGCTAAAAAAACAGATGTTGAAGAAAATTCCACAGCTTTTTAAAAAGTGTCTTAGCTGGATCAACATCCAGACATTTTTAAAAAATCTGCCGCCACCTTCCCAAGCTCTTATCTAGTTGCAAAATTGATTGATTGAAGGGTCTAAAGTACGGCCTTTGGAATTGCCAGTCCTGGGGATTGTCAGAGAACTGAATGGGCACCTGGAGGAAGGACTAAATTAGAATATCTAACTGATAAAAGCAGGGCATTTAAATATAAATTAGGACATTTGACGTGGACTTTCCGTGATACAGCTTAGAGATATACATATTTAGTAAAGAAGGAAGCGACTCTGCTTGTGACAGGAGCCGGGTTTTAAACGGGGACACCTCTGCCCCAGACTGATGAATGCAGCAGGGTCTCCCTGCAGCCCCCGACAGCGTAAACGGGAGCGAATCAATACCTACCAGCACCCTACAGCAATCCGCTGCCGTCTGTTCTCAGAAGGACCCTGCTGCACACACAGAGATGGGCATTTCAGGTCCAGAAAGTAAAAATCCAGGCCAAGTTTTTGTTTCAACCAACCAGTTGAGTACTCTGTGACTGCGACTCTTTATACTCAACTGGTTGGTTGAAACAAAATCCTGGCCTGGATTTTTACCTTCTGGATCTGAAATGTCCACCTCTGTACATACAGTATCCTCCCTTTTGGAACAGTACCTTAATAAACTTATTTTCATCCCTGTAAATGCCTACGCATACTCACTATTCAACAGCTCCGCCTTGAGTAGTCAGCAGATAATTGGGTTTTACAGTCTGTCCTGGGAATTGTGACACCCCCCCCCCCCCCAGTATTTTATTGGTGCCAAGGCTTGGGCCTTCCGCCATGTTCTTATCGCTATCAGCGTACTGTGGCCCACCCTGGTTTACCGCGATCCGCTGAGGTCCTGCTTACAGCTGGTCAGCAAACACTTGGCCAGCTTATGCAGGGAGGGAGAAAACACTGACTTAACGCGGAGTGACACAAATCAGGCTTAGCGCTATGAGCAATTACTGCCAAAAAGCGCTCCCACCAAAGTCAGCGCTTTTTAAACCGAAACGCATTTCACATCCGCTGTTTGCTATTCGCATCCATCTTTTGAACTGATTTGCGTAAAGGACTAAATTGCCTTTTTTTCCAAAGAAGTGAAAATACATCACATTTTGGTTGATTAAATAGGAACCATCAATTGAACCACAAGTAGTTCTACTATAGAAAATGTACGTTTTTATTTTTTTCTAACGCTAAGACCATTTCTTCAGTTTTAGGTGACACAGCAGAAAGCAGGCAAACGTGCTCTTTTCGCTTTAATGATAAAGTTAAGTCAGGAGGATGTAACGCATTGGATGGTAATGTAGTCCCACGTGGGGGATTCAACTCTCACCTCTGCTTCATGCACATAGAGCTTGCACATCCTCCTCGTGTCATGTGACCTTCCTCCATGCAGTGAAGTCGACTAAGATGCCAGCAGAGTACATGCCCAATGACGGACTGGCATCCTGTCCTGGTTGTGCCCTGTGCTGCATGGGATGAGCTCCAGGCCTTCTGTGACTCTGACCGGGATAGGTGCTTGGAATATGTATGGAAAGCAGAAGGACATCTATCTATAAGGCTGGGATGACTCAGGAAAATTTAGGTTATGCGTTTTACATTAATTGTTTACTGTTTATTTTATCCTTTGTAGGGTATTATAAATAGCAGTTTGGTCTGCTTTCTCTTTTGCTGCACCAGTATTTAACTCAGAGCTCAGATACTGCTGCATTAAAATTTTTACTCTGTCTTTATTGTTTTAGTTCTTATGGCAGTTATTAATTTCCTTTAACTTCTATAATACTTAAAATAAAACTGGACCATGATTCAGCCTCTACGTCAAGAGAAACAATCCAAAATTTTCATTCTAATAATATGATTAACATACTAATAGCATACTTAAAAAAATAGAATGTATTTAACAACATTAGTATTGATGTATTGCAAGTACTGAGTTCCATTCCAAAGACTACCTTCCAATTCAATCAGAAATTTGAGATCATATAAATAGTAATGTCAAAAGAAATTGATTAATTTCACTTTTCCAATTCAGCATTTGGTAACTGGCTTGCTCTGTCGTACCCCTGCTGACTCTTCTGCCTGCTTGGTTTCACCTAAATCAAGGATTATGCCATTATTGCATGATGCTCACACAGCTGCCCTGAAATGATTAGATTTCCTGATATGGATAAAGTAGAAAGGCACATATAACCTATAAGCCGCCCCCCCACACCCCCACGCCCATCTAAACAGAAAGATCACATTAGACTGATTCACTTTGGTCAGCATCCAGAACTAAAAAATGAAGTCAATGCAAGGCTCTGCATTACGAGGCCCCGTTAATCCATTGTGCTTGAAAACCAAACGTTAAATCATCATATACACGTTCCTTCTGTGACTGCCCCCGTAGGGAAGGCCCCCACTGGACAACCTGCTGTCAAACTGCTTAATCCTACTTTTTATTATACAGAGACGGCGGCATCGAAGAGTCCCGTTCAGATTTCACGCAGCGTGAAAACCGCAAGGACACTGGCACACGTCCTAACCAGCAGTCGCATGAGTGACAGAAGGAGTAACAGGCCTCACACGCCAGTGGACAGGATTGCGTCATTTTCATTTCTCTTCGTGATTAAGGTACGACACGCCTTGTGTAATGCAAAGGTTATGGCAGTCTGCAAATTTTGCTTTGACTGATTTAGTGGCACAAATAGTTAATCAGAATTGACATAAAAATGCATAATGTTCTGCTCCTCACATTTTCCATCCCATAAATCTTTCACAAAACATATATACTTTTCTGAATTTCTGTCATATGTGTCTTATTAATCAACAATACTATATTATTACATTTTTAAAAATGTCATGTAAACTCCTTCACTATACAAAAGTCAAAGTAATACATTTTTCTTGGAGACCTGATTTGGTTCGAATCTGATTGACCGCACTTTATTTTGCACAAGCATCGTCCATTACAAGTGATATTTTAAATGGTGGCATCGGAAGTCCCTGAAAGCGAGAAGAGTCCCATTTCATAGCCTCTCTGCAGTTACCCACAAGCATGTCAGGGGCCACCAGCTGTGAAAGACAAGTGGCACTCGGTGAATAATAGCCCAGAGGAGCTGATTTCACTTCCATTATAACCGAAAGCCATTGAATTGGGCTATTGAGCCACTGAGCTACTGAATATCCATCGAGTCACGGAATACTTATAATGCATAGAACTAAAACGCACCCTAAAGGTTTTCAGTAGTGGCTCGTAAATGTTTTCTTTTTTTCTTTTTTTAATGTTCTAGATAGGAAGCAGGGGGTCCGCACAGACATTATGTTCAGGTGAACAATTAACCTCAGTATAACAAACTGCCAAATCCAAGACAGTGGTTTGATATGGCCACATGTTAATGTGTTAAGCCTAATTGAAAGCAATTATGGCTGCCTAAAAGAATATAATATAATGCATGGGATCTGGAAGTTCTTACTGCAGCGTGTGAAATACAGTGTTTTAAGAACTTTGCAGAGCTGTGCATTTTTCAGAGACTGCAGTACTAAGGTGAAGAACAGGGCATGTTTATTTAAGTTGTAAGATGTGTTTGTAGCTGACATATAGTTATAATACTTAATAATAAAATCCTGAAAAATGTAATATATTTTCAGGGCTTCCCATGACCCTGATTAGGATATGAACTTGGAAGATGGATGGATGGATGAATGGATGGATTCCAGTTATCAGGTTATGTTGTGTATAAAACACAAGTACCACTGTTTCTGTTCCTTAGTAACTCAGTCACTACTCAAGTACAAATCAGGGACAAAAAATAGTATCTACTTGAGATAAATGATGTGCTACAATTCATTAATGATGAACGAACATGAGATCAGTATCTAAGTAGCCAACATATTAGTAGTGCTAAATTTCCGTGTCTCTTTTTTTATTTGAACAAACCTACTTATTGGTTCATTAGAATCATAATTAACAATATCTAGTGGGTAGATAATGATTATGTACATTATAAAGTGATCGTTTTCTAAATTTTATGTTAATACTAAGCTTAACTATTTGCTGCAAAGGACAAAATCAGTAATTTGCAAGTAACTAAGAGCTAGTTAGTGGTTAATCAATACAATACTGTAATTGGTTCACGATTAATTCAGAGCATAATAGTATATTATTTGTGCCCCCTCAAGTAAAAAAGTGTTACCAAAACACAAACGGTTACAACAGAGTTACTGTGTTTTAAAATCAACTTAGACAAAACTGAAAGAGTTTCAGTTCCCCTGCTCAGGTCCTGCTCCGGTCTGCATGAAGAAAGGACCGGAATGAGAGATGCATAATAGCGAATCCTTCGAGTCGGACTGGAGCCTGAGTCCAGGGTACGAGTTTGCGACTGGCTGGTCCTGCAGTCTTCTGCGGAGTGCCTTGTACACAGATGGAGCGCTTTAGTAACGAATCCCACGCAATCTGCAGGGGCTTTGCAGGGCTAATGAAGCATGAGGCAGACGTGCGGATGAGGGGCTGTCGGTGATCGCGTGCAGACTACCTCCTTCCGGACAGCTGGACTGTGTCCACCAGGCCAGGGTGTCCAGGGAGCGGCAGTAGACGTGACGGAACGTGATAGAAGCGTCGCTTCCACACCACACTGAGAAATTAAAGGAAATGACCTAAATCGGCACAATATTGCACCAGCAATACCGTAACGCCTCTGTGACAGCCTTGGCCCGGCCTTAAAGCACAGAGTACTGAGCTAGAGCCCAGGTCTCCAGCAAAAGCAGCATGGATGCTGTTTATGATGTAAGCTTTGAACAGCTTTAATGCATGGTCTGGTTTTGAGTCAGGGAGCAGATTGTCACTGGCATTGCTCGGAGGCAGTTTGTGCTTAACACCACTGTGCTCAGGGCATCTAATTACAGCAAAGCACAAGCTGACACAAGGCTCTCCGGATCAGAACCGCACAGTTCTTTATGACGCCCCAAGGGCCAACGCCAGATTGCAGCAGTCATGTGGGTAACCTTAAACACCTCTCTAAAACACAACAAAGGAGTCACGGTTCAGCTTTGGCCTGGATCCACCTCGCCAAAGTCACAATGAAATTTTAACACCACCCTTTGTACATATAAAATCTGCTCTGTACTTAAATGTCCGCCGAGAAGAGATTCATCGGCCTTCCCTATACAATTTCCTTTGTGGCCCTCAGCTATGAGATTTTCTGAGACTTATGTAATGCATATATTAGCTCATCACTTTAAAGATACATTATTTGGTTGCTACAAGCATAACAATAACATGCATTCTTGGCTATGCAATATCTTTCTAAACTGACTTTCTAAACTGCGCCAGCGTAGAAAATGCATTCACAGAAAGGTCTTTATTAGGGGACTGAAGAACATTCTCATAAAACCCCACCCAGGCGGCTCATCTGCCCTTAAGCGCGGCCTGCATGATTAATTACTGGCTAGCCAATCAACAGAAAGGAGCACGAGAGGTAGCTGGGTGGGGAGTACCCGGAAATAGCAAAATAATGGCACATATTTGTGAATTTAATGACAGTTAACAGCATGTTGCTTAGCAAAAGGCCTCAGTAAGATGGCTTTGAACTACCTTTTTAACAAAACGTTACTGTCAGGTCAATTATTAAAATTAGCCAGTGGCAGGTCACATACATAGAACTCAGAAAAGGGATAAACATATTATTGTGAAAGAAAATTCTAGATCTGAGGTTGAAACAAAGCAAGACATAACTATTTTTTGTTGCAAACCCTTCATTTCAAACAGAAAGTGCTGAATTTATGGGAATGAAGATTGAACAAATTGACAGTTAAATTATATTTAAGCCGGTTTATTAGAGGAAATGATTTATATTGGAAACTCTTTGGGAAATATTAGAAATATTAGGTAATGGCTGAGGAAAAAAAGCCAGCTTAAGAGTCCATAGCAGGCCAGGCTGATACGAGTTAGATGAGAACCTCTGCCCTGCATATGAAGCATTTACTTCATGGCCAGTTTGCCGCAGTTTGGCGTGAGGGAGTTGGGGAGAGTCCGTACTTAAAAGAGGCAAACGACATAGGCAGGGAAGTCAAAACAACCCCTGAATGAGAAACATGGCAAGTAACACCCCCCCCCCCCCCCCCTTTGTCAGTATGGTA
>JAODJU010000081.1:10371783-10384295 GCA_026776725.1 Gnathonemus echidnorhynchus
CCCTTGCAAGTAAAACAGCGCGTGTCTCATACTCTGTGGGTCAGCAGCCGGGGGGGGCTGATCACTCTCTCCGACAGTGGCGAATACATGTGGTTTTGGGACAGGTCTGTTGCTGCCATGGACACTTTCTTGTTAGCATGATAACTCAAAAAGTATTTGACTGACCTTTTTTAAACTTTGCAGACACATTGTTGGGGTGATGAACTAGAAGCAAATTTTAATAATGTAAAAAAGCAGAATTACGAGAACTAGAAAGCTTGGGAGAACAAAAATAAAGATTTCATGGTGCAGTGCTGTAAAAGATATAGAACTACTTCTGATGTATCTTTGTGTTTCTCCTACGCAACACATTTACAGACTAATTTTTATGTTTAAGTGCCCTTAAACAAAGAGCATTGTGTGGTAGCATATTGGCTATTCTCTAATTCTCTCTGTATAGCCTGTTTAATTAGGCAAGCTTAAGAGCCATTATAATTACTTGTTCTTCCATACCAATTGATCCAAGCTTTAAAGGATCACCTGGTGCTTATGCTCTATACAAGCAGCATAGGGCACAAGTGGAACACCCTGGATGGGATGCCAGTCAATCACAGGGATTAGGGAGAGAGTGTGCAGACAGAGTGAGACACACAAAGAGCGGAAGGAGGATTCAAACTCAAAAATGGATAGATAGATAGATAGATAGATAGATAGATAGATAGATAGATAGATAGATAGATAGATTGATTGATTGATTGATTGATTGATTGATTGATTAACTGAGGTTCCTATAGGGCTGGGTGCCCCATCTTGGGTTGTTTGCCTGTAGATTCCTGGATAGGCTTGAAAATTGATGTTTCTGAGTTGCTCCAGTGTTGCTTTGACCTGCGTTTGGGATAATCGGTGGGATATAGAACCTTGTTTTATGTTAATTATTTGTAAGGTATTGCATGTAACACCTTGCTGAACATTGGTTTCTTGGTCAACCTGTTGGTGTGTATAATCCTCATGTCACTTTCCTTTTTGTCTCATATCTTGGATTTCGTTGAATTCTGATTTGATTTTCTGTGTCGTCCTTGTTGTCCATTTTACTGCCTGTGTTTTGACAATCAAGTCTGGATTGCGATTTGCATTTTGTTATTTCTTAAGTACTTCATGGTCACCTGAGTGCAGTAACTGTGTCTCCAGTGATTGTGGTCCGTTCACTGGTTAATCAGCATTCCTGGCTACCATTACATCATGAAGGCAAAAGAACACTCCAACCAAATCAGAGAAAAGGTTATTGAAAAGTATAAGGAAGGGGATGAATACAAAAAAATTCTAAGGCACTGAACATCCCCTGAAGTTCAGTTAAATCCATCATCAAGAAATGGTTGGAATATGGCACATGTGTAAATCTGCCTAGATGGGGCCGTCCTCACAAACTGAGTGACCGTGCAAGAAGGAGACTAGTGAGAGAGGCCACCAGGACACCTATGGCTACTCTGAAGGAGTTAGAAGCTTCAGCAGCTGAGATGGGAGAGACTCTACATACAACAACTGCTGCCCAGGTTCTTCACCAGTCCAAGCTTTATGGGAGAGTGGCAATGAGAAAGCCACTGTTGGAGAAAACTCATATTAAGTATCGACTAGAGTTTGCCAAAAGGCACGTTGGAGACTCCATGGTCAAGTGGAAGAAAGTTCTTTGGTCTGATGAGACCAAAATGGAGCTTTTTGGCCATCAGACAAGACGCTATGTTTGGTGGACATCAAACACTGCACATCACCACAAACACACCATCCCCACCGCGAAGCATGGTGGTGGAAGCATCATCAAACACTGCACATCACCACAAACACACCATCCCCACCCAATAAAAAATCAGAGTTCAATTGCAGTGCAGGGATCGTATATTTAGTCAGCAGTTGATCCATACTGCTGGGAGATGTGGATCGAGATCAAGTTGTAGACTTGATAAGTAGCTTTGAGCCTGAGATGTGACAGGTGAGAAGCTTTCAGCTCTATAGCTTGAGGTTTATTACAGTGCTGGAAAACCCGCTGGTTGAGAGAAGAAGTCTACCAATGTCTGTGCAGCATTATATTTCAAGTAAGACTGGATCTGTGTTTTTTTTTTTTTTTACTGGTTCTTTAAATTGATTAATGTGGTATTTAACACAATCGTTAGCCGTTACTGAAATGTAAATGCATGAGAGAGGCTATTGGCTGCTCTCAGGAGGGATTTAAGTAGGTCAGTGTTTCTTGTCATTTTATTGCCAGGACAGGGGCTATGAGCTGTACCACCCAGGAATCACGAGGCTTCAATACTCATAAGGATCAAACAATAAAAGTTTGAATAAATTAAAAATCATCAATTCTGCTTATTGATATAATAGAAATCAATTGCCAGTGTATGGGCTGTGTAATTTGCTCTGTAAAATATTCCAATACATTCATATTTTTGAAAATGTCTGATAAATGAGTTTAAACGTACTAAATGTTACACTAAAAAGTATAATTTTTGGTTTTAATGAATTCATCAAAACATAAAAATGAAATCAATACGGTAGTTAAGATACTGAAGAACTACCAAAGATAAAAGTAAATAATTCAGCTTTGAATTGTAATGCAGTGAAAACTGTTTGGCCGTGCATATTAAATGTGTATTTTAGCAATTTATGAAATGAAAATCTCTAACATTTACCCTTCATAACTTCTGATTGGTAAGGGAGACTGTTTCAGAGACACCTACAAATAGCAGAGCTGGTCATATTGAACTTAGAAGAGTAATATCTATTTTTAATAACAGAATTAAAGCAGATGCCTTCTGCTACAGCAAAGCACCAAGTCTCAGAATTAATCAATCATGGGAATCGTTCCCTACAAACCAGTTACATTGTCCTCTGCCAGAAGCTAGATGAAGTGCCACAGCTCTGAGTATCACAGAAAAACAGACAGCGACGTGTTTACATACATGAGCCTCCAGACACTGCGTATCTGCTCGTTCATGCCCATGACATCCCACACGCGCAAATTTCTTGCTCACAGTCTTCAGGTCGCACGTAAACCTCTTCTGTGCCCCAATACGCAACCATCGCTAAAATGTCCCTTCACTGCCCTCTTGTGGCGGGATCGTAAACCGGCATTCAGAGGATGTCACCGAGTTTCGGAATGGGACAGCAGTGTGTCTACGGTAATCCCAGCTGTGTGATATGATTAACGGTGGCCAAAGGCACACACTGCTAAATGGCATCCATTTCTTCTGTTACCCTGTTACTCAGTGTTGTGTCTTGTTAAAAAATAGCTTTGCTCCAAGTCTTTGGAAAAACGTGCTGCCTTGTATTGCGCCGAGGGAACGTGCTAAATGTCTATATATGCATATTCATTGGTTGTTTTCACTTTAGGTTTTATTTCTGTGCATGTTAAAATGATTTTTTTTTTATGAAATGGTCGGAAAATTTTGCAAGTACTGTTAATTTTCATAATATTTTCCTGACAGATTTATTGATTAACATATGATATTTGTTCAAAATGCACACTAATTTTTTTTTATTTATTACTAATTTTACCTGCTTTTAAACACATTTTAAAGTGTATTTATTGCTTCTTTATTGGACTGTTTTTTATTATAATTCGACCTTGACATATTTGCTTGGTACCATATCGGAATCTCGCAGCAACTGAGTCAAGCATTGCGTATTGATGAGTTTGTAGTACACCAAGCTAAGCGTACAGACACACCTCTATCTATCAGTCCATCTCCGTTCTCTGCTTATGCAGTGCAGAGTCACGGTGAGTCTGCAGCCGACGGCAAGATGCACAGTGAATGAGGCAGGGGTCACCCCGGACCCCGGTCTGTCACAGGGCGTCCATGCAGCCCTGCAGTCTCACGCTGCGGACAATTCAAAGCCCTGTAACTGCATGCTGTCGGACTCGAGCAGGAAACCGAGGTATCTGGTGGAAATGGCCACAAACGCAAGCGCTGCATACAAACTCGCCATCCTGCCCAGAAACACCGCAGTACCGAATACAAATAAATGAATAACAGGCCTAGTATAATTTGTTGATTATCCTAGATGCCCGTTATAAATAATTTAGTAGCGTTGTCCAGTACTTGAAATGAAATGACATTAGGTGCTAATCATTTAGCGCCAGAGGAATAAGGATGTCTTTATCCTCTGTGGCGTAGGAATCTTAAGTACTTTGAGGCAGAAACGACTCAGTAATATCCTCACGCTGTCCGTACTTAGAGTGCAGCGAGGATTACATGTATAGCTATGGGGCATACAAATGCTAGGCGGGACACAGTAAAGACTTTACATAAACAAAATTCCAGCAAAGGAATACGCCCATTGCCTGGCGGTGTGATTGTTTCAAATGCTTTCAAAGAACAATGCAGTGTTTTTTTTTTCTGGGATTTGCTTTGTGGCTCCTAAAGAGAAAAAGGAAGCAATTGCTTGTGGGTAGTAGGTAGATTCAGTCAATCTCCCTGTCTGAAAATCCCTCTTTTCTGAGTCTCACTGGCCCTTACTGCCAAGCTTACAACAGCAGCCAGTAGGTTGTGGGTTTGGAAACTGTGAGTTATTAAAGAAGCCCAACTCTTCTATTAATGATGCTGGGAATGTGTGGATTGGACTTCACACGGGGTAATATTTTTTTGTTCCAGTTCAATCCATGTGTGTGAAAAAGAAAGGTTGACTGGTGCTCATTTAACATTATTCTGACATGCTTGACTTTAGGTCATTTGATTCCTACTGGTAAGAGGGCCAATATGACGACAATAAGTGTAAATCACATGCTGTACTGCCGATTTTCTGATGCGTTGTGTTGACCAAATCACGCAACACAAGGCACGTGGTTAGAGAGTATGCTTTGTAAGTGATTAACGGGTTAGGCTTAGTGAATTTGGCCTGCCCCTTTTACAAGAAGTGTATGTAACATTGAGCATATGTACTAAAATTACATAGCAAACAGAATACATTTTCACTGTAAATCTATATGGTTAGGCCCTGCCTATTATATTTTAAGGAGAACAGGAGTGTGTATGATTTTGGTAGCAGGTAACACTGATGGCAAGTTTCACCCTTATAATGACACTGTCATTATATTCTAGCTTCATTGTTAGTAAATATGAGTAAATTAAGAAAAACCAGAGTTGTAGGCTTTATAATCTGTTTTGTATCAAATAATTTACAAAGCAAGTATGAAATGTAAGCTGCAGAAATATAATCAAAATTGACATATAGTATAATGCTGTCATATTTGAAATTTCTCTTGCGTTTCAATTGATCATTGCATGTTCCTGTAGGGGAAGCATTGATCAGTCTTGTGAAATGTCAGATGTTTGTGTGAGAATTCATTCTCATTTAAAGCTGGTGTCAGGACAGACTTTCTCAGAAATGTTATTCACTTCACTCTCTTTTTCCCAACCCTTCTGGTGGATACGTTAAGAGAGAAGCATGGTGTTATCCCCCCACACACACACACAGGAATCTGAAAAATGTCAATAGTATGATTGATTGATTGATTGATTGATTGATTGATTGAATGATTGATTGATAATTTGATTTATTGATGCTAATTTTTAATTGTCTGTTCTCAAGTTAACATTTAGTGTTATTTTAACAAACCCGCACATGCTCTCTATAAGGTGTCGAAGTCGTTGCCCAAGTCAAGTATGCGTTTAGTGAGGAAGGTTGACCTTCAACGAAAGAAGTATAGTCCAGCAGGGAAAGATACTTTTCATTGAATCAAATTTCTGGCCCTTTTACTCGCCTGGTGTGTCTGCATAGTGGAATCACAAGACAAGGCCCCCAAAACAAAAGCAGCTTAAAGGTGAACAAGTGAATCGAAAGTCAAAAGCGCAATTTGAAGGGAAATGCGGAGGACCAGAGGCACCCGCCGTCGTCAGCTGCGTCACTGCAGAATCAGGCCATTCTTACACCAACGCAGAGACTCAGGGAGACTGCGGGAAATTGCGCTTTGTTTATAAATCCAGCGTTTGATATGAGCGCACAGAGGTGTAGCAAGGACATTTGTACGATGGGTTAAAAAGCAAAACGAACGATGTCACATGTTTCTCTCTTGCCCTGGGTGAAAGGACAGATGAGGCTTTCAGTATTCATTCGCGGTGTCATAGAAACATGCCAAGTCGATCAAGAACTTCACTCCTGCCCTTGCATGGCACCGCAACTGGGAAAGACATTTTCTATGCTAAATTTGGTATGGAGTATGTTAGTTTCCATGACTACCAATGGCACTGTGGCACGCCAGCAATACAAATACTTTTATCTGATGTCTTAAAAGGCAGTACAGCCCCAGTATCAGTCAATCAACTGGAAATTCAGTCGTTTTGGCCAGACACGTGTTCAGACTGATTTATAGTCCTGTGTAGAATCTACACCATCGATACCCACTTAGTCCTATAGCATAGCCTGACGCCTGTAGCTTCATTTCTGTGGGAGATGCACGTCAGGCTACGCCATAGGGTACGAGGCTACGGCATAGGGTACGAGGCTACGCCATAGGGTACGAGGCTACTACTAGGTCCACTAATGGTGACATTATGTAATGAGGGAGTGAATCAATATTTTTATTTGTTTACTTAGTTTATTCATTCGTTTGTTTGTTTGTTTATGTTTTGTCTGTCGTTTTGTTTTATCGATATTTCCGACTGGATAATGAATTTTAGACATTTGTTTGACACCACAATCATATCTATACCACCAGGATTGATGGTCTTGTCTTTTCGAAAGATCTAACCAGACCTTTGAGCGACCTAAGCCTGAAATTGCGCAGCTAAGGAATGCTGATCGCGATAATGCAACTTCAGCAATGTGTGCATCTGAAACAAAACTGACCTGTTTTTGCAAAAAGGACCTTTGCCGTTTGCAAAGATTGGGTTTTTCAACTAAGCGCCAAACAAGGACCAACGTGCCCATGCACTCAAATGCAGCAGATCAGAGCAGTTCAGTAACAAAGGGTTATATTTAACAGGCTGATTTTAGGTCCAGTTCCTGTGGATCTAAGAAGTTTTCACTAATATGTCTTTGTAAAAGTGCACAAGTTGGTTTCCGTACTTAGAAGCACTTAAGTATGCAATATTAATGCAATTACATGGAGTGTTTTCACTAATTAGGTCTCCCCTGCAAGCAAAATCTACCTTCAGGCAGAACAGAACTAAAAGTAATGCATGCAAATTGTGTAATATTCAGACATGCTTTGTATTCCCAGAAACTATTACTTTCCCATAGGATGATGCCTCCCTGTATTTGATTGGTCAGGGTATAAATGTGGGTGTGGCCAAAGGACAGAATTTGTAATAACAAAGACATTGTTTAGTAAAACAAACCATTTGTTGTTAATTCCCAATGTCATTTGTACCTGTGCTGCATAAGAGTGGATATGGATGTTGCAGGTGACCATCTTGTTAGATCCAGACATTAAGGAGATATGAGAAGAGCTATAACTTCTGCAATACATACTTATAACAAAGACCTGGTCAATTCCAGATAAAAAGCATGTCTTGTTGGATGGATGGATGGATGGATGGATGGGCAGGCTACCAAGGGAAGAATTTATGCAAACACCATTGGGGTCAGAACAAATAATCCATTGTGACATGGATGTCTGATGAATCCAGGTTAAAATGTCACAATCCCATTTTCTCAATAAACTGCTACCGATATATTTTGCTGGAATGAAATGAACAAAAAAATGTAAACTTTGCTAAGCTTCAGTTTTGCTGCAATTTCTCAAAATTGTATTTTATCCAGTGTTTCAACAATACAATGCGTCTGTGCAGTGGCACAGTGGTTAGCGCTGCTGCCTCCCCGCAAGAAGGTCCTGGGTTTGGTCCTGGGTCCTTTCTGTCTGGAGTTTACAAGAACTCCCTGTGTTTGCGTGAGTTTTCACTGGGGGCTCAGGTTTCCTCCAATAGTTTAAAAGTGTGCCGCACCGGTTGATTGGCAAGTCTAAATTGGCCCTGTAGTGGTGTGTTGGGTCCTGCCTGTTTCCAAGATAGGCTCGAGTCCCCTTCCCATGACCCTAGTTGGGATTCAGCAGTTTCGGAAGATGGATGGACAATGTGTCTGCAAAGTTTAAAAAAACATCAGTCAAGTACTATTAGAATTACCGCGCTAACAGGATCAAGTGTCCGAAACCTTTTCCCCATCCAGGAAATACAATAATACATAATAGTAAACCATTAATAATGCAACAACTTAACAGAACTGCGACAAAGCCAAATACAATGCCTACTTTGGATGCCACACTCAGACAGCTAGCTCAGAGGGACCCAAAACGTTATCCGAAACAGGAAACCACAGCTCATTCTTTAATTCATTTTCAGCTTAATAACATTAAAATATTCATGCTTAAACTGAAGATAAATATTAAGCCAGAATATCAACGGAAACTACAAAATGTTCTGTTTAAACGAAACTGAAGCATCTCCTTATTCTGTGGTAAAACAGCAAAAGAACAGATGTATGACTAACAAGGAAAGCCCTTGGGCAGCTATAAAAACCTCAGACTGTGATTCAATCCAAGGAGCACATAGAAGATTTAAAGTTAATAAGAAAATGGTGAAAAATGGGTATCGACGGCTCAAGGTCAGGGGTCAAAAAGTTGGCCACGCCCACTAGAATCCTGGCTCAGGTTCTGTCGCGTCAATAAATGTTGATAATCCTTGGAACCTCGCACGTCATATCATTGACTTGGGGACTTAGCTTGCTAGCTTGCATTGCAAATAAATTATCTTTGGATTCTGCTTGTTGTGCACAAATTAAAACCAATTAGCAAGCTAACAGAGAGAGACAAAAAAGAGAAAATGTGGTCGTGCATTATCTTGGTTTTCTAGCCCGGGGCATTTGACCTCAATAACAGCAATAATGAAACTTTAAGTGGATTTGTTGTCTGTTAGATACATCAAGGCTTGAGAGGACAGAAGGATGTGAGTTTGCTGAGGCTTGCATCTTAGCAACAGTCTGAAATGAATTTCATTTGAAAGAAAAAATAGGCATAAGAAATATATTTCATAATGCTTTACATTAATTGCACCTTCATAATGCATTCATAGAGCATTAATAAGCAGCATGTAAGTATACCTTAACTGCATTTGCGTTGCAAAAAAGAGGATGGGGGCCAGGACGTAATGAGAGGCATGAAAGCAACACAAATATGCACACAGAACATGACTATGGAAAGCAAATATCAACAGGAAGCAAAGGAAACTCCTGGACATTTCAGGCATTTTTAGGTCATAAAAAAGAGGACAAGTCCAGGGAAAAGATGACATATGGTCACCCCACCTTAGTATTTGAAGTGATGGCCGTAAAGTACAGTATTCTAATAATCTCCACAAATCAAACAGGCCACCAAACAGGCAGAGTAGGAGTCCATATACCTTTATATTAAACTAAAACGGTCAAAACTAAAAGAAAAATCAAATGGCGAATTCAGTAATTCCCATATGTAATGTCATTATTGTTGGTGCTGCTTTTATATAATTACGTATATAAAAAATTTTAGAATGCAGAGATGCATACGCAGAATGAAGAAGTTATAGATCTGCTTGCTGATGGAGATGTCACACAGAGTAATGCATTTTATGCCCCCAGAAAGAATCTGATCTTTGCTTACCTCTGACCTCTGACCTTTTATCAATAGTTGATGCGGCGTTAGCTCAGTCCGCAAAAACTCTCAGGCACCTCAGCATAACTGGCAGTTGAGTGGCCTTCTGGGGAAACAGGGACCTTTACACAGCGTGAGATGCAAGCCACGGCCCGTGGGTGAAATGCAATAATACCAGTGTGAAGAACAACCGCTGTCAAAAGCCTTGAGCCAAATCCTATTCCCTTAAAGAAAATATACGGAAAGTGCATTTCCGTCCAAGGGGAAGAGTAATGGACCCCAGGAGTAAATAAAAAAAGGCCTGTCGGAGTCATAAGCCATTCCATTGGGCATTACTGTGTCACGTATCTGAGATGGAACTCTGTATGCTCTCCGTGTGCAGTCTGCATGTTCTCTCCGTGTCAGCTGTATTCCATTTGGATGCTCCAATTTCTGCTTTGCAAACCAAAGACATTCATTTAGGCCAATGGTCCTCAAACCTATTTTTTTTTTCATGCCCCCCCTCCTTTGGAAGCAGAAGAAACCTCGTTGTCCACCCACCCAGCCAACCAAACGGCACTACCCCCCGCATGAATCTATTGACATAACATCACAAGCATCGCAAAAATGTGAGGTGTGAAAATAAAAACTTTCGTTCATCATAATGCATTTTGAACATGGATCCAGACCGACTTGTAAACTTGTAAACTTATTTCTCAAGATTCAAGAGGTTTATTCGTCACGTACGCAGCTGTACGTACATACAACATGTAGTGGAATGTGACCCTGGTCACTCCGATCAGGTGTGCGTGATAAGAATAACAATATAAAATAAAAAATATATGAAATGCTCAGCTGTACATAATCTATACGGTAAACGTGATTATTCTGTGCAATATAAGTGCAATGTGCAAGAGGCCTGAGAAATGTACAGTACTAACAATTTGGACAGTATGACCTGAACGTAAGCAGTACTCATGGGATTATGGGCTCTCGTACACAGTCTGCACAGTGATGCCAGTGTTTACAGTGACTGAAGAGTCACTGTAGACCTGGGGTCTCCAACTCTGGTCCTGGAGAGCTACCGTCCAGTAGGTTTTCTGTCCTTCCCGGCTTCTGATGAGCCACACTAGTTCTCAGGTAAATACCAGGAGCAGGTGTGGCTCATCAGAAGCCAAGTGGGACAGAAAACCTACTGGATAGTAGCTCTCCAGGACCGGAGTTGGAGACCCCTCTGTAGAGTCTGGCGGGAGACCTAGGGGCACTGAGACTTGTCCTGGTTTACAAGCCCTATGACCTGGGGAAGAAAGCTCCTCCTTCACCTTTCAGTTTCTGGTCATAAGGCTGTGGGAGTGATTGCCTGAGGTCAGCAGGCAGAACAGAGAGTTGTTGGGGTGGGATGGGTCCTTGGAGATTTTTCTTGCTCTGGTCCTCTGTGAAAAGGTCACCTTTCAAAAGCTTGTAAAACCATCACACAGTTTGAGGTCCACTGATGTAGGCTAACTGGAGGCTAACCGTAGCATTTAACTACATCTGTGCATGTCTCATGTCCGGCATCCAGTCCAGGATGGGCTTCAGCCTTGTGGTTTGTCCTGAGCAGGATAAGTAGCTAGAAGATGGATGATTGGATGAAGCAGAACTGCATCAGAGGGCGACTAGATAGTCCAAGTCATGGAAGGACATTATGAGCTACTTCAGGTGTTGCAAACTACTTTAGAACCAAAAGGCTCCTGTGCTCGGCTAAATAGTTCAGTTCTTCTTGTGCTTTGACTCACAAGTGCTCACAAAAAGCTCAATATGTTTACACTGAAACACACTAGGATAGGTAACCCCACTGAAGGAATTTATTATTAAAGACATCAGCCAGGCCTGGGTTACGCCTGCTATTCCTTAGCCTTTTGGACTGCATAACTTTTGGATATATCTTTTTTTTAACCAAAAGGATAAGGTAAATCCAAAATCACACTGCGCACACTCAAGAACTTCTAATAATCCTAAAAATTACAGGGGGGGTGAGGCAATATTATCGATAACATCTTTATCAGGATTGTTAGCAATTTATGAATGTGATTTTGAGCCTACTTCCCCTTACATTTTGTCTGGTAAGTAATGCATAATATTATGCATGTGCTGACATTGTTTACACGGTGTGCATTTCCTGTGCTTTCTGGGTCCAAACACACCAGCAGGCTTATGCAAAATAATGGGTGGGAAAAAAATACAATTGCCAGTTTAGACGAGACAATGTATTTGTTTTCCTAATAAGTGTGAATTCAACCCAAAATAGTCAAAATTTGATAAGCATAATTGTTTTGTTCTACCTCCACAAATTACTATAAAATTATGCATCTTTATGAGGAAACATAAATGACAGAGCACTCAGAAAACCCAAGCACTTATCTCTCTTCTCATCTTTGTGTGGCTATAAGTAACCATGAAAAATTTTCACACTCTGCAATATAAAAATATACGGTAACACTTCACAATACAGTTCCTTAGTAACTTAGTAGTAACTCATTTACTACAGAAGTACAAATCATGAACAAATATAGTAGCTACTTGAGATAAAAGATGCGTTGATTCATTAATAATGAACAAGCATGAGATCAGTATTTCACTCTTTGGTGTTATTCATTATTTGTTCCTTCAGTAGCTAACAAAGGTTTATAAAATTAAGAGATATAGTAACAAATATAGTAACTGGTTGAAATAAATGGTCCGTCATGATTCATTAATGATGAACGAACATGAGATCAATATTTCACTTTTTGTGTTATTCATTATTATTTTTTTTATAGATTGATAAATACAGTAAAGTCCTGTTATAAGGGACCTGGCAAAACAGTCTGTTGTACCCAGATTTGCTGTATGCCCAGAGCCATGGGCGCCGCCAGAAATCTTGGGCCCCATGAAAGATTAGAATTTTGCCCCCCCCCCCCCCCCC
>JAODJU010000081.1:10397869-10408363 GCA_026776725.1 Gnathonemus echidnorhynchus
GCAATGGGCTCAACCAAATCTGAGCCGCTATACTGTCGCAGGGATCTCCTCAGACATTTAGAAATGCCCAGCGATTGTAGCTTCCAGCTGCTAAAGCACCCGTTCTGTTTGTGTTACACTGGCCAGCTTCCTCGCCCCCTTGGATATAAATGACTGCTGGGTCAGCCGGAAAAAAGCCCTGACTACTAAACACTAGTGGTTTCCTTTAGAAATATCAGGAAGTGTATTTATAGATATTTATCATAATTCATTAATATGCTGCATGCAAGCTCTGTGAAATGTGAAGCGACTGGAAATGGCATCAAGCTTTCAGTGAAATCCCGGGGGTCTTACACCTTTTCTCGATTGCTTTGGCGCATTTCATGAAACATGCTTAAGAGCATTTCTCAAAACGCTTCATGCATACTGTACAGCGCAACACTATGGTTTAGCTGCGGAAGTCTCTAACTTACCCAAAACAATTAACTCATGCCTCAACAGCAGATAATTCCCCCAATGAACTGCCACCAAAATGAAAAGTACAATCAGCATGTGTTTAACCCTGAGAGCCAAAATGCTTAGAAATAGTCCAAAAATCAGTGTAAGCATAGTCCTGGGGTTCACAATTCTGAAAGATAGTCCTTTCCCTCTTTCCCATTGTCACTGACTGATGCAAACTGATACTTATTTATGTCAAAGACACCAGTTTCAACATTACAAGGCTCTGCATTACAGTATGTAGAGTTCATTGTCAAGAGAAAGCATTCGCATGCTCATGTAACTTCTTCAGATCTCAAGACAGTACAATAGCAAACAAAAAAGTCACACAACACTATATTACACACATACAGTGATCACATACATTCATAGTTTTGGGCGTAAAATTATTACAGTCAGAAACTACATAATCTATTTAGACCAACAAGACGAAAGCAACTGAAAATTGTGCCAATTGATGACAATTGTACAAAACCATTTACATAAAACTGCATTCATGTATAGTAATGAGACATGATATTCTGCTGTGCAAGAGTGACATTTGTGATTATGGGGATTTTACACTTGCTGTTTCGCAAATGCTAATGGTCATTTGAGGAATGTGCCAAAGCAATCATGAAAAAGCGTAGTGAATTAGCAAAAAATGATTTTCTTTTATTTTATTATTTTAGTTATTCTGTTTTGGCTTTAAAGGGTAAATTTAGTTGCTTGTATTATAGTGCACACCAGTTTTCAGCTACACAGGAAAAAGTTCCAAGTCACAGTCTCTAATCTCTATTATCGGTAAATATCAGTATTGGTAAATAAATTGATTTCAACCTTGGGGTTGATATGATTTTATTTAAACGTTGCATGAATCACATGAATAGAATAAAGATGGAAGTGATTTTTAGTTTGCTTCTTGAGGATAGTTTTTGTTTGCCAGTAACTCAGCAGTATTTACAAAGCCTCTTGCTCTTTGGTGAGCGAAAGGACAAGCAGCTCCTCTTGGCGTTTTAGGGATGTGAAATTCTTTCTTCTTCTTTTGTTTTGAGTGCTCAAGTCTTATCGAATCTGGCAAATTTAAACGAGAGCAGTTTCTTTTACAGTTCATATGGTATTTCCCTACTTTGCTGATAAAAAAATAAGCCAAATTATCACTAATGAAAGGAATCATGAATTATGCATGAATATGCCATGTCTGTGGTCACACTGCCATCTGGTATTACCACTGCGAAAGTGCAGTGCAAAGCAGTGTGGAGTATCTGTGGTGAGGATCTACACTGCATGTTGCTTGAAGGAGGGCTGCACTGTTGGGTTTTATTTCATATTGATATGAAGCTTTAAGGACCCCTTTGAAATTTTGTATTGATATATAGCCATTTGCATTAGCACAATTCACAGATTGCTTTCCTTTCATGAAACATCATCGCGGATCGTGACGTCTTCGGTGTGACTGACCTCTTCTGTCAACAGCATCCCCAGATCCAGAAGGACTCCAACTACATCAAGTACCTCTGCTGTGAGGACAAGCCCTCACTGGGTTTGTGGGTGACCTCCATTCGCATTGCGAAAGTGAGTCCCCATTCGAGTGAATCATTTCCACTCATCATGAAAGTAAACATTAGACAATGTGAATGTTTAAAGCTATTTATCTGGGTAGTAAGTGCATATTTGCTTTTAAAAAAAAACAACATTTAACATTACAATACATACAAATGAACAATAACAATAAAAAATACCAAGAACTTCTTCTGCTCTGATATCTAGTTGGATGCCTAGAAGGACACTGCCTCAGCTCCCAAACGTCTCCTCAGGGGCACCTCAGCCATTCCATGCATTCATTATATCTTACTACCAACTCACCTAATTAATTAGCATAAATATTTTTTTCATGCATTTTTTTTTCCGTCCATCAGTATGGAGTAACACTGTACGACAACCACAAGGCGGCCCTCAGTAGAACGACATCCTCCTATAGCAGCTGGACGAACCGGGCCACTTCCAACCAATCAGCACAGCCCGGAAGCCCAAACGGTCAGTGCCGCCCAAAGCTTCAGCTCTTAACATGCAGCAGGCAGCTATCGATTAAGAACAAAACAAAAACAAACTAAATCGAGCAATAATTCATTAAAAACTGGAAACATTTCAGCTTAAAATATATTTCAGTGGCGTGATGAAAACAGTGGACGCGATACTGTTGTTTGTTAAGAACATATTGTTTATCCCGAACGCAAATAGGAAGGTATGGTTAGAAGTAGAGTTACCATACGTCCCAGTTTCCCTGAAAACGCCCTTTTTTTGGGCCCCTGTCAGGGGACGTCCGGGAGGTCTTTTCGAAAATCGCCGGTTTGTCCGGGTTTCACGCTGCAACTCGTATGACCCAGTGTTGCAAGTTACAGCGCAGTAGCAACCAGGGGCGCGTTCACGTCTCTGGGGGCCTTAGGCTGACATGGGTAGGGGCCCCCGCCCCCCCCTAAGTGGGTCATTGGAGATATTTTTGGATCACAAAGAGAAATGAGAGGGAATTAAAAACAATGGAACTTCAGTAATATTCTAATGAAAGTGTGGGATGTTGCTAGTGGTAAAACTTACCCATCAGGGTGGGGGGGGGGGGGTATTGTGTCGGTAAGGTTAGCCTTGGATTTTTTTTCATATATTTCTTTAATTGTGTTCTCTCCACGTCTGTTCACAAGTTGTCTACCACTCTAGCGAGACAGACATGGGCGATGTAATGTTAGTCTTGGGCGTTTATGCAGTTTTCTTCTCATTCAGCTACTTACTGTAGTGCCGCTTCGCTTGACAGTGAACAGCCGGTATGCGCCAACGTTAAGAAAGCTGGGTAGCGCAAAGTCTCAAAGTGGAATAGTCCATTACAGCTGGCACGGGGAGGGGGGGGGCAATTCTGTCTATCATGAAAACTGTCGCTAAAATATGCAAATAACATACACGCTGCTGTCATTTAAATGATCGTATTATGTTACATCCTTAAATGTAACTTCTGGAAATTCTGTCTTCGTGGGGCCCCTAGTTTTCAGTGCCCACAGGTGACTGCCCACCCCCTGCCTTAAGTCCGCCCCTGGTACCACGTGAGAATCATCATCGCACAGCGTTCTCAAGGCTCGTGCACACATCTACTTTAAGAATTAAACGACGGGCACATCCTTATGTGTCACGCTGCTCACGAGTGATGCCAAGTTCCGGAAACCATTGGCACTTTAACACTTCATTTTTGTTTTCATGTGAACAGTGAATCGCTTGAAGTGTAACAAACCTTAGCTTAGCATTCTGTAACTTTTGTTCAAAAAGACACGTCAATTGTGTGTAGATTATAAAACAAGGGTAAACTGTAAGGGTACCATACGTCCAGGTTTCCCCAGACACGACAGGGTGGTTAATTAATATTCATGAGAGAAGCGCTACCTGATTGGTCGGTGAATGTGAAACCTCATTTTATTCTAATCCCCAGACACGTCCTCTTTTTCATCTCACCAAATATGGTATCCCTAGTTAGAAGAGCTATGAATGCTGGGAAATTAGATCATATGTGACTAATATAGAATCGGATTGCTGCATGGTTCTTTTTCATCCATGTTCTACAGTTGCTGTTAAAGCTAATGGAGCAGCCCCCCAGACTGCCCCCCCGCCAAAGCCTGTCACCACACGCTTCAATGAACCCTCAAAAAAGGTACGAAGGACAAATGTGTTTATCTCAGAATAATGAAGCTGTGGTCTGCTCTAAGGTATGGGTCTGTATGCTTGAATATGAGGTAAAGGACGCCTTAGAAACGGAGAAATATCCTTTGGTTCTGAGGAACGCTGAGTGTGTTTCCATCATCTGAGCACATACAGTCATCCGATTAAATAAATGTTGTCATAACCCCAACTCTGCTGAGAAATGCACACAATCCTCTTAATTTTCCCAGCACAGTAACTTACAGGAAAATTGACTGCAGGTGCAGACCAGTTAGTGTCTGGCGTCTGCTTCAGCTGCACAAGTGTGAAACGGGGGGCTCCTGGGAGTTAGCAGAATCTGTCATGATTATGAACAAAATGAACAGCCAGTACAAACACTGAGTCATCTTTATGTGCAAAAAAACAAATATCCATACATCATCCATACATCTTATTCAGTATAGTACAGTAACAAATATTTAAAATCATAATTTCTATAAAACATCCATCCATCCATTCATCCATTTTTCTCCTCGTGAGGGGATGTAAAATAATTTTAAAACCTTTGAATAACAATTATTTAATAGCAACTTAAAAAAGATGTTTTAAAAGTATATTGTGTATTTTTAAAGGGTGATGGCAATTGGAACGTTCCGTTCCCCCCCCCACCTTCCATAGAAGAAATCTTGCCCCCCCCACCACCCGATCCACCTCTACCTCCTCCACCTTCTCCTCCTGGCCACTTTGTCATGGACACCTCATACAAGCAGTTTTCGCACAGCATGCTGCCCCCTACAGTCTCGGATGACCTCGACCCGCCTCCGGACTTTATCCCGCCCCCCCCTACGGCGCATCTGCTGAGCTCAGTGGCAGGTGCACCCAGAGCCAGACCCGTGGCTGGCCGGGGAAGAGTGCCCCCCACACCCCCCAAAAGAACCACACCTGTTGGAGCACCGTCTACTAGTAATGTGGTATAAAGAGCAGTCAAAGGCTGGAAGAAGGGAAACAATCGGCCATTTTACTCATCCTCTGCCACAATGTGACAATTTATGAATCGTAGCTGCATCACACATGAGCAGCAAATGATGATAAATGTCATGAAGTATGTCTATCTATAAATGCACATACATTTCCATTTTATAGTCGAATGCAATCCATTTGTAATGCATTATATTTAAAATGATTATACATATAGTGTATATACATTATAGTGATGTTTTTATTAAGAGGAGGTAAATTAACAATATAATAGGAATTGATGACATTAATATATCTTAGGACTTGCAATGAGACCACATTCAAACTCTACATTAATTTAATTTTCCAAAAAAAGTGCTGCATTAAACTTGTATGTGTTACTTGAATTATGGAATAAATAACTTCATATTATTTAGCTGTGTCTTACAAACGTTCTACAAAGCAGAAATAAAACATAGAGGAATGTTTTATGGACTGTGTTGGGGTCAGACCATGGTAAGCACTGCCAAGGACAGTCAATTGTGGCAACCAAAGAAAAATTAGGTAATTACCTCCGCAAATATTTTCAATTTACACCAGTTACTGGTAAAAAAAAGTAGTGTCTCACTCTAATAGAGGCATAGAGGCACTTTGAATCAGTTATGAATGATTAAAGTTAATTAAAGTTGTGTATGTTGTGACTAGGCGATAATATACAGTACCAGTCAGAAGTCTGGACACATCTACCTATAGAAAGGTTTATTTGTACTATTCTGTACATTGTAGAATAATTATAAAGACACCAAAAATATAAAATATGATATATGGAATAATGCACTGACCAAAAATGTATAAAAAAATAAATAAATTTGTTGGGGGGGCAGCTCTGTGGGTTGGGACTCAGAAGGTTGCTGGTTCAAATCCCTGGTCGGCAGGGTTATCCCACCATTGGACCCCTGAGCAAGGCCCTTAACCCCAATTGCCCCAGGGACTGGCTGACCCTACTGTCTCCTCTACACCAGGTCCATGAGGTGGCCTCCTGGGATGTTCTTCCAGTTGTCCGGAAGGAGGTCCCACACATGCTGAGCAATCATTGGCCGCTTTTCCTTCACTCTCTGGTCTCCTCAAACCCCTTTCTACTGTGTCTAGATCTAGCGGCCAGGTCATGTGATGCGACATCATCACCCCCCTTTTTTGGTTGTCTTGGCATGTCCAAACTTTTGACCAGCACATCCCACCTCACAGCTGAGTTCAGTGCTATAATGAAGTATTACCCTGGATGTATAACAGACCAAAGAGTCCCACCTCCAGGGAATAATGTGACCCTTCCTGACATTAGCACCAAGGTGCCAGCAGGTGCTAGAGCACTTCACTTGGTATTCGTCACTCTTACTGGTGGTATATCACTCCAGCTGGGAATACTATGACCCTGGTCCAGCCTATCGTGGAAGTGACGTTCCAGACCCATCAGCGATAGGTGAAAATCCGCGATATAGAAAGACCATACTGTATAAATAAACATTTTTTATATATAGTTTAATCTTTAAAATACCCCTCCCAAACACTTTAAACACATGAAAACATATTAAAACACACTTTGCAAACACATATATGTGGATGTCGGGCTAAGGATATGAGTAACATATTAATAATAAAAGGTAATGTATTTCCATATATGCACACACATCGCAGAGAACTGTGATGCATCGGGGAAAAATCCGCGATATAGCGGGGATCACTGTATAACCATTCTCCACATCAATCTGGTTTCTCCGTCTGGCTGCAGTACCTGCAGTTATTAGTACTTACTAATTACCCATATGTGATTACCCATAGTTATTAGTACTTACTTATTAGTATTTATTTATATGTCTGTTACACGGCTAGTTTCTGGTTACCTGTCAATCTCTGCGTGTGCTGGGCTACAATAATGTATGGAATCAACCACACCATACATTCAGTGGTGATACTGGTGAATGGTTCAATGAACAAATGTGCTCAACACCTGACCTGACGGTGCCCCCCTCCCCACGAAAGACATAAAATGGATATAGAAATTCCAAACACCTTTATTGACATCATTATATATATATATATATATATATATATATATATACATATATATACATACATATATATATATATACTGTGTGTGTATATATATATATATATATGTACATATACATATACACACACACACACACACACACACACAACAAAGCCAGTAATCAAAATACATTTCAGTTGACCTTGCAACCAACGATTCAATTAAAAAATAGATAATCGATGGCGTTCATTATTTTAGAAAATGTATTTATTTAGAACAGTGATCAAATGTCATTAGGCTTTTTAGCAGATCCCAATAAGGACAGATTTGATCTGCACCACAGGGGTTCAAAGGTTACTCGAACAAATTCCGAAAAACAGTTACTACAGTGTCACCATTTACTTAAAAAAAATCATACTTTACATAATACATTTTATATTACCGCAATATAATTAAATTTAACATATAATAAAATATTATTATGATCATACAGGTTCAATAGATCGAAAAAACATTACATTAGACTGCTGTAGAGAGTCCAAGATGGTTAGATGCCAGTGTGAAGCAGCACACCAAACCTCACTGGCAGTGCTACTAGTTAGGATCCAGTGCAGGTCGTATTTATACTGGTAGCTGAAGGTCACAGGAAGTCTCATAATGGACCCCTATTTGATGGTCCAGTGTTGCTGTGGTGGTACCGAGGTTCCCCCAGGTTTATTATCGGTGTCACAGGGGAACCAGCTGGGTTTTACGCACCCTTCCCTACAGAGAAACTTCTGCAGGTAGTCGTCCCATTTCATTGCCTGTGTAAAATTCCTCTTCTCAGGACCAGGATGTACCACTGTGAATAGGACTATGATTTTCCAGTCCATATAGGGCAATGGGGTGCTGCGGTGATCCCATGAAACCAAACCCTGGACCGCTCACAGCTCTGTATAAGCTTTTACCGGCGTTCTTTGGGGGCTGACATCGGGCAGCTGCTCAGTCACTTCATTAGCATTGTTAGAGGTCATCACAAGTTCCTTCACCTGGAAGCAGTTACTGCAGTTATCACCAGGATGAGGTCATGTTGCCACCTGCCCTTTGGGCTTCATAAAGCTGAAGAACCCAGGTGAGTGAAGCAGGATCTGATACCTTTTCCAGCACACACCCAGATCTGCTCTGGGGCTTCTCACTGCATTCAGGACCCTTCCTGGAACAGCACTGCCCTCAGCCCCATCTACTGGCATCCATGGCTACCATAAGAGATATCCCAGTATGAGGTCATTAATTTAGGCCTTTCACAACATCTTAAAAGCTGCAACAATCTCCAATCGACACACACAACTTTATAGGAGACCTCTCTCTCTACCTCCTGTCATCCCAGGAATCCCAGTAATGTTGGAGCTGGGTGGCCCTTGATTGTGGAATTTCAAGCTGACAGCGAAGGACGTCGTGAACACTTATCTCAGGCTGGAGAAACATCATTGTAACAGCCACAGACATCTCCTTAGTGTGGAAGTGGGCAGCAGAAAGGTAAATTGAACACCAGAGACCTAGAAATGGTGCCATCTTGGTTGGACATTCATCTGAAGTGCCAGTGTCTATGTCTGTCCTTTTACTGGTTGGACGTTCCAGTCAGTATGGAGTGGAATGATGGCAATCCCATGTAGCTGTTCATCGGTGTGGTCTTTCCAATGACCATGTGTGGGCTGAAAGTGGTACACTCCAGGCATCACACTAACCCTATGATGAGGATCGAGGTCCTACTGGCCCAGAGGACCTGAAAGTCCATCTGGTCATCAGGACAGGGCAGGAGGATGCCCAAGTGGACTGACAAGTCGATGTAGAGCTACAAGTCGATTTAACTGTGTGTTTATGGACTATAGGAGCAACCCAATGTTCCCAGACTAAGCCATTACAAACGCAGGAAGGGCATGCATGCTTTTCATCCACAAGGCCCAAAATCAGACCTGGAGGGGTGAGCGTCCTTCCAACATTAATCACGACTTTTTAAAGTACTTAAGATATATATCAGGTTGGATTGAATTTATTTTACTGCATTTACAAAAGCTGTGCTTACTGAGCTTATATGGAAATGTACTAAGGAACATGAAAAATGGCTGAATATGACAAGTCAAACATTGACCATAAGAACATCATACAAGAAACAGTAATGAAAATAGCAGTTCAAATATCTGCACAGTACACAGCTATAGCATTTGAAAGTTTGGGAAAATAATATTGAGATTTAGAAATTTGAGAAAGAAAACACATTTAGACATCAAATTTCTGAAGTATTTTTTACACTTGCCATGACCACAGTTCCATATCAGTGTGCGAGACGATATTTAGCATTGCAAAGGTTTGATGATAAATTTCTATATCAACAGTGCAATCCATCCACCTCCCTATCCAGGGGAGACGTGCCCATCCCAGGAAGCATAGGTCTCGAGATACATGGCGGCTAGGATTACAGTATTATCATGCGTCTCAACCTCAGGCAGAAAGCGGCAAGGAAGCAAAAATGAGGAATGTCTGCGGGTCCCCGAGGATCAGGGTGGGAAACACTGCTATAATCCGTAGATGTTCATTAAGTCTCCCGTTGTGCCTTTTTCATCTACACTGGCTTCATAGCAGTCATAACTGTCAATCAGTGATGTCACCCTTATTACATCATCTTAAATGAAGAACACTGGGCGAGCGCTGTTGGGAAGGGTACTATGTAAATTTAATTCAAATGACTGATTGGGAATAAATCCTATATAATTCAGGCGTTGTTGTGGTTGCACCTTAGAGTGAGGCTTTGATACACCTCACAGCTTGGTTACCTCCAACCACCATTATGACAATTCACATATAAGAGAATGATTTATTATAAAAGACTGTACATACATGTACAAATTAAAGATGGTGACAATATTAAGTTCCCTCACCATTACAGAACGAAATGGTTACAGAATATAACTTTAACTGCGAATGTAACAAAACAGACAAAAAGTATCAAGGCAACAACGTTAGCTGGAAAATCCTGATTTTTTTTTTTTTTTTTTACATTTATGGTCAAGACACAAACTAGTTCCTTGGGGTTGATTGCCTTAGGAGTCAAACGGGAGATGAGAAAGAATGTTCTATGGGTAAAAAGAGATATTCCCAAAGGTTTAAAAACAGCTGGAAATCTGTAAAAGGTATTGAATGTTTGAACTAAAAATACACAATGACAGTGACAAAATGGTCATGATGTGCATTAAACTCATTAACTCATTAAATCATATACAAATGCCCCATTGTCTCGCTTATGAACAGAGGTGGAGATTTCAGGTCCAGAGAGTACAACTCCAGACCAAGATTTTGTTTCAACCAACCAGTTGAGTACTCTG